>OV884014.1:109381137-109902823 GCA_930367205.1 Acanthosoma haemorrhoidale | reverse complement strand
GCTAATTTATATTTGCATGCATTCATCGTTCCAGATGAAATAATATTATTTATACAAGTATTATTTAAAATAAAAAGGTTCTTACAGTAATATTCATTGTTTAAAAATGTACAATTTGTTGTATATAATATATTAAATTTTTTTATTATAATAGTTTCGTCTATATCTAAAGTTACGTATTGTTTGTTAATTTTTACAGGCGAAGGTATGAGTAAATAAGTCTTTATATTTAAATTTGCCTTAGGAAGGTCTACAAAGATATGGAGTGTTTTATTATGAGTGGAGATTTACATTTTGGTTTATGTCATGTAGTATTTGGGACATTAATGATGAGTGTGTGATGCCAATTTCGCATAGTTCCAGTGTTAATGTGAGTTCATCTATTTTGTTATGTAGGTGTGTCAGAATTATGTACATGTCAAAGAATGTCATTTCCTTGTTTATCTTCATTATGTTGTCTTGTTCTGTTTTAAAATTGTTATTAATTAATTGTATGTCCTTTTGAAAGTTTTTAATTACGTGTTTATTAAGTTTTATGTCTTGTTCTATGTTGTGTTCTATATTATAGTTGTTCCGTCCTAACTCATTTATTACTTCGTCATAATGTGATTTGTCATCAGCTGTCATGGTGCCAGTAAGCCAGCTGAGAGCTGTTCCAAGTCCGTTTATTAGTCCTCTCTTAGTTCGTTTGTTGTGTGATTTTAATAGGTTTAATTTGTTATGTGTTTGTATGATACGGTTTTTGATTATAGGGTATGTCGGTAGGTCCCTATAAGATGGTACATTGTTCTGTATATTGTTTAGTTCCTTGTCAAGTAAGCTAATGTCATAAAAATGGTATGTCCTGTAGTAATTTTCTATTACCTTTGCGTTCTTTATAGTGTAATGTAGGACTCCGGGGTTATCTCTTATATCAGTCACTGTCATAGTATATGTTAATGTCCATAGAAGTGTCTGGATTAGTACTGTCCGAGTAGGATTCATCTTCTCCTTCTGAAACAGTAATGTTTGGTCTCGGCCTCAAGTGTTGTTTACGTGGTCTTTTGATTCTATTAACGTGTGCTTTGTTTGTTTCGTTTCTGTCTTTGTACAATAGTACGGGTCTGTAGGGATTATTGTATTTGCGGTGATGGGTTGTTTTTATATATATCTGTTCGTCATTTATGTCAGGTGGGTCTTCGCGATTTGTATTTAATAACTCTGTTCTATTTTCTTTTTCTGTCACGATTTTATTCCGTATTAGTTCATGTATTATGTTCTTTTCGTCATGGTATTTTTGTACGTATTGTTCTTTTATTTCTATTTGTTTGTTAGGTCTTCTCGTTATTCCGAATGTTATTTCGTCCGGTGTCATGTTTAGTTTAGAGTTTAAGGTATTGTTGTATGCTATTGTTGCTAGCACTAGTCTGTTACTTAATGATGTGTTTGTTAGTTCTTTGTCGTTAAGTGTTCGTAATATTTCGATGAGTGTACTATGTGCTCTGTTTAGTGTTCCTAATGAATTAGGATTTCCTGGGGTTACGTAAATTGGTTCGATTTCGTTAGTTTGTAAGAAGTTGAGTACTAAATTATTTTTGTATTCTTTGCCGTTGTCCATTTTTATCGATACGGGTGTTGGATATAGTGTTAAGTAAAGTTTAATGGCTTCGCATATGTTAATTCCAGTTACGGCTGGTATCATGTGTGTAAATAGTCTTTTCGAGAATGTGTCAATTATAGTTATGATATATTTTCTGTCAAAATGTAATGTGTCTATCATTAATTCTTCGAACGGTCTATTTGGTGTTGGTGTTATCATGTACTTTGTTTTTATAGGGTTGCGTTCGTATTTAGTTTTCTTACATGTCTTACAATTGTTAATAAAGTCATTAATTGTTTCTTTCATTAATGGGAAGTAGTATAATTTTCTAAGTTTGTCGTATGTTTCGATTGTGCCTCTGTGGGATGTTTTTCCTATGTGATAGTCATTAATTATTTCAATTTGTCCTTCTTTGTCTAAGATATCGGTTACATAGTTTTTGTATCTTTTTAGTTTAACTGTTGGGTATGATTCTTGTATTAGTCTAGAAATGTCTTTAAATGTTTTATCGTACCATGGTTGGAGTAATGGGATATCTGGTTCACAGTAAATTCCATAAGTAATTTTGGGTCTAATAAATTGTTCGATTAGTGATTCTAAGTCGTCAAATTTAATTTCATGTCTTTTTTTGTTAAATGGTTTAGTAAAGTTTATTTCTTTTATTCCCTTTTTTATTATTATCTGATGTTTCTCTATGTTAATATTCTTGTCATTGTCTACTATCCAAATTTGTTCGTTGGATGATCGTTGGGAGTGAACAGTTGCTCCACATGTACTAATTGCGTCATTTATTTGTTCTGTTTGAGTCACGTCTTATTCCAGTCCGGGTATGCTAATATTGGTGAATTTGTCATAAGGGTTTTTAGTATGTCACAAGCCTTTTTTATTTCTTCTGTCTCGTATGTTTTAGTCTGTAGTGATTTCGATATTGGTTTCGTTATTTTCGCATAGTCTTTTATGAATTTTCGGTAGTATCCGGTCATTCCGAGAAATTGTCTAGTCGTTTTTTCGTTGTTTGGGTATGGTAATTTTGTGATTCCTTCTATTTTTTTGTGGTTAGTTTTTAGTCCGTCGGGAGTGACAATATATCCTAAGAAGGGGATTTCATTTTTAAAAAATTCTGTCTTGTCTAGTTGGATAGAAAGTGCATGTTCTTTTAACTTTTGGAATACGTTTTCGAGATGTTCTAGGTGTTCTTGTATTGTGTTTGAGTAAATGATTATGTCGTCAATGTATATCATAACGTTAGGGACGTTCGCTATCATCATGTTCATGGCTCGTTGGAATGTGGGTGGTGCGTTACAAAGTCCGTAGGGCATTCGTAAGAATTCAAAGTGTCCGTCTTCTGTACTAAATGCGGTTTTTGGTATTGAATCTGGATCCATTTCGATTTGATGGAATCCTGATGCAAGGTCTATTGTTGAGAATATTTTTGCTTTTTGTAGTCTGTTTAGTAAGTCTTCAATGTTGGGTAGTGGGTATTTGTCATTAGTCGTCATTTCGTTCAGTTTTCGGTAGTCTATTACCATTCGAACCTTTTTTATGCCTGAGGCATCCATTTTTTTTGGGACTATCCATACTGGTGAGTTGTATGGGGAATTACTTTTTCTAATAATGTTATTTTTTAATAAATTCGCGACTTCTTCGTTTATTTGCTTTTTGAATTGCACGGGGTACCGATAGTTCCTAGTGTAGCAAGGGTTTTCGTTTTTTGTGTTTATTTTATGTTTAATTAAATTTGTCGCGCGTAATTTTTCTTCATTTGTTTTTATTATTTCACCATATTTACCAATCAGAACCACAAGTTCGTCCGAAAGCTTGTTATCAATGTGGTCTGTCCTAATTAGTTGTTTTATTGTCTGTAAGTCATTTATATAGTAAATTTCATTTTCCAGGTTATGTTTGGTTCCGTTTATTACTATTTCGTCATTGTGACATTTTATTTCTGTTTTCAGTTCTTTCATCGTTTCGTATCCTAAAAGAATATCGAAACGATTGCTAAAGGGGTATATTAGCATTTTTACCTTTGCTTGAATTCCTAACAGGGGATAGAGATCGATTATGGCGCTTTGAGTGCCTTCGGCTCTGCCTGTAGGAGTTTTCATTACAAAGTCTTCCGAATTAATTTTTGTTCCCTCGGGTAAGGAATGGGGATTGATATAATTTTTAGAAGCTCCAGTGTCGATTAGCCATGTCTTGCCTTTTCTGTCTTTTATTTTTGGGAGACTGTCCGTGTAATTTAATTGGTATTCGGGTCTGGAGGTTCGTTGTTGTTGGGACCTACGTCTAAAAAATCCTCATAACGAGATTCTAATTGTTGTAGTCTGTCTTGTAATTCATTTATTTGTTGGTCTTTGTCATTTTCCGTGTGGTGTACGCGATTGCTGACTGTGCGCATTGATACGGTCTGATTTTCTCTTTGTTCCGGTCTGGGGTTTGGTTTGTTAAAGTATTGTCTTTGTTCATGGGGTTTCCATGATTGATTATGTCTTTCTTTTTCGTCTCGGGGGTAGTTATTGTTAAAACGTGGTTGTTCTTGATTGTAATGTCTTGGTTGTTGGGATTGTTGTCTATTATTGTCATAAAATTCACGTTTTTTCTCGTGATAATGTGGGTCGTAATTCCTCCCTTTATAATTGCTAGTGGAGGGTGGTTGGTTTTGACTGCGTCTTTGTGTGGATTCGTTGTGTGTTAGTTTGTTACCGTATGCTCTTTCGACTACTCGTACTGCTGTGGTTTTTAATGCCTTTTTCAAATCCCTCAAATTTTTTATTATTATGTGTTGGAGGAAATTGTCAACGGAAGTTTCAAGTTGTCTTTGGCAATGGTCAACTATTTGTTCGTCAAATATGTTCATTTCTGTGTGTTTTTGTAAGTCTGTTTTTGTGTCGTCCGTATATAATCTACCTTCAAGGTCGTCTCGTAATAATATCAGTCTTTCTACATAGCTTGTGGGATGTTCGTTTCTTACGGGTTTAGTTTGATATATTTCTGCTATGGATTGGGGTATTGTTTTGTCGTCACGAAAGTTAAGTTTGAGTTCTTGGATCAGTTCTAGTAAAGAGTTATAGTTACGTCTTCCTCAATATTCGGCATGTCCTACTAATTTGTTTGTTGCATGTCCTATCAATTGTTTCGCGTTATATTCGTGATGTGGATTGTCAGTTGTGCAGACGTTATTTGCTACAAAATTTATTTTATTAATAAATCGTACTAGATGGCTGGGATTTCCGTCGAATTCTGGGATTAGTTTAAGGTCTGTAGTAGACATTTTGTAATCGTTAGAAGTCATGTTTACGGTTTCTTCTAAGTTACGGTTTATATTAAGTCTGTCAGTAATGGGCATGTAAATGTGTACAAAAAATATATTTACCAATACAAGTGATGTCTTCTTCTAGATAATGTTGCCTTCTATCGGCTTCCTCTGGTCGCTAGATAACAGATTTTGTGGTTCTTGGAGCCTTGGTGAATGTATATTAAAATATACCAGTGCTCGATCAGTCCTGAAGTCCTGTTCAATATTTCGTCGGCCTTCTCATGGAAAGAATCGATAAGTTCTCAGGTCTAGCCTAGCCAAACGCGGGATCGCTGAATGGGGAGATTCTTCTGAAGTTATATAAACACTGCCAAGGTCCCTGTTCGGGCGCCAGTTAAATAATTGATAACCAAAGGGGCCTTTTTAAAAAGTGATTTATTAACTAGACAAACAAATAATACTTATATGATAATAGTGACAGAGTAATACGTCAGGGGTACAGTAACGAGATGAATGAGAGCTGGTGAGAGGAAAAGGAGAATTATATAAGGACAGATTAGATTAAGGAGTGCTGATATTTATGCTGACTTAGGCAATGTGCAGGTGTCAGCTGGGTGTTGACTGTCGGTGTGCGTGTGTCAGCTGCTTCCATAACTGACGATGGTAATTTAAGTGTTAAACTAAACCTAAGAAATATATTGGGCCTAGATCAACTAATCGAATTTTTAGTTTACCCATTTTCTAATAGATTTGACATTTTGTTAGGCTTTGAAACAATGAAATATTTAATAATGAACGTTAATTGAAAAGAAAATCACATAGTGATCGGAAACAATAAATTCAAATTTAAGGATTGAAAATATGAAATAAATATAATGGATAATGAAAATGAAATAATAAATGTATTAAGAACGGAACACATACCGTCAGAAACAACAAAGAAATTAATTCGAATAATATCTGATAGCGGAGACATTAAAAAGGAAAAAGAAACCTTAAAGGCAACAAGCTTATTGAAACATAAAACAGCAACAGTTAACGACAATCCTATATATACAAGAAACTACCGCTACCCGGAACAATTTAAAGAACAAATTAATGAAGAAGTACATAAACTATTAAGGGATGGAATAATAAGAAAAAGCAATTCACTATTAATGGATGGTGCCGAAAAAAATGGATGATAGTGGTGTTAAGAAAGTGAGAATGGTCATAGACTACCGCAAACTTAACCAAGCAACAACTAATGATAAATATAGAATATAGAAGATGTACTAAATAAACTAAAAGGGGCTAAATATTTTACAACTATTGATCTAACTTCGGGTTTTCACCAAATACTTATGGATGAAGAATCAGTACCGAAAACGGCTTTTTGCACCAACAATGGTCATCACGAATATTTGAGAATGCCTTTTGGGTTGTGTAATGCACCACCAACATTCCAGAGAATGATGAACATGGCTATAGAAAACGTCCCTAGAACTATGGCTTATGAAGACGACATCATTGTTCATTTAAAAGATGAAAAAGAACACATGGAAGATATTGAGAGGGTTCTACAGATATTAAGAAAAAATATTTTAAGTATACAATTAAACAAAACCAAATTTTTCAAAACCGAATTAAAATTCTTAGGATATATTGTGACACAAAATGGACTAAAAACAGATCCAGAAAAAATAAAAAACATTCCATACTTAACTGTACAAACACTAAACATAGAACAGTCTTTGGGAACATGTAGAATGGGAATCCCTCATGCTAACGTGATAAAACACACCTACTTAATTGATGACCAACTTATATCACAAGACTTGGAAATCGTCTGGTTAACAAGTGAAATTTCTTACTCCAAAATCGAAAATCCATTTAAAATCCAACTCATTTTGTATTAACATTAAGAATATTAGCAATGATTGCATATCTAACGTATTGCATTAAATCTTAGATGAATATATCACCACAACTATTGTGACTCCTACTCCTTTCATTCAGTATTACAATTTTATAGATGTATATTTAACTTTTAATTTATCATATGTATTCATTGTAAGCAATAGTACCTTACCTATACACTTACCCTTCTCCTCTATTATTAAGTTAGATACTAAGGAAATTATTCATAACCAAATTGTGAAACTAATGTATTGTCTATAAAACATGTTATTTCTTTCATCCTGCCCAGGAGTTTAGGATTAAAAATGGGAGTCACTGATGGTGCCTGGTATTTTTAAGTAAGCAACCGCATCCCTCCAAGACCTCCCAGAATCTTATCCTTTTCTTATACATATATGTCTCAGCTTAAAAAAAAAAAAAAAAAGCGAAAGATTTATTTACTTAGAAGGGAGACGGGTGTCCTAGTCTTGGAATGACCACGAGTTCACACTCAGTATCTGAGGGCAAGCGAAAACCGTCCGGAACCCGAAGGCGAGTGTGAACCGGAAAGAGGCTGACTGGACCGCATTTCGATCATCCCATCTGTATCGACTACTCATTAGCAGAAATACCGTATTAAATAGTTTCTTTAATTTAAAGGTTACATATACTTGTTTCATTTACTATCGATTGGTAGCTGCCTCCTATGGGCTTGAATCCATCTGCTTTTTGTTTAGTATTCTTTTGCATCTGACTATTACAATCATGTTTAACACCTGCAGCTCTTTTTCTATTACCATGAGGTGATGAAGAAATAAATAATATATTGAAACGTGGTCCATGAATGAACTCAGACTTCATAGTGCTGATCCAAGGTAGAGAGACTGTACGTACTTCATTTGCTTGTTTGTATGTTTGACAATAGGTGTCTTAGAAGTATTCCACTTGATTTAAATCTTAATCGCTTATTATTCTATATTCTATATTAATTTACTCGTGGACCTGGGGGGTTCTTTTTTTGATTATTTCTAGCAACAGTAAGTTTCTTTAAATGCCAACTAACAATTTCGGAAATTGACTTATCTGCCTTTCTGTAGAAGGGTTTGGTTTTCCAGGAAACCCTCACCCCACCCCAAAGAGGCAGCTTTACATTTCAGTTGCATATGGTCTGCTCCTCTTGTCGTGTCTCAGCGGTAAGTGTTAACTTTTAATGTATTTTTGGTGAAAACATAACAACTCTTTTGTATCAACCTAAGCTGATTTCCCAATAACATACTTTCAACTCATGGTGAAGTTGTTAAGTTTAAAACATTGGTTTGTTATTTTTGAACTTGGGATTTTTTATTAACTTTTTCCGTCAGTAATAGCCCTATGTAAAGACATTTATTCACAAATTGTACTCTTAATAGTAACAATATTGTTACTTGCACTTGACAACTCTTTGTTTTACAGATAGGGTTGAGGTACTATGATCACATTAGCGAGAAAAAAAAAAGATTTAAGTTAACATGATACTGCATAAATAAGTCTAATTATTTGAAAATCATTTAGGTAAAATTAATCACTTGTTATAGGTTCTTGTGAACATTTTTTTTTATAACTAAATTGTTTGTCTTTCTTTAATAAAGTCCATTTGTTTACTCTTCCCCCTTCCATTCGACGTGCTATTTTCTTAAATGTGTTAAAATAAAGATTATTTAGTTATTTACAATCGCCAACAAATGAGTACTTGCATTGCTCACTAATGAAACAGTGTTTTTGTTGTTGGTCTTTTTACGGGTGCTTTACTGAGCTGGAAATGTTTTTCAAATAAATAACAATGTGGACTTAATAGCCAACATCCAATATAATTTTAAAGAACGTTCTAAAATAATTTATTACTTATTATTGTCCACGAACTTTTTACGAACCTTTTTAGATTATACGTTATTAGGTCTATGTATCTGTTACAGTTTTATTATTGATCAAAAATAATCCTTAATAAGTTAGTGTCCCAGTCCGTTCGAGTAGGATGGTATTGCTAATTGTGATAGAGCTCGTTTTCGTCAAAATAAAATAAATTTGGCCAAGTCTGTATTAAATTCTAATTTATTATAGTTTGTCCTGTTATGTAGTTTACTGTCAAATATTGTCATTCTATAGAGTAGTAGCTAAGTTTGAACTCTGTGTTGTTCGAACAGATATATGCTTTGTCCAACTATTATACATTTGTCACTAGTATAATTCTGTTTTCAGATGGCAAAATGTTAGGTCATTTTTACTAAAAGTTCCGACAAAGGCTTTCACATTGAACACACGCCAGTTATATAATGCTTATTATAGCTTATATTTTCAGTAGAAACGTGTGCCACAGTTGAAACTTATGGGCCCCTTTTTTTTGTAAGTACCATTTCCCAAAAATCCTACCCTTAGGGCTACCTGCTCCCTCACCCTACAAGACACCTACATTCGTGCCTAAGGCTAAGCCTCAGCCAAAGAAAGTATGTTCTAACGCTGTAACTGATTAATATTTGTATATACCAGCGTTTTGATTGTTATTCATAATAAAGTTTTTTAAAAGACTCTCCTCTACAAGATTATTTAACTGGCGCACCGAACAGGCACCTGGCAGTATACTCAGTAAATTCACGGGAGTCCACCATCTAGAGATCCCTCATTTGGCAACGGACAGTGATACCACTCCGATAGCGTGAGAAGACCGATGCAAATCCCTCTGGAAAGAAACCCCACAGGACAGGACTTCACCGATATTGGGTACTGATCTATTTCAATAGATTTTCACCAGGTAGCCCCAGTTATAGGTATTCACCAGTAATACCCTAACGAAATTTGTTGTATATCTGAGGAAGTTGAAGGAAGAAAGAAAACTGGACTTCACTGAAGACATCATTCACTTGGCAAATACAATTATTATTCACATTCTGACTTTATGACATCAGTAACTGACAGACTTAACATTTTAAGAAACATTACAGAAACGGAAGAAATGGACGGAACTAATGATGTAATTAAACCCTCTGACTTTCAACAAATCTCCGAATGTAATGGAAACCAAAGTGACTTAGTGACCTTCTTGAACCAATTACTATATGTTGCATCTACAGCAGGAGCATTAGACAACCCGCATAGAGCATACAATTTACGACAGTCACTTAGTTACACAAAAACGAACAAATTAACAGACCATGCTAAATTTTGCGGAAAGCGAAAACTACGATCATCAATTCGTCAATTAACGAATTCATGACCGAATTAAAGAGATATTTCCGGGACAACGAAACTATCGAACGTTCAATAACGGAAATATTATAAATGGAAATGCATAGAAACGAACATAAATTAGCATTTACAAACAAACTAATAACCCTACGAGACGAACTAGAAGGAAGAATTATCTTGGACGATTCAAAAGAAGAATTACAGAAAACATCCGAAATGAATGCATACGACAAACTAATAACCAACCACTGTATAAAACAATTTGTACCCGAATTAAGAAACTTTGTAGGATCTGTTCCGAGAAGAGGAGAACATCTAATTATTCGTAATTAAGAGATGGCCACAACAGTGTCATTGCACAAGATACTATTACCATAGAAATTGTTATCAATAAGCTACTATGTAATTTTTATATGGTTTTCACTTCCAATGGTTGTAAATATCTAATTTTAATATTAATTTACTTCTTTTAAATGTATATTCTGTATTTCTAGCTATTGTCAATTTAGCCTACCTTTAATGATTTTAATATTTTTACCTGAATCTATATTGAAAAGTGAGCTGTTTAATATTTTTTGTTGATTAAAATTTGAAGAACATATATTAGTATTTGCATATGGAAAATTGTAGCTTGTAAACATTGTAACTGATTTATAAGAATATAGTTTATAGATTACCAAAAGATAATAATACCACCTTTAACAGAAATATCTCGTCCTGAAATTACTGCTATTTCAAAAGATAAAGATTGTAACATTTATGTCTTGTTTTATGTTAAAACGTGGTTTTAATTTTTTTTTTTTTAATGCTTATTTTTCAAATTGTTGTATAAAATTTCATACAAAATATTTGTGATATAATCTGTTAGGTAATATTTACCAGAATTGCTGTAGGATATATAGATTGTTTGTAGGAAATAACCCAAAAATAAATATTTACCTTCTTTTATAATAATTACTTTTTATATATTTGAACTTAAAATATTCATATTTAAAAAAAAATTATGTTATTAAGGATTCACTAGATGGAAAAAAAACAGAAGTAGTTATAATAAAGGTGTTCAAAATAAAAAAATACTATAACAACTAGTTAAACTAACAATGATATATTGTTTAATCATCGATTTATATATAAACGAAATAATCCCTAGCTGTTTAGTTACTTATTCAATTGGCGATCCTTGTGTATTTAGTGTTGTTAAGACATTTTAACTTTTATTGTTTATTTTGAACAAGGAGTGTGACAAGTCATCCAATATTCTTTGCTGATAATCCCAGCAATCTATACTTCTCCGAAAGATAGCCAATGCTCCCTTCTATGTCAACATCCGTACCCTCGACATCCTACTCCTTCAATATCTAACTAACTCTCACTATCAGAACTTCCGTTTCCTCATCCCTGGCCATCCTAATCCATGTAACTCCTCTAAATCATCCACCATTTTGTTTCTTGTGGGCTCAGTGTGAACAAGTGTCAAGTTATTTCGGCTAAATAGCCATTTTCCATACTTAAGCCAGTGCATTATGAAAGAATCTTTTTTTCCTAAGATTTTATACAACGTTCATTTGTGTTTTACTTCCTAAATCCAGTTTGTTTTTTGTCCACAAAAATTTGAATTATGTATTAAACATCATCTCTCCATTCTCATCCTTATTAATATTTGTTATTTATTTTCCTGAGGGTGTGCAACAAGAGTTATTTAATATTTAACAAGTTTTTATCATTTTCTAGTCAATTTGAGTTAAAAACACATTTTTTGTTACATGCATTGCGGGTCAGTCCATATGTTAGACTCAAGTTAAATTAGTTCTCTAGGTAAATATAATAAAGTTGCTGTTCCTATAATCTATTCAATAGATCAATAATTGATTCTTTTGTCAGCTGAAAATGTATGTTATTACTCAAAATGTTGCCATTAACAGCATTAGCGTCTTGAGGGCTCCATCCGTCACTGATTGTTTTCGTAGCTGAGTGTATGAGTGAGTGAGTGACTGAAGCTACCTATTTCTGACTCCAATACCTCCACCAATAAATATTCAATATTAAATCTAAAATTATTTATTGTCATATTGCAGGGACCTGAACGAGATAAAACGGAAGGATAATACTTTGATTTAACAATGTCAGCTGAAGAACAAACATTTACCCGAAATCTTTACCATGAGATCATCACCGGCAATGTTGATGGTGTGGTTGAGCTATGTGACAGAGGTGCCAGTCCGAATGCGGTGGTCGGTGAAGAAGGGAACAGCTCGGTGCACTGGGCAGTCATTGCCAATAACGTTCCTATACTCCATGAGTTTAAAAATCGCGGCATCAAATTTTCTCAAGTCAATTACAGATTTAGAACCCCACTCCATACGGCTGCAGAATCGGGATGTGATGAAGCACTGCTTTGGCTGATAAATCACGGCACCGTTGACATAGAAACGAAAGACAATGAAGGACTAACAGCATTAGCACTGGCAGCTCACAATGGTCACCTACGCTCGGTGATGATATTGGTTGATAGCGGAGCGACTGTGGACTCAAAGGAGGCTCTTAAAAGAACTCCTTTGTTCGCTGCAGCTAGTGCTGGCCGATGCGAAGTAATGAAATACCTTCTTAAAAATGGAGCGGACCCAACTGTTCTCGATGGTTATCGCAAAACGTTGTTGCACGCAGCAGTCCATAGCAAAGATTTAGCAACAGTCTGCATGGCACTGAAGCTGGGGATGGAGGTCAATGCAAAAGATGATAGGGATTGTACTCCTCTCCATGATGCCGCCCTGTATTCTAGCAAAGATGTAGTGGGTTTGCTCCTAGATAAAGGAGCAGAAATAAATGCCAAAAGTGGTTGGGGCCATACTCCTCTGCATTATGCCGTCAAAGAACAGAACAAAGAAGTGGCAAGCTTGCTCCTAGATAAAGGAGCAGAAATAAATGCCAAATGTGATTGGAGACGTACTCCACTTCATAATGCCGTCAAGGCAAAGAACAAAGAAGTGGCAAGCTTGCTCCTAGATAAAGGAGCAGAAATAAATGCCAAAAGTGATTGGGGCCGTACTCCTCTGCATGATGCCGTCAAAGAACAAAACAAAGAAGTGGCAAGCTTGCTGCTAGATAAAGGAGCAGAAATAAATGCCAAAACTGGTTGGGGCCATACTCCTCTGCATGATGCCGTCAAAGAACAAAACAAAGAAATGGCAAGCTTGCTCCTAGATAAAGGAGCAGAAATAAATGCCAAAAGTGGTTGGGACCGTACTCCTCTGCATGATGCCGTCAAGGCAAAGAACAAAGAAGTGGCAAGCTTGCTCCTAGATAAAGGAGCAGAAATAAATGCCAAAAGTAATTGGGACCGTACTCCTCTGCATGATGCCGTCAAAGAACAAAACAAAGAAGTGGCAAGCTTGCTGCTAGATAAAGGAGCAGAAATAAATGCCAAAAGTAATTGGGACCGTACTCCTCTGCATGATGCCGTCAAAGAACAAAACAAAGAAATGGCAAGCTTGCTCCTAGATAAAGGAGCAGAAATAAATGCCAAAAGTGGTTGGGGCCATACTCCTCTGCATGATGCCGTCAAAGAACAAAACAAAGAAGTGGCAAGCTTGCTGCTAGATAAAGGAGCAGAAATAAATGCCAAAAGTAATTGGGACCGTACTCCTCTGCATGATGCCGTCAAAGAACAAAACAAAGAAGTGGCAAGCTTGCTGCTAGATAAAGGAGCAGAAATAAATGCCAAAAGTAATTGGGACCGTACTCCTCTGCATGATGCCGTCAAAGAACAAAACAAAGAAATGGCAAGCTTGCTCCTAGATAAAGGAGCAGAAATAAATGCCAAAAGTGGTTGGGGCCATACTCCTCTGCATGATGCCGTCAAAGAACAAAACAAAGAAGTGGCAAGCTTGCTGCTTGATAAAGGAGCAGAAATAAATGCCAAAACTGGTTGGGGCCATACTCCTCTGCATGATGCCGTCAAAGAACAAAACAAAGAAATGGCAAGCTTGCTCCTAGATAAAGGAGCAGAAATAAATGCCAAAAGTAATTGGGACCGTACTCCTCTGCATGATGCCGTCAAAGAACAAAACAAAGAAGTGGCAAGCTTGCTGCTAGATAAAGGAGCAGAAATAAATGCCAAAAGTAATTGGGGCCGTACTCCTCTGCATGATGCCGTCAAAGAACAAAACAAAGAAGTGGCAAGCTTGCTCCTAGATAAAGGAGCAGAAATAAATGCCAAAAGTGGTTGGGGCCGTACTCCTCTGCATGATGCCGTCAAAGAACAAAACAAAGAAATGGCAAGCTTGCTCCTAGATAAAGGAGCAGAAATAAATGCCAAAAGTAATTGGGACCGTACTCCTCTGCATGATGCCGTCAAAGAACAAAACAAAGAAGTGGCAAGCTTGCTGCTAGATAAAGGAGCAGAAATAAATGCCAAAAGTAATTGGGGCCGTACTCCTCTGCATTATGCCGTCAAAGAACAAAACAAAGAAGTGGCAAGCTTGCTCCTAGATAAAGGAGCAGAAATAAATGCCAAAAGTGGTTGGGGCCATACTCCTCTGCATGATGCCGTCAAAGAACAAAACAAAGAAATGGCAAGCTTGCTCCTAGATAAAGGAGCAGAAATAAATGCCAAAAGTAATTGGGACCGTACTCCTCTGCATGATGCCGTCAAAGAACAAAACAAAGAAGTGGCAAGCTTGCTGCTAGATAAAGGAGCAGAAATAAATGCCAAAAGTAATTGGGGCCGTACTCCTCTGCATGATGCCGTCAAAGAACAAAACAAAGAAGTGGCAAGCTTGCTCCTAGATAAAGGAGCAGAAATAAATGCCAAAAGTGGTTGGGGCCGTACTCCTCTGCATGATGCCGTCAAAGAACAAAACAAAGAAATGGCAAGCTTGCTCCTAGATAAAGGAGCAGAAATAAATGCCAAAAGTGGTTGGGGCCATACTCCTCTGCATGATGCCGTCAAAGAACAAAACAAAGAAGTGGCCAGATTGCTGCTAGATAAAGGAGCGGAAATAGATGCATAACACTTAAGAGTACTATAAGTTACTTAGAGTATTTGGCTGTCCAAGCCAGGCATGCATTGTATTTGTAATCGATTTATTTATGATTAATCTTCTTAGTTTTTTTTAACGATTATTATCAAATGATTTTATTATCATTTATTCTATTATAATAGCTAGGTTTGTAATATTTTAGTTTTATTAATTTAGAATATTTGCTTCATGATGGAAGTAGATTGTGCTATCCCGGAATGTTTTAGTCAAATCAAAACTCCCTCCTCACTCATGCCAGAAGGATTTAATCACATGGAGGGCGAAATCCGGCTACCCACCGGTGTAACTGTCAAACTGGAATATGGGTTAACTGATCCCCCTCCCTAAGAAGGCGATCGCCACATGGATGTTGATTGTGCCATTGCACAAGATAATGGTTGTCTTCTTGTATTTTCTAGTCAAGTACAAGACACAGCTATCCATACAGAGGTTTGTACTAGTTCAATTCTGATGAAACCGATGTTTGTCAAAATCAAGAAAGTTATTAGTCTTATGAAAAAGACAGTGCCACTCCGATAGACTTACCTTTTAATGGCATTAACAAATTTTAATTTTAATTATTACCATAAAATTGTTACTAACACAACACGCTACTATGTAATTTTTATATGTTTTTCACTTCCAATGGTTGTAAATATCTAATTTTAATATTAATTTACTTCTTTCAAATGTATATTCGGTATTTCTACCTATTGTTAATTTAACCTACCTTTAATTATTTTGATATTTTTACCTAAATCTATATTGAAAAGTGAGCTGTTTAATGTTTTTTGTTGATTAAAATTTGAATAACATATATTAAAATATAGTATTTGCATTTGGAAAATTGTAGTTTGTAAACATTGTAACTGTTTTATAAGAATAAAGTTTTATGAGAAAAGTATATAGATTACAAACAGATAATAATAACACCTTTAAACGAAAATGATTATGAAAAAAAGGTATTACATTGGTAGACTGGTTTAAATATTTTACTTAAGTGAATATTTAATTGTAACATTTATGTCTAGTTTTATGTTAAAATATGGTTTTAATTGTTGTTTTTTTAATCATTAGTTTTTAATTTTTTATTGTTTTTATTTTCAAATAGTTTACTTGTAATATATATTGACTGATATTTGAAAAAAGTAATTATTGTTAACATTTGGGGCTTACAAATTGTGATAATTAGCATGGTCCAAAATGTAAATTAATTGCGATATCATTAAAATATTGCAAATTTCTTGATGTTGCATCTCCCTGTTACACGAGGGAAACAACTCAATCTGGCTACCATTTTGCCTTCTAGCATAAATTACAATTAATGTATGCTTAATTATTCATAGAGGACTGATAGGTTATAATGTTAACATATAAATGTAATTAAGATTTTTATAAATGCCTCTTTTTAAGCTTTGAAAAAAAGCTCTGAAAAGAAAAACATAATAACATGGATCGCCGTGGGAGACGCTACTAGGTAAAGTTTGTAGGGGCCACAGCGACCGTCGTCCGCGAGGAAGAGCTGTCTTCCAAGGAGGTGCTAGTTTTAGCGAGGTTAGGAAAGAGAGATGCAGAGGTAGTTGAATAAGAAAGCCATGGTTCGAGTAGAGCAGCAAGCGCCAGTGCAGAGAGAGAGAGAGCGCGCGCAGTGTTCCGTGCCGGGTACTGAGAGTCTGTCCAATTTTTTTTTTTTTTTTTTCATAACCCATTTATCATTTTTTAACAATAAGTGAACAAGTAATTCAGTAAACAAATATTACAATTGCTCCTCTTACTGTGATGCGCTGATGGATTCGAAGGAGGGTGAGTTTTAATAACAATATCTGATTGAAGTTAAAAGGTCAACATAATATTACGTTTTTTTTTAATCTTTTAATTGTTTATATTTAAATTTAATCTGAGGGTCTGTTCATATAAAAAGGAAACTTCTGGCAAATGGAAAATTGTTTATTAACAAACTGATTCATGAGTTACACGTATGTTATAAATTTACAATGTTAAACAAATATAAAGTCACAGTGTACCTTGCTATAATATTTACCTAAGTTTCTATTCGTGGTCTTCTTTGTCTGAGCGTGATCCCACCAGCGTGGTCCTGGTGCTGGCCTCCCACGACGAGCCTAACGGACAAAGCCCAACTCCTCTCGTCGGCGGGTCCTAGTGAAAGAGAACGATCCGGGGTGATCCTCGCTTTTATACGCTCTGTTGCCATATTGGATCTTTTAACCTCTTTGGTTTTCTAATGCTCGTTATCTCATATATTATTAATTTTTCTTGTTTTAAAGTTAACAAATCCAATATTAAATTATTTAAATTTAATTCTTGTTATTATTTATTTGATAACTATTAATATTAGACATAACCCAACGAATAGTGTTCAAACATTCATGAATCGTGATCCACGGGTCGTATACCGTTCATTTATGCCCGCTAAGTTTGAGTTTATATCAAAAGCAACATCAAAATATCACAACAATATATACAATACTATGTGATGGGGCTCACCCTCAGTTTACAAATGTGGGAAAAACTTATCCTAAAACTAGAACCTAAGACTAAAGCGTTCCTGCCGCGACAGCGTCCTGCCATCGATAGGGGAACGGAGTGGGGGTTATCGTGTTAACCATCGGGTTTGTCAAGTATTGCAGGTAGTTGAAAAATTTGATATGTCTACGTCGGATGAAATCATCCACCGTAGGCAGCTCAAAAATCTCGTGAAGCTCACTGTTGCTCCGCTGCTCGAATAAAGTACCTCTGACCACTTTCATCAGTATACTGTTTTGGAATTGTTGGAGTCACCGAGCTGTCGTATACGTCAGATGATGAAAATGCAGTGCACCATACAGCAGAGTAGACCTGAGTACGCTTTTGTAAATCAGTAGCTTGAGACGCAGTGATAGATTGGGGGAAGCCAATAAATGCGTAAGCCGGTAAGACTTCGTGCGAGTATGCTTCAACTTCTTCACAAAATGGTTACTAAAATGGAGGTGTCTGTCCATTTTAATTCCCAGATATACTAGGTTGTTGGCTGGTGAATTTTTCTCCATTCATACTATGTAACTAGTAGAGAGCGGGCTTTTTCCCTTTTGAAAAGAGAAAATTACCCAGTCAATCTTACCCGCGTTTACAGAGATATTGAGTCTCCCCAATCTCTCACTGATCTGGTTACAGGCTACTTCAGCCTGTCTTAGAGCTACCTTGGCACTTATGCTGCTACTGTACACCGCTATGTCATCTGCGAAAGCAGTAACTGTGGTATTTTTGTACCTGGCTCCGACAATCTCAGACGTGTATACGTTGAATAGTACAGGGGATAAGACGGCTCCTTGGGGTACTCCACAGCTCAGTGGCACAGCTTCAGAGAAGCTATCACCCACCCGCACCTGTAACAATCTGTTGTTCAGGAAGCTAGCCAGAATTGAATACAGTTGTTCTGGACATTCCCTGTCGCAGATCATTTGATACAGTGTCCCATGAGACACCGAGTCGGATGCTTGAGTGCATTCAATCGAAATCATTGTGGCTATGTTCCTATTCATATTATGGCTAACTTCTGACTGCACCTTCAGAAGGGGGTGCTCTGTGCTCATACTGGATTGGAATCCAGTCTGTTCTGGCGGAATGATGTCGTTTTCCGAGCAGTAATCTTTGAGATAATTCAAAAGAATTTTCTCAAAAATTTTCCCCATCCGTGGTAGCAAACTGATCGGGCGGTAGTGGGCTGGGTGATCTCCACTCTTGGCTGGCTTCAGTAATGGAAACAAGATGGCTTGTTTCCATGTGTCAGGAAAGTACCGCAATCTTATACAAGCCTTGTATAAGTTTGCTAGTTGTACTATCCCTCTCCTCGGCATTTGTTTGAGGAGCACTGTTTGTATTCCGTCGTGCCCTGGTGCTCGGCTTCCTTGACACCGGCGAAGAATCACCTTGAGCTGCTTCGGTGATACAAACATGTGGTAGTAGCCCGTCCTAGCGTAGTGGTCGGCCAGTTTTGATGATTGTTGCTCAGCAGTAAGAACATTGTCGCCTTCGTGAAGACGGACACTGGCTGTCTTGCCTTTTGTAGTCTTCAACAGCTTCCAAAACGTTCTGTGATCGCCGTGAGTGCTACGAAGTCGCTTATGCCACTGCGCTGTTTTCCTATCAAGACAAAGAAACAAGAACAGTAAAGGACGCACAACAAAAAAAAACTGGCCAGTCGATATTATAGTAAGGTACGTAGGTAAGTTTAATTTTAACAGTGTAATTTTATCACGTACGTGCTTATTTGTATATTAACCAAATGAATCAGTTTGTAATTGAACTTTTTTTTATTAATGAATTTTTATATTAACAGAACCTTTATAAAACCTCAGGTTAAATTTAAAAAGAAAACAATAAGGATAAAAAACGTAATAATATATTTTATCCTATTTTATTATACCCAGTTTTGCTATAATTTTAACTACAGTAAAATCTCGATATTCCATAAGTCAAAATATTTTTTTAGGATACTAAACACAGCTAAATTTATGTAAATAACTTTTCTTGCTTAGTAAATGATGATTTTATTATTTAATGAGTCAACAAATATATTCCCACACTTCTCTATTTTATATATGTTAGATATTAATAAAAGATGCTAAATAGCACAGCATAACGGAAAAATAATAATTAAAAAGAATAAGAGCAAACATATAGATTATAATGAGAGCACTCAATATTGTTCTATGTCAAATCAAGAACTAATTGCTTAGTTAATCAATGGTTATAAATTGTGTTCCAAGTGGTACAATCCATTTCTTTAGTTGGGGATTGTAGCGACCGCTAACTACATAAGATAAATCACCCTATACTCTATTGTATGTATATTGTAAATAACATGAACAAAATATATTGTAAACAAATGTAAATAGCATGAACAAAATATAAATCATTGTTTGTTTGTTTTTTGGGGTTTTTTTTCATAGCTC
Source organism: Acanthosoma haemorrhoidale (assembly GCA_930367205.1). Taxonomy (NCBI): domain Eukaryota; kingdom Metazoa; phylum Arthropoda; class Insecta; order Hemiptera; family Acanthosomatidae; genus Acanthosoma; species Acanthosoma haemorrhoidale. The sequence goes on along the minus strand of OV884014.1, from coordinate 109,882,921 downwards.
TTAAACTTAGAAAAAATGGGATGTGGGAAAAATAAAAAGAAAATTATTTTGGATTGAGGGGTGCCTTTCACTAAAGGGAGTCCCATTTGAAGGAAGTATGAGAAGGATATGGGGTGGGGGATGCCTAAAGGAGGCGGGTGGAATCGGGAAGGTAGTGAGAGTCTACCGAGGGTGGAGCCTAGGGGTACTAGGCATTGGTTTTTAGTCGGCCAGGTCAGACCTGGCCCCGCCTCTGCAGGGGACTGCACTAAGTCGGCCTATCGGCCGGAAGATCGACCTACCCTGAGCAGGTAGAAGGTGTTATTTTGCTTTGGTTGAGTCGGCCGGGAGATCGACCTCGATCTCTGGGAGCTCGGGTTCTATGAGGTCCATCTGTCTCCATGCTTCGGCGGTCCAGCAGTGCTTCCATCGGACGGGCATTCGTAGTGGTTGAAGGTCAGAGGATAGTTGGTTGTGGATGTGTCAAAGTGAATCGAAAAATTTGATGTGTCGTCTCTTGATAAAATGTTGGATGGTGAGTACTTCACATTTTTCGTGGATCTCGTCTGCCTTCATTCGGTCGAACGGGGTATGTTTGAGGGAGGTGCGGAGAACTCTGTTCTGGAATCGCTGGAGCGTTTTTAGAGTGTTAGGAGTTAGATACTTTAACAGTGGGGTCCTGTACATCAAACCAGGTCTCAGGAAGCCAGGGATCTGGCCCCAGTAAATCATTCTCCTGGCAACTACCGACTCGTGGCTACCCCGCTTGAACTCTGAAAACCTGACTGTTTCTTTATGAAAAACCTATGCATCTCTTCTCTCCTAACCTCGCTATGTTTTAGTCCGGCGTCGTGAGACCCCACACCGTCCTAGTGGAAATCTCTGCTTAGCACCTCCTTGGGAGAGATCTCTCCCTCGCGGACGACGGTTGCAGCCCTCGTGGCCCTGCAAATTTACCTAGCAGCACTCCAGTCTGCCTCTCCGGTTCACACTCGCCTTTGGGATCCGGACGGTTTTCGCCTACCCTTAGATACCGGGCGTGACTTCGTGGTCATTCCAAGACCACATTAACTACCTATAAACCCACCCTGTACCTCTTCTCCTGAACATAGTGCTTTGTTGGGACACACATCTTATGGAGTCAGATCAAAGCAAATTAAAGCTGCCCGCCGACTAGGCCGGGAGCCAGGGTGAAAGACCACAGGTCCGCCCGCCTTATCTCTTTCTAGGCGCTCGCCGGACGGCGGCTAAGAGGTTGTAGTGACCCTAGCCCGCGGCGGGCGTCTCATCCCCTTGAGTACTTGGCTCATTTTCCCAGCCCTATTCGTATAAAAATGGACAACGGACAAGAATACAATAACAACCTTATAAAGAACATTCTTACCACAAAACCTTTTCAAAAAACAAGACATGTTATAGACACATCCTACCCTGGGGCTATGGACTTGGACGAAATCATGTTAGAAATTTTAAGACCAAATACTACTTATGGAATTTATTGAGAATCAAATGTTGAAGCCATCAAAAGTCAATTTGGAGGAATTTATAATAAAATACAAGAATGAATAAGAGAAAAATTTCCGACTGTAAAGATAAAACGTTACAAGAATATACTTTTACACGTACTTGACGCAAACAAACAAAGAGGAATGGTTGAAAATTATCATACTGGCAAATCATTTCACAGAGAAATAATTGAAACGTACGAAAAACCAAAACGGACTTACTATTGGCCTAACATTAGAGACCACATTTCAGACTTAATCAAGAGCTGCCCTGTATGTAAAAGGTCTTTCATTAAGCGCCTATCTTTAAATTTAAATAAAACAAAGTCTGAGTCAGATATCATCGAAATTATTTATTTGTTTAAAAGGCCTATCGATGCCATTATGTATGAAATATAACATCATGCAAATGTCCGCCACGGCTTCGCTGGGTGGCGCGCATCCGAAATGTCCAATTTTCCATGACTGGCGCATAAATCAGGCTGAATTTGACGGATGGCATGTTATGTTGGCTTTGAGGACCGCTGTGATTTGCGGCTTATTCGTATAGACCTGCGACTTAAGAAAACCCCCACAAGAAAAAGTCTAACGGGGTCAAATCGCACGATTTCGGTGGCCAGTTCACATCACCTCCACGTGAGATGACCATGCCCTCAAATCGCTCGTGCAGAATGTCCCACGTGACATGAGCTGTGTGGCACGTAGTGCCTTCCAGTTGAAACCAAATGTCTTTGGTGTCCACATCATCTAATTCAGGCCAAAATAAGTTGGTAATCATCGACCTATAGCGCTCACCGTTCACGGTGATGGCCTGGCCAACGTCGTCCCTCAAAGAAATATGGACCGATGACGCGGCCAGTCCAAAATCCACTCCAAATAGTGACTTTTTCGGGATGGATTTAACACTCTTGGATCTTACGTGGATTGGTATCGTCCCGAATTCGACAATTTTGTTTGTTGAGTTACCCATTCATACAGAAATGGGCCTCACCGCTGAAGATGATCTTTCGATAAAAGTTAGGGTCAGTTTCCAACTGCTCCAGGGCCCATTCAGCGAACACACGTTGTTGTCTATGGTAGTTTACCTTCAGCTCTTGGGTCAGTTGAATTTTGTACGGGTGCAGGCCCAAGTCACGACACAAAATTTGCCAAGTTGTGGCCTGCGAAAGACCGAGTTCTTATGAGCGACACGAAATCGACTGCTCAGATTCTCCTGCACACTCTCACGGACAGCGGCGATGTTTTTGGTAGATCTTGCGTTTCATCGACGTACGGGTACTGGTTGATTGTTTACTGAACCAGTGGACTCAAATTCATCCACGACACTGCGAATAGTCCTCTCGGTAGGACGGTTATGGCGACCGTAAAATGGGCGAAGTGTGTGAAACGTTGCCCGAACAGAACACCGATATTGATAAAACAATTTTATCATTTGCACGTGTTGTTGAACGCTATATCCGTTCATGGTGATTTGGCAAAACAGACTGAATAAATGACATCCAATTTGACAAATGCAGCTTCAACAATATGGCCGCTATCAACTGTCAAAGTTTGGAAGTCCCTATTGGAAGACAGAACATTGAAATATGAACGCAAACTTATCAAAACAAAATACCAAGTAACCCCAACGACTGACAAACCATTCGAAGAACTAATGGTGGACACCCTTAGGTATGAAGGAAAAATAATTTTCACAATAGTAGACACCATTTCAAAAAGAATTTTTGCCAGGACAGGAAACGCCTGTTACACTAACAATGTATTTGAAGTTTTGACAGAGTACTTGGCTCATTTTCCCAGCCCTATTCGTATCAAAATGGACAACAGACGAGAATACAATAACACCCTTATAAAGAACTTACTGACATCCCTAGGGATCGCACCAACACTACATAACACCCTATCGCCCCAATTCACTAGGACTACTTAATAAAGCGCGATCCACTTTGATAGAAATTTTACGAACCATTAAGGAAGAAAATAAAGACAAATCTCTAGAAACACATTTAAAACTATCATTAATCACATTCAATAATTCTTTAAATCAAATTTTAAAAATGTCTCCCAATGAGATTACTTTTTGGTATAATATAAGATCCTAGTAAAGAAGAGGCATTAATAACAGAACAACTTGTTAGCAATTATCACGAAAAGCTCAAAATACTACAAAATAACATTAGGAAAAGCATTACTAACGAAAAAGAGCAAAGAACCGACAAACTGAATAAAAATCGAGAAGACCCCGAAATAGAAAAAGGCAAACCTTACGTTAAACGAATAACAAGAACAAAAGACGAATACAGATACAAACCTGTTATATCTTTTATTGACAAACAAAACAAAATAATAAAAGTCCACACAGATAATGTAGTTAGAAAAAGAGATATTTTATAGCACAAGAACAAAATGTCTCAGATGAAGAAGAGCTGAACATCGATCCTGACAGTGACACTCGCAATAGCTGCTAATAAAATCATGGAAGTAATCAACGGTATAGACAGGACCCAATATTCTATGAACCTAACCAAACTGTACGAAACATTAAATTACTTAACTGTACAAACACTAAACATAGAACAGTCTTTGGAAACATGTAGAATGGGAATCCCTCATGCTAACGTGATAAAACATACCGACTTAATTGATGATCAACTTATATTAAAAGACTTGGAAATCATCTGGTTAACAAGTGAAATTTCATGTGCTATACGAAACAGACTCATCCATTACATCATACGAATTACCAAAGAAAGAACCAAAGCTAAGTTCAATCTATCTTTTACATGGGCCTGTACGAAATGACAATGTAATAACCACTATAGTACCAAACAAGTCAATTCTGTACAATATACAAGAAGCCTTTGTTGTAACATGTAACTATATAAAATCCAACTCATTTTGTATTAACATTAAGAATATTAGCAATGATTGCATATCTAACGCATTACATAAAAACTTAGATGAATGTATCGCCACAACTATTGTGACTCCTACTCCTTTCATTCAGTATTACGATTTTATAAATGTGAATGTGAATTTATGTATAAATGTCTCAAGCTTTAAAACAAAAAAAAAAAAAAAAGGTGAAAGATTTATTCACTTAGAAGGGAGACGGGTGTCCTAGTCTTGGAATGACCACGAGTTCACACTCAGTATCTGAGGGCAAGCGAAAACCGTCCGGAACCCGAAGGCGAGTGTGAACCGGAAAGAGGCTGACTGGACCGCTGTTTCGATCATCCCATCTGTATCGACTACCCATAAGCAGAAATACTGTATTGAATAGTTTTTTTAATTTACATGTTTAATTTAAAGGTTACATATGCTTGTTTCATGTACTATCCATTCGTATTTATACTTTATCAACTGTTACATACTAATATCAATATAATAGCTGCCTCCTATGGGCTTGAATCCATCTCCTTTTTGTTTAGTATTCTTTTGCATCTGACTATTACAATCATGTTTAACACCTACAGCTCTTTTTCTATTACCATGAGATGATGAAGAAATAAATAATATATTGAAACGTGGTCCATGAATAAACTTGGTGAAAACATAATAACTCTCTTGTATCAACCAAAGCCTTTGGGTTTATGGAGACACAGACTTCATAGTGCTGATACAAGGTAGAGAGACTGTACATACTTCATTTGCTTGTTTGTATGTTTGGTGGTAGGTGTTTTAAAAGTATTCCAATTGATTTAAATCTTAATCGCTTATTATTCTATATTATATATTAATTTACTCGTGGAGCTGGGGTGTTCATTTTTTGGATTATTTCTAGCAACAGTAAGTATTTATAAATGCCAACTAACAATTTCGGAAATTGACTTATCTGCCTTTCGGTAGAAGGGTTTGGTTTTCCAGGAAACCCTCACCCCACCCCAAAGAGGCAGCTTCACATTTCAGTTACATATGGTCTGCTTCTGTGGTCGTGTCTCATCGGTAAGTGTTAACTTTTAACGTATATTTGATGAAAACATAACAACTCTCCTGTATCAACCTAAGCTGATTTCCCAATAACATACTTTCAACTCATGGTGAAGTTGTTAAGTTTAAAACATTTGTTTGTTATTTTTGAACTTGGGATTTTTTATTAACTTTTTCCGTCAGTAATAGCCCTATGTAAAGACATTTATTCACAAATTGTACTCTTAATGATAATAATATTGTTACTTGCACTCGACAACTCTTTGTTTTACTGATAGTGTTGAGGTACTATTATTACATTAGCGAAAAAAAAAAAAGATTTAAGTTAACATGACACTACATAAATAATAAACACTACATGGCAAAATGTTATGTCATTTTCCCTAACATGAAGATTTTTTTTCACGTTCCAGAGTGTTATGAGTAATCGCAAAGTTGTTTTACACGAGCGAACGTATCACCAATGATAGTTGACTAATACTTATAGTATCAGTTTATAGTATACTGGATTATAGTGCTTATAGACTCTGGAATGTAATGATGAAAAAAAACTATTGTTGAGAAATATAACATTTTCCATCTGAGCACAGAAGTAGTCCAATATGAAAGCTATTTAAATAGTTCACATTATCCCTGTGGATGGTACAATATCCTTCGACTCTCTTTAAATTTAATTGTAATAAATCTAATATAATTAAACTCTCAAAGTTCCGACAAAGGCTTTCACATTGAACCCACGCTGCGCAGTGGTTGACATTCGACTTATTCCGGGAAAGAGCCAGTCAAGAATCCGATCTGTGAACCACAGAAAAATAGTTTTAATGCCATCTTAATCTCAACGAAATTTTCTTTAAGATGGATACTTTCTTAAGTGTTTAACATAGATCCAAGCGGCGGAATTGTGAGATGGCTATTCCGGTAAAAAACCTTTTGACTTATTTCCTTGTTACAAAATTATTACAGAATTCGATATAAATTCTACAAATGAATCTGTTTACAATATGTCATTATATTTCCTGTAGCTTGGCAACATAGTCTGATTATCCTACAAAAGTTTAATGTTGCCCATTAAACACATTAATTTATTGGACATATTTAAAAGTGATGGGGCTTACCTTATTTATAATAGAAAAAATTAAATTGTTTCTCACTATTATAAAGTAAATAAATTTCTGGTTTTTTACCCAAATTAACGAAACCAGTTTGTTCTTAAGCTAATAATTTCTGACGATTAATTTAAAATATAGCAGGATATACTAGTTTGTATATTGTATAATAATATACTTTAACAATTTTTTTAATTTGCTAATATATTAGGTTTTTGCTATGTACTTATGTGTCCTTAATCTTTGTTTGTTTATCTTCTTCTGTCCATTATCCTTGACGAGCTGAACACTTATTTTATCTTCAAATGATTTTAAGAGAACTGATACCCAAGGAAATGTTATTGATGGTTATCTAATGCCCACTAATCCTTTCATTTTAAACGAACTTGCTTTACCTGTAAGCCTCAATACTTGCAGTTCAATCAATTCCCGCGAGTAAGAGTAATTTATCATTGTTATTCACGTCATTTTAAATATTTCGTTTAATATAAAAGAGATCAATGTGATTAGATATTGCCTTTTGAAAGTATCACTAAAAGATTTTTTCAACAGAATTAATAACAATTTGCGTGTGAAGTTAAAGCATTTGTTGTTTACCTGTCATTCAAGGTTGACCATGATGGCTTTATCAATAAAAAGGCATTAATGAAATGAGCCCAAGAAAACACATCATTATGTTATGAGGGTACTTGGAAGGACTGTAAATTTAGTGGTGGCTGGAGGAGAGGGAAAATCTTTAAAAAAAAAAATACCAGGAATCAAAATACTCAGAATTTTCTAGTACAGATATGGATGCATTCCAAAAATAGGACATGGGGGTGCCCCCCTCTATAGGGAGCTATCTCAGTGGAATACACCAAGTACAGAAATAGTTTTCAATCTAGAATACTTCAATAAATAAGTTATTAATAATAAGTTACAACAATCATCACTATTGTTAATAGCAGATACTGCTTGCTGTCTTACTTTTTGTGTAGAAATAAAAAATGTTTCTATTCTTTGACATTGTACCCGAATAATAGCAAAAATGTACAAATAAATATGTCTGGCTGTAAAAAATAACTAATTACTGCGCTATGGCTAGTTTACAAAGGGACCATAGTATTGAACAAAAAAAACTCAATACAATTGCTAACGGTTGTAACTAAGATCGTAAGGCAAAGTTTAGTAATTATTACACAATGGAAGTGAGAGGGGACGGTTACTAGGATAAATTAAATGAAGAAAATAAATTAATGAACTTAAAACTTAGATTTAAATACTAAGAGATGTTTGAGAATACTGATATGAATACAGTTCTAAATGGTTGCGGCAAGGTTAAGAAATGAACTACTAACGAAGGGAAATATGCAGATCAGACTTTCGGGATCTAAGAATCTTACTAGGAAATATTTTCAATAAAAATACAAAAGGATTGTGTTCTAAGAAAATGTTAACAGTAGTAGAATCAGCCATTAACTTATTACTAAATCTTCAATGGTTAGCCTATGGGTGGTGTTTCCTCATTTGAAATATCCAAAAATCTAGGTAGTTGGTATAATCAGATCTCAAAGAAAAATTAATACAATGCTGTATTTGTTGTGGCCACCTCTTAATTATAAGTTCCCCTCTTCTCGTATCAGACCTCGTATCTATGTCATAAAATGAATATCAGAAAATATATATCTATGTTTCAATATGTTTAATAAAGGTTATGACGTCAGTCGGAGTGGGGAGAACTGCCGCTGGTGGGTATGGCTCCCCACCATGATTGGCCGGCTATATAAACCGCGCGTCCTCAGACAGAGGGCAGAAAGAAACATACCGGCACCTTGAACACTACTCTCTCTTCTCTCTCTGCACTGGTGCTTGCTGCTCTACTGAAACCATGGTCTTCTCCTTCAACTACCTCTGTCTCTCTCTCCTAACCTCGCTATGTTTTAGTCCGTCGTTGTCACACCCCATACCTTTCTAGTGGGAATCTCTGCCCTCGTATCGCTAAAACTAGCACCTCCTTGGGAGAGACCTCTCCCTTGCGGATGACGGTTGGCGTGGCCCTATAACTTTTACCTAGTAGCATCTCCCACGGCAATCCAGTCTGCTTCTCTCCAGTTCACACTCACCTTTAGGATCCGGACGGTTTTCGCCTACCCTTAGATACCAAGTGTGAATTCGTGGTCATTCTAAGGCCACATAAACTACCTATAAACCTACCCTGTACCACTTCTCCTGAACATAGTGCTTTGCCAGGGCACACACCTTCTAAAGATCTTATGGAGTCAGATCAAAGCGAACTAGGCCGGCAGCCAGGGTTTAAGACCACAGGTCTGCCCACCTTATCTCTTTTTTGGCGCTTGCCGGACAGCGGCTAAGAAATTGTAGCGACCCTAGCCCGCGGCGGGCGTCTCCTCCCCACTTTAGGGATACTCAGTTATCTGAGCCCAACAGTATTGTTTCCTAGAATACTCCCATATGTGCAGTTTTTAGTTGAATCTATTTATATATATTATTACGTTCTTCAAATATATTAGTTTTGTTGTTAACTTTAAATTTATTTTATTTACTATTAGGTTCTATTAACAAAAATAAATCTGGCAAAAAGATTAATTTAATTACAAAAAAACTTAAATTAATTATTTATAAATACTTGTTTACAATTTTGCTTCTTCTTCTTCTTCTTTTATCCTCATCAATTATTTCCAAACCAAATCAATTCTTTTGCTTTTCTTGCAATGGCTCTTCTTGGTTCTACCAAGTCCAATATCACTAACCAAAAGAAATTTTAAATTCTTTCTGACTCACAATTTACAGCTAACATGTATCACAGGCCGATCCCAAGACCAGAGTCTAACTGTGTGTGTTCTCTCAGAACCACAACAACAACTAATTATAACTGGATAAAACTAGAGAGTAATTTTGTGTGTGTTCATTATGATACAACAACAACTATACTATCTTTTGTTTTTTCATACACTCTCACTTGTTTTTATTTTGCCGTCTTGATAAGTTGGATTAAATATTATATAAAAACTCCACAATCTCTAATATCACAACAATATATTGTTAGTATACAATATAGGAAAAAAAAACAAAAGATAGTATAGTTGTTGTTGTATCATAAGAAACACACAGAGAATTACTCTCTAGTTTTAGCCAGTTATAATTAGTATATTTGTGGTTGTGATAATGAAAACACAAAGAGAATTATACTCATCTAGTTTTGGGATCAGCCCATAATAAATGTTATTAGCTTGTGATTGTGAGTAAGAAAAACTTAAAATTTTTGTTGATTAGTGGTTATTGACTCAAAGCAGAACGGAAGAGAAATAGCACGAAAAGAAGAGAAGAAGTATTAATTTTGTTTAAAGAATGAAGAAAATTAAAGAAGAAAAGGAATCGAATTTATAGACAAGTATTTATATAATTAATATAAGTTTATTTTTTTATGTTTGTAAAATTAAATTCATCTTTTTGCCAGGATTATTTTTGTTAATAGAACCTAATAGTAAATAGCAAATAAAATAAATTTAAAGTTAACAATAAAACTAATATATTTGAAGAACGTAATAATATATATATATAATTATGTTTTTATTTAATTTGAGTTATTTTAAATTTTAATCCATTATCTGAGGTTTATAAGTTCTTGTTAATATAAAAAGAAAACTCTGGCTAAAGGAAAATCAGATTTTACAAAATTTACACTCATTTTATTTAAATACACTACAATAATTTCAATTTTCTACTAATTTTATAATTTACCTTAATATTTAATTCTAGAATGGCCAGATTTACTAGTTAACATATATTATTCTTATTGTTGGTTCAATTTAATTTGGTTTGCCATGCTTTCAGTAATTTTCACTTCTATCTATTCAATCCTTCTTCTCTGGATAAAATTCCTCTTCTTAATAATGTTCTTTCATGTTCCTGTTCGCTTTAAATAAAAATTGTTCATTTTCTTCAAGTATTAATACTTGGCCTCATGCTTTCACTAAATGAAAAACGCTAACATCATTCTTCTCTCAGAACAGGCTAAGAACTGATCTCCCTCCTTTTTTCTCATTTCCCCCACTCTTTCCACTGGTCATTTGGCGCTAATTTTTCAATTTCAAATGTCTAATATCACAACATTATATTATAAGTCTATAACAATATAAATATTGTGTGTGAGCAATGGACGCAATAATCGGTTAAATAATAATACGTTGGCTGTGTGCTTAAGGGTGCAGTTTTATTGAATTATCCAGGGTTTTCAATGCTTTGTATTGAAAACATTACAGATATATATTTCATTATTTTTATTTTAGTTTTATACTATGATTAATTTTTTATATTCTAAAAGGTTGTCCTTATTGCATCACAGGATAACATTATGGAGGGACTCAAAACGGTTTTAGACATGGTAAAGGAAGATGCTGCCAAGATAGACATGAACAAGAGAATAAAGGAGCTGGGACCAATCTATCGTGCAGTTGTCGATAGAGATTTAACTGTACTTGAAGAACTGTTACGGCATGGAGGTGATCCAGACGAAGAGGATAACACTCCTTACGGTTTTACTGCTGCACACTGGGCGGCAATGGTCAGCAACGTTGACGTGTTGCAATTGCTTGACAAATTTGAAACAAATATGTCAGCAGTTGAGGAAACAGACATGACACCACTTCATGTGGCTGCCTTAGCTGGGAATTGTGATACCATAACGTGGCTGGTAGAAAACACTTATGATATAGAATCTAAAGAAGAACATGAACAAACTCCATTGCACCAAGCAGCATTAAATGGGCGCCTTGAAGCTGCGAGAATCTTGTTGAATCATGGAGCTTCGATAGACCCAGTCGACATGTTCGGAATGACACCCATATGTTTGGCATTAGTCCGTGGATTCACTGATGTTGTAAATTTCTTGCTAGAACACAAAGCGAATCCAGGTGTGCGAGATGCTAACAACAAAACCCTTCTACATGCTGCCGCAGCCAATGATGATACCTTTGCAATTAGTTTGATTTTGGAAAAGGGAATAAATGTCAATACTATTGACGATTCAAATTGTACGCCATTACATGATGCAGCTAAGAATGGCAGTAGTCGATCTGTCAGCCTTCTTTTGGGTAATGGTGCCTACGTGGATGCTAAAGACTGCCAGGGACACACTCCCTTATTCATGGCAACAAGAGCTGGTCATATGGATTGTGTAAGGTTGCTGTTACAGTGCAGTTATTTTCAAGCTCCTGTCCCAGAAAACATGCAAGACAATCTCGCACCTGTAAAAGACGTTGATTGCTTTAAGATGGAAGTAGATTGTGCAATCGCGGAATGTTTTAGTCATATCAAAGAAACAGCTATGCAAGGAAACACTAGTAGTAACAAACCAATTCATCTTGTGGACAACAGTGCTGAAATAGATGACAAACACTGCATGGGCCTTCCCTCCTCACTCTTGCCAGAAAGATTTAATCACTTGGAGGGCGAAATGCTGCTACCCACTAGTGTAACTGTCAAACAGGAATATGGGTTAACTAATCCCCCTCCCAAAGAAGGCGATCACCGCATGGACGTTGATTGTGCCATTGCACAAGATAATGGTTGTCTTCTTGTATTTTCTAGTCAAGTACAAGACACAGCTATCCATACAGAGGTTTGTACTAGTTCAATTTGTGATGAAACCGATGTTTGTCAAAATCAAGAAAGTTATTGGTCTTCTAAAAATGATGGTTGCACTCCCACTGTTGACTTAACTTTTGATGAGATTAAAAAAATTTTATTTTAATTATTACCATAAAATTGTCACCAATAATCTACTGTGTAATTTTTATATGGTTTTCACTTCCAATGGTTGTAAATATGTAATTTTAATATTAATTTACTTCTTTTAAATGTATATTCCGTATTTCTACCTATTGTCAATTAAACCTACCTTCAATGATTTAGATATTTTTACCTGAATCTATATTGAAAACTGAGCTGTTTAATGTTTTTTGTTGATTAAAATTTGAAGAACATATATTAAAACATAGTATTTGCATATGGAAAATTGTAGTTTGTAAACATTGTAACTGTTTTATAAGAATAAAGTTTATAGATTACCAAAAGATAATAATACCACCTTTAACGAAAATATCTCGTCCTGAAATTACTGCTATTTCAAAAGATATTCTTTTGGAAGTTCAGTTAATTAAGAAAAAAAGGTATTACGTAGGTAGACTGGTTAAAATATTGTACTTAAATGAATATATAATTGTAACATTTATGTCTTGTTTTATGTTAATGTGGTTTTAGTTTTTTTGTTTTTAAATGCTTATTTTTCAAATTTTTTTTTTAATATTTCATACAAAATATTTGTGATATAATCTGTTTGGTAATATTTACCAGAATTGCTGTAGGATAAATAGATTGTTTGTAGGATTACTGCAGGAAATAACCCAAAAAAAATACATTTACCTTCTTTTATAATTATTACTTTTTTTTATATATATTTCAACTTAAAATATTCATATTTAAAAAAAAAATTATGTTATTAAGGATTCACTAGATGGAAAAGAAACATAAGGGGTTATAATAAAGGTGTTCAAAATAAAAAAAATACTATAACAACTAGTTAAACTAACAATGATATATTGTTTAATCATCGATTTATATATAAACAAAATAATCCCTAGCTGTTTAGTTACTTATTCAATTGGCGATCCTTGTGTATTTAGTGTTGTTAAGACATTTTAACTTTTATTGTTTATTTTGAACAAGGAGTGTGACAAGCCATCCAATATTCTTTGCAGATAATCCCTGCAATCTATTATACTTCTCCGAAAGATAGCCAATGCTCCCTTCTATGTCAACATCCGTACCCTCGACATCCCATTCATTCAATATCTAACTGACTCTCACTATCAGAACTTCCGTTTCCTCATCCCTGGCCATCCTAATCCATGTAACTCCTCTAAATCATCCACCATTTTGTTTCTTTTCGTGGGCTTTTCGTGATTGAAAGGTAAATCTCTTCCCCTAAGGAATGCCGGTCCCACCAAAGGTGAGTAATTGGGAACGAGCAAGCAGAGGAGGGGATGGTAAGGGAAAACGCCAAATGCTTGAAATGAGTTATCCCACAAATGTTTGGTGAAAATAGTATGTAATAAACCCGATAAGGGCCCCTGAAAAATTAAAATAAAAGAAAGGCTAAGCACAATTTAAAAAAGTAAATGAAAATTTGCATTAAATTAATTCAATAAAATTTATTGAATTAATTTATTAAAGTAATAAATTATTTAAAATTATCTTAAGAGGTGAATAGGAAAAATGACCAACAACCTTTCCAGTATATGATAATGTGTAGATTTATTAAAAGAAAACCAACCAATTTTTTAACAGTTTCGCCATAGTTTTATTGGTAAACAATCAAATATTAAAGCAAACTTAAAATGAAACCTTGTTTATTAAATTAAAGAAAATGAACAGAAAAGTCGACTTTCGAATTTTTAGAAGAAAACTACAATAAATTATTATAAATTAATCTCTTACAAATATAAATGTTTTGTTTGATTTGACCTTCTATAATTTGTATCAAAGTGAAACGTTTGAAACATAAACAAACGACATTCAACAATTTTGGAAATAATGAGTTTGAGAAAATAATGTTGGCATAGTATATATTGACAAAATGTTCCTCGAGGAATAATACGAAGATAATTAGTTGCAATTCCCGAGTAACGAAACGTAAAGATTGTTCGATGAAAATCTGTTGTTGTGATAAGGTATAAACAACAACAAAATCTTGCAATGATAACAAGGTTACTTTCCTGGTGAGAGTGACGGTCAGTGTTGATAGCGATAACGGAGAAAATCCTTGGTGTGGCGAACCGGTGAGTCTTGAAGTCTTGAGTTATCGATTCTCCAATATGCAGTGGTGGGGGTGCTCCAATCTTCAATCTAATGGTAGCTTCCGATGAGTGAGTTAGATACGTACAACCTTCAGGTGAGGAGGTGAGAGTGCCTGAGTGAAGAGTTACAGGCAGAGACAATGCCCAGGTCATTCGCGCACTACTTAGCTACTCGAGACGTTCACTCGCCAAAATCTGGATCCAGACTGCCCATTTTCTAGTGAATTGTGCAGCGATCTGTTGGGGTTTTACCATTGGAACCAACCTTGTCTACGTTTTTCTGACCAAAGTTCGCATGAAATGACATTATTCGACGTGAATACCTTGAACATTTCCATTTATAACTTCAATTCACTATTCCGATGAATTATCTATTTTTTTATTCAACTTGTTTTAAATTGTACAAAATTAACCAAACTTCTTGCATGACTTAACAATAAAATCTTATCTAATTATTTATTCACGAATATTTCTTCTAGTTTTTTCCTAATTATTTATTATTATAATTAACACATTAAAAAAAACAAACTAAACTTGTTCCTCATAACTGGAAAGGCACTAAAATAAAAATCGATAATTTCGATTCAATACACAAATAATTCTAATTAAAAAAAGGAATAAATAATTAGACCTTTTATTCGGGCTTAAACGCACATTTTTGGTTACATGCATTGAGGGTCAGTACATATGTTAGACTCAAGTTAAATTAGTTCTCTAGGTAAATATAATAAAGTTGCTGTTCCTATAATCTATTCAATAGATCAATAATTGATTCTTTTGTCAGCTGAAAATGTATGTTATTACTCAAAATGTTGCTATTGAGAGCATCTTGAGGGCTCCATCCGTCACTGATTATTTTTGTAGCTGAGTGTATGAGTGAGTGATGCTACCTATTTCTGACTCCAATATTTCCACCAATAAATATTCAATAGTAAATCTAAAATTATTTAATATCATATTGCAGGGACCTGAACAAGATAAAACGGAAGGATAATACTTTGGTTTAACAATGTCTGCTGAAGAGCTAACATTTACCCGAAATCTTTACGATGATATCATCGCCGGCAATGTTGATGGTGTGGTTGAGCTATGTGACAGAGGTGCCAGTCCGAATGCGGTGGTCGGTGAAGAAGGGAACAGCTCGGTGCACTGGGCAGTCATTGCCAATAGTGTTCCTATACTCCAGGAGTTTAAAAATCGCGGCATCAAATTTTCTCAAGTCAATTACAGATTTAGAACCCCAATCCATACCGCTGCAGAATCGGGATGTGATGAAGCACTGCTTTGGCTGATAAATCACAGTGCCGTTGACATAGAAGCCAAAGACAATGAAGGACTAACAGCATTAGCACTGGCAGCTCATAATGGTCACCTACGCTCGGTGATGATATTGGTCGATAAGGGAGCGGCTGTGGACTCAAAGGAGGCTCTTAATAAAACTCCTTTGTTCGCTGCAGCTAGTGCTGGCCGATGCGAAGTAATGAAATACCTTCTTAAAAATGAAGCGGACCCAACTGTTCTCGATGGTTATCGCAAAACGTTGTTGCATGCAGCGGTTCATAGCAAAGATTTAGCAACAGTCTGCATGGCACTGGAGCTGGGGATGGAGGTCAATGCAAAAGATGATAGGGATTGTACTCCTCTCCATGAAGCCGCCGTGTGTTCTAGCAAAGAAATAGTGGGTTTGCTGCTAGATAGAGGGGGAGATATAAATGCAAAAGATAATTGGGGCCGTACTCCTCTGCATGGTGCCGTCGAGGGATCTAACAAACAAGTTGTAAGTTTGCTCATAGATAAAGGAGCAGAAATAAATGCAAAAGATAGTCGGGGCCGTACTCCTCTGCATGAAGCCGTCAAGGGACCGAACAACGAAGTGGCGAGTTTGCTCCTAGATAAAGGAGCAGAAATAAATGCAAAAGATGATTGGGGCCGTATTCCTCTGCATGATGCCGTCAAGGGACCTAACAGAGAAGTGGCGAGTTTGCTCCTAGATAAAGGAGCAGAAATAAATGCCAAAAGTGATTGGGGCCGTACTCCTCTGCATGATGCCGTCAAGAGACCTAACATAGAAGTGGCGAGTTTGCTCCTAGATAAAGGAGCAGAAATAAATGCCAAAAGTGATTGGGGCCGTACTCCTCTGCATGATGCCGTCAAGAGACCTAACATAGAAGTAGCGAGTTTGCTCCTAGATAAAGGAGCAGAAATAAATGCCAAAAGTGATTGGGGCCGTACTCCTCTGCATGATGCCGTCAAGAGACCTAACATAGAAGTGGCGAGTTTTCTCCTAGATAAAGGAGCAGAAATAAATGCCAAAAGTGATTGGGGCCGTACTCCTCTGCATGATGCCGTCAAGAGACCTAACATAGAAGTGGCGAGTTTGCTCCTAGATAAAGGAGCAGAAATAAATGCCAAAAGTGATTGGGGCCGTACTCCTCTGCATGATGCCGTCAAGGCAAAGAACAAAGAAGTGGCAAGTTTGCTCCTAGATAAAGGAGCAGAAATAAATGCCAAAGACAATAAAGGTTTCACAGCATTGGACTTAGCAAAAAAAGCCCGGCATAAAGTGTTTGTTAAAATGCTGCTAGATAGAGGAGCTAAATTAAACGCCTAACACTTAAGAGTATTAGGCAGTCCAAGCCAGGCATGCATTGTATTTGTAATCGATTTATTTTATGATTAATCTAGTTAGTTATTTTAAAAATTTTTAAGGATTATTATCAAATGATTGTCTTACCATTTATTCAATTATAATAGCTAAGTTTAATTATGGTTTTTGTATTAGCATTATCCCATTACCAAGATTATTAACAAACAAATCACCTTTTTGTTTATTAATAAATATTTTTCTATTGATTCAAAGCCTGTAAGTGTGATGAAAAAATTGCATGTCTGACACAAAGGCTGAGGACATCCAGCGATGATACCTCCCCTATTCTGCTGATCCTGAGTTTGTAATATTTTAGTTTTATTAATTTAGAATATTTGCTTCGTGATGGAAGTAGATTATGCTATCCCGGAATGTTTTAGTCAAATCAAAACTCCCTCCTCACTCATGCCCGAAGGATTTAATCACATGGAGGGTGACAAGCTGCTACCCACTGGTGTAACTGTCAAACTGGAATATGGGTTAACACACCCATATGTTTGGCATTAGTCCGTGGATTCACTGATGTTGTAAATTTCTTGCTAGAACACAAAGCGAATCCAGGTGTGCGAGATGCTAACAACAAAACCCTTCTACATGCTGCCGCAGCCAATGATGATACCTTTGCAATTAGTTTGATTTTGGAAAAGGGAATAAATGTCAATACTATTGACGATTCAAATTGTACGCCATTACATGATGCAGCTAAGAATGGCAGTAGTCGATCTGTCAGCCTTCTTTTGGGTAATGGTGCCTGCGTGGATGCTAAAGACTGCCAGGGACACACTCCCTTATTCATGGCAACAGGAGCTGGTCATATGGATTGTGTAAGGTTGCTGTTACAGTGCAGTTATTTTCAAGCTCCTGTCCCAGAAAACATGCAAGACAATCTCGCACCTGTAAAAGACGTTGATTGCTTTAAGATGGAAGTAGATTGTGCAATCGCGGAATGTTTTAGTCATATCAAAGAAACAGCTATGCAAGGAAACACTAGTAGTAACAAACCAATTCATCTTGTGGACAACAGTGCTGAAATAGATGACAAACACTGCATGCCAGATTTAATCACTTGGAGGGCGAAATGCTGCTACCCACTAGTGTAACTGTCAAACAGGAATATGGGTTAACTGATCTCCCTCCCAAAGAAGGCGATCACCGCATGGACGTTGATTGTGCCATTGCACAAGATAATGGTTGTCTTCTTGTATTTTCTAGTCAAATACAAGACACAGCTATCCATACAGAGGTTTGTACTAGTTCAATTTGTGATGAAACCGATGTTTGTCAAAATCAAGAAAGTTATTGGTCTTCTAAAAATGATGGTTGCACTCCCACTGTTGACTTAACTTTTGATGAGATTAAAAAAATTTTATTTTAATTATTACCATAAAATTGTCACCAATAATCTACTGTGTAATTTTTATATGGTTTTCACTTCCAATGGTTGTAAATATGTAATTTTAATATTAATTTACTTCTTTTAAATGTATATTCCGTATTTCTACCTATTGTCAATTAAACCTACCTTTAATGATTTAGATATTCTTACCTGAATCTATATTGAAAACTGAGCTGTTTAATGTTTTTTGTTGATTAAAATTTGAAGAACATATTATTATGTTTTTATTTAAGTTTATTTATTTTAAATTTTTTTATCTATTATCTGAGGTTTCAATGGTTCTAGTTAATATAAAAGGAAAACTCTGGCTAAAGAAAAATCAGATTTTACAAAATTTACACTAATTTATTTGAATACACTACAACAATTTCAATATTCTAATAATTTTATTATTTACCTTAATATTTAACTCTACAATGTCCATATTTACTATTTTGTATTCATTATTATTCTTGTTTTAATTGTTTAACTTGGTTTGCCATGCTGTCAGTAATATCCAGTTCTATTTACTCAATCCTTCTTCTCTGAATAAAATTCTTCTTAATACTGTTCTTCCACGTTCCTGTTCGCTAGTAAATACAAATTGTTCATTTCCTTCAAACATTAATATTTTGTCTCAAGCTTTCACTAAAAGAAAAACGCTAACATCATTCCTCTCTCCATACAGGCTAACAACTGCTGACTCATCTCGCTCTCTTACCAGCTGAACCCTCACTTTCCCTCCATTTTTCATCTTCCCCACTCTTTCCACTTGCCATTTGCCACTCTTTTTCAAATTCAAATGTATATAATATCATAACAATATAATATTTGCATTTGGAAAATTGTAGTTTGTAAACATTGTAACTAACTGTTTTATAAGAAAAGTATTTAGATTACCAACAGATAATAATACCACCTTTAAACGAAAATGATTAAGAAAAAATTTCGTTCTGAAATTACTGCTATTTCAAAAGATATTCTTTTAGAAATTCAGTTTATTTAGAAAAAAAGGTATCACGTAGGCAGACTGGTTAAAACACTTAAGTCAATATATAATTGTAATATTTATGACTTGTTTTATGTTAATATGTGGTTTTAATTTTTTTTTTAAATGACTAGTTTACAATTTATTGTTTTTATTTTTTGAATAGTCTAATTGTAATATGTTGACTGATATTTGAAAAAAGTAATTATTGTTAACATTTGGGGCTTACAAATTGTGATATTTAGCATGCTCCAAATTGTAAATTAATTGTGATATCTTATTAATATTGCAAATTTCTTGATGTTGCATCTCCCTGTTACACGACGGAAACAGCTCGATCTGGCTACCATTTTACCTTCTCGCATAAATTACAATTAATGTATGCTTAATTATTCATAGAGGACTGATAGGTTATAATGGGGGACTCCCCTTAGTGAAAGGCACTCATTAGCCCAAAATAATTTTCCCACATCCTAATTTATAAGTTTGAGAGCTAATAAAAAAAAAAAAAAAAAAAAAAAAAAAAATAGGTTATAATGTTAACATATTAATGTAATTAAGATTTTTATAAATGCCTCTTTTTAAGCTTTGAAAAAAAGCTCAGAAGAATCTTAGAAAAAAATAAAACAACATATTTTTGTGGTTACTGAACGGATAAATGTGTGGCCTGTCTGCTTTTATTGTAATAATAGGAAATTTCGTAGATGATAAAGGATCTAAACAATTTGGAGTTGTATATTTTTGTCGTTGTTGAGCTTAGCCAAAAATTATTGTTTCATAAACATGGGAGTTTACTTCTAGTGTGTATTTAAATGATTTGATTGTGATTATTTGAGTTCATAAACATAGGAGTTTACTTCTAGTGTGTATTTAAATGATTTGATTGTGATTATTTGAGTTCATAAACATGGGAGTTTACTTCTAGTGTGTATTTAAATGATTTGATTGTGATTATTTGAGTTCATAAACATGGGGGTTCACTTCTAGTGTGTATTTAAATGATTTGATTGTGATTATTTGAGTTCATAAACATGGGGGTTCACTTCTAGTGTGTATTTAAATGAATTGATTGTGATTATTTGAGTTCATAAACATGGGAGTTTACTTCTAGTGTGTATTTAAATGAATTGATTGTGATTATTTGAGTTCATAAACATGGGAGTTTACTTCTAGTGTGTATTTAAATGATTTGATGTGATTATTTCAGTTCATAAACATGGGATGTTGAACTTATCCATTTTCTTTTACTCCAACCGGATAAATTCCTTTATTTTAATTAAAATCCGTCTCCTTTTATTATTTTATTTTATCTTATCATTTAGCCGATCATTCATAGAGATTCGATTCATTTAATTATGTTCATTATGTATTTCCTAGTTAGATAATGTTATTAATACGAGGAATGCTCGATAACATATTGTATATTAATAAGTAGTGATAAGTAGTAATAGTATGTATTTAACAATATATTTCGTTAAATGGAGAGAGGGAGAGGGGGGAGAGAGAGAGAGACACTGATAGCAATGTTTGTAAACAGGGTTCAACGGTGCGTATTTATAAGTGTTTTGATCCCCGGGGATCAGTAGTCAACTGTGAAACATCGTACTGTCCACATCGGAGCTGGAGGTCTCCCGATTCTCGACTTGTGTCCCGCTCATGTCTGTTGACACTCGAGATTGAACATTTTCCGTCTTCATTTTTTCTCGCTTAGCGCCCCATGCTATTCAGTTGCGCTCAAGTTTGTGCCATAATATGAAGATCAACCAGACGGCGTGTTTCATCTTTAATTCCAGTATTGCACTGTAGCTGATCTACGGATGTTTTAAGTCTCAACTGACTGGATTGAACTGATTACGAGCCTTCTACCTGGCTATGGTAAACTCAACCCGACGCGTAAGGTACCGATTAACGACTCTCTCTCTCTCTCTCTCTCTCTCTCTCTCTCTCTCTCTCTCTCTCTCTCTCTCTCTCTCTCTCTCTCTCTCTCTCTCTCTCTCTCTCTCTCTCTCTCTCTCTCTCTCTCTCTCTCTCTCTCTCTCTCTCTCTCTCTCTCTCTCTCTCTCTCTCTCTCTCTCTCTCTCTCTCATTTGTGAATTAACAATCGATAATCGTTTGTTTATTTTCTTGTTCATGAAGTATTATTAATTTTAGTATTAAGTTTACTGAATAAAGATTTATTTGTTTTGCTTTAATATTTGTTTTATTCAGTTTCTTCATTTATATTTAAAATTGATTTAGTGTAACAATTTCTTTCTGGCATATAGGCTGTAATATCAATTGGAAGTCTGGCCAATATTTTGATGCTTATTTTCAACTGTGATGGTGAGTTCGCAGTTTCTATGAATGATCGATTTCTCTTTTTATTTCAGCTCGTCTTCGTACTTATACATTACTTTAGTTTGCATCCAATATTTTCCTTGTTCCTTTTCTGTCTTTATTTCCACAATTAGCATTTTGTCGGGGCTGCTGCTGGACGTCTTCAAACTTGCCAAACCATTGAAGCCGGCGAAAACTTTGGAGAATCGAGGATTTCAGGGTCAAATAACTAACTCTGCTCCGCGTTCTCAACATGGGAGTTTACTTCTGGTGTGTATTTAAATGAATTGATTGTGATTATTTGAGTTCATAAACATGGGAGTTTACTTCTAGTGTGTATTTAAATGATTTGATTGTGATTATTTGAGTTCATAAACATGGGATTTTACTTCTAGTGTGTACTTAAATGAATTGATTGTGATTATTTGAGTTCATAAACATGCGAGTTTACTTCTAGTGTGTATTTAAATGAATTGATTGTGATTATTTGAGTTCATAAACATGAGAGTTTTTTTCTAGTGTGTATTTAAATTAATTAATTGTGATTATTTGAGCTCATAAACATGAAGTAATTATCTTAAAGGAACTCGGTTGTGATCCATTCAAAAAAAAAAAAAATGGCTGATTTGAATTTAAGGGCTTATGTTTTATTTTTTTTATTTAATCATGGTTGACATTTGAAGATTTTTACTATTTAAACCGACTTTTTGATTAGAATACCATTTAGCAACGTTTTTGATTGAATTTAAAGTTCTTATTGACTTGCTCAAAATTACTGGGTCGGATACTGCCTATGTTGAGATTGTTCGGATAGCTCTGCTGTTTCTAAGATGGTTTTTTTTTCCAACACATAACCATAATGCACCTTTTTTATTATTTTTCATGTACGCATAGATATAAGAATGCAGTTAAAAATTATTTCGTTTTCAAACTGCCCTGCAATGCTAATTTTTTCAACTTCATTTTTTAAATTTTTACTTTAAGTTATGTAAGTCTTTAGCTATAAATCGATAAAACAGTTTTAAGTTTATTATTTATAAGGTACTTTATATTTATGTATAGAATCCAAACTATAGTGAATATATATACAATGAGAGAGAGATGTATGGTAAAATAAAGTATTTTAAAAATTGAAATTCTTATAAATGTTTTTAAATTTGACTTTTAGCTCGTATTTTGTTGTTGTCAGTAGATACTTCTCTTACTGTTTACTCTGTACTTTGAACATCTAACGATAATTAGTCTCCAATTTTTATTAATAGTTTAAATGTATTAATAAAAGCAATCTGTATTTATAATGTCTTATAGAATGAGCCCATACTGTATGTATTTTGGCTTTGCTTAAAGTTTATTTAATGTTCCATCACTAATAATGACTGTTAGTTATGACATTGTGTTTAAATTTCTTCATGGCAACCAATTTTTATAATTAAGTTGAGAATATTTCTGTAGAATGTTTCTTATTTCATTGATTGTAGCTGGCTCTTTGTCGAACAGTTTGGAATTTACGGCACTCAACAATGAAGCTATGTTTCAAAATTGTGCTCTAGCAAGAGCAAAATATAAATTCTAGCTGTTTTCTGTAATTTTTTGTCGCTATGCTCTATTAATTACTACTCTTTACTACGACGACAAGAGTTTTATTCCCGGCTCCCACAAGGAATTTTACTATACACAAGGGTACTTTATTATAGAAGTAGCAAGTCCAGTCTAGAACATTGGCAGAAGTTATTGATTCTTTGATACCTCATCACAAACTACCATTCAGGACTAAAATTACTCGGGAAGGCCTCTAGCCCTTTTAAGGTATGTCAGTTTTATCATAAATATATTTTATTTTATTATACCCAGTTTTCCCATCATTTTAACTGGAGTAAAACCTCGATATTCCAAAAGTCAAAATATTTTTTTAGGATACTAAACACAGCTACTTAAATGTATGCAAATAACTTTTCTTGCTTAGTGAATGATACTTTTATTATTTAATGAGTCAACAAATATATTCTCACACTTCTCTATTTTATATACATTAGATATTAATAAAAGATGCTAAATAGCACAGCATAATAAAAAAAAATAAGAGCAAACATATAGATTATAATGAGAGAGCACTCAATATTGTTCAATGTCAAATCAAGAACTAGTTGCTTAGTTAATCAATGGTTATAAATTGTTATCTAAGTGGTGCAATCTATTTTTTTAGTTAGGGATCATTTAGACATATCACATTACATAAATGATTTTATAGTATTTATGATAATCTGCTGTTCGCAAGAACCTTACAAAATGTTGAGTGCTGTGGACCACATAACTTAACAACAGTATTCTTTACTATAAATAAACTGAAACATCATCATGCTAATAAAAATATTTTATTTAGCTAATAATAAACATTTAAGGATAAATATAATGGTACATACATAATAAGACTTATTTGGCTAGTAGCATTCGGTTTAACTGAACTTATTTCATTTCTTATTCTCTTATTCACTTTCCGTCCATGGATCAAATCATGAATCAGTTGAAATGCTTGCTATTTATTTTCTCAATATCATTTTAACCAAAATAAATTGAGTTTAAAATTGTTCAAGAAAACAAATTATTATTGGAATGAATTACTCTTCAAGAAAGTACATACATAATAAGACTTATTTGGCTAGTAGCATTCTGTTTAACCGAACTTATTTCATTTCTTATCTGACAAATAATGAGTGAGCCTATTGCAAAGTGGTGAAAATAAGCCAACTCTATACAATTAACATTAACTACACGCTATAACCTTAAATTCGGAGATAGTATGTTGTTTACATTTAGTTATTTACACTCTTACGCACTTCCAATTTAAGACTGAAATGTGGGCTTTTACTTAAGAGCCACCAACTTCTCTAACTCACTTTCCATCCATGGATCATAATGTTGTGAACTCTTTGATTTGAATTTTAAATTAGCGGCCATAAAAGGGCGATAAACGACCTGTGGACCACAGTCATGAAGGGATGGTCATTATTTGTTGCCGTTCTATCTAATATTAATTTTTGTCATATAAATGATATCAATGTATAAATTAAAATAGTTTAATATTGAATTTGATAATGTTAATATAAGAAAAGTTCAAATATATGAGACAACTGGCGGAAGGAAAGAAGGATGAAAAAATCAAGAAAGCAAGGCAAAAGACGAGTGTAAAAAGGACAAGAGAGCGGGAGGTAGGCTTTTTTTTTTTTTTTTTTTATCATCCCATGAGACAAGGCGAGTCTTGTTCTTTTTGATCATCCCATGAGACAAGCATACGGAAGAACAGTTTTTATAAAAGAAGAAGGATTGAGATGGTAGCAGTGGACGTTTACTGATTGCGTGGAACAACAACAAAGGAAGAATTCACAAAAGAACAAAGAAGAGAAAAGGACATAAAAATTAGTATATATTAAGGTAAAATAGAAAATTTGTTTTAACATTGTAATTTTGTCACAGGCGTGCTTATATATATAAATTCATGAATCTATTTGTAACTAAACAATGTTCCTTTTGCCAGAATTCTTTTTTATATTAACAGAACCTTTAAACAACCTCAGATTAATTTAAATATAACCAATATAGATAAAAAACATAACAATATCACGAATCAGTTGAAATGCTTGCTTATCTACTCAATATCATTTTAACCAAAATGTTTTGAATTTAAAATTGTTCAAGAAAACAAATTATTATTGGAATGAATTACTCTTCAAGAAAATATATGATTAATAAACTAAATTAGAAATGTACATTATCTAATGTTTTTTTTACTGCATCACTTGTTTATTTATTCATTGAATTTTAAATCTTCAGTACATACTCATGTCAAATAACTTTTGTTGATTGTTTTTTCAAAATTACTTTTATAATTTATACTACATTATGAAGATTATCTAATCTGTTGTTCTTAGTAATCTCTTAAATACTTAATCACTAAAGAAAATTTCTCAAACATATGAAAGCTTATTTATGTCTATGAAACCTAATGAAAAATATCACTTGTAAAAAATCTTGGTTTAAAATTAAAAAAAAAATTATCAGTTTAACTATGATATGAACTGATAACTTGCTGATTTTAGAAATATTACCAGAAGTTAATAATTGAAAGATAACGAATGAAATCTTCTAATACTAGATCCTGCCCAAAGCAAGCTGTATCACAGATTGTGCGTGAAGTAATTATACCATCTCTGAAGGGATTTGTGAAGGTATATATAAATAATTAAAAACTAATAACAGATAAACAAACTTTTATATTTTTAAACATAAATCGAGCATGAAAAACAGAAAATAAAACTGACTTTCACTAAGGGGACCAAAAATATTTAAATAATGTTTTTTGTTACTTAACCCCTATTGGAATATTTAAAAAAAATGAAATATATGCAATAATATAATATAAATTGAGCTGTGAATGCTAAGGGTAGTTTTTTCTCTCAGAAACTAGTACTAGATTCGATTCGATCTTTTTAACCTTTTTAGGAATAATTGTATCCCTTAGGTTATCAATTTAAAAATAGGTAAAAAAGATTCAATTTTGGAATAAAAAACATCCCTTAGATTATCAATGTCGAAATGCATGAAAATAAACATTATTTAATTCATATTTTGATAATAGTTTATTAATGTAAGTTTAACTTTCAAGTATTATTGTATATATCACATAAAGTACATATTTCAATTTGGAATACTTCATCCTACACAATGCGTAGTTTTCATTATCAAGCGTTTAGCTTCTTTATGAAATATCAGAAGTATTAAGTATTTTCGAATCACAGGTCAACTCCTTATGATAAATAAGTAAACTTAGATCAGTTTTGTAAAAGTTCTACTATTTATTTGTCAGTTTTGTGCATCAGAAGAAGTTAGTTATGTAAATAAATCATTTTAGTGTCCAGATTATGTTAAAAAATAAAGATTGAACCACTTTTTCGTTGTTTAACTATGTTTTTACTTACCATCCTATTTATCCATGCTAGTACCATCACCATTTCCCAAGCCCTAAGGGGACTGACCTGAAAGTGAATAAGTTTAACAGTGCTGTTGTTGCTACGTTTATATTACTTGTGCGCACCACGAGTGAGTAGAGAACCACATCAGCCGAATAGAGGATATTAGTGGACCAAAAGCCATATATCACCTTGGATCCTATCTTAACAAAATTTAATGAACCAGGATCAGAATCACTAAGAATTTATTATTGTGCTAATTGGACTCAAGTCATCCAACTTCAGCTTCTTGTATCTTAAGTAACTCAGTAATCAGTAAACCCCATCACCCCCCGAATTCCTTCTGTACTATGTATTATTTTTATTTTAAACTTTATTTAGAAATCAATACGCAAAATTGTCTTTACACATACACACAAGCCTAATATTGTACCCTGTTTTTTTCTATTAACCCCTAATATCTCCATTAATTAAAAAACTTGGGATGACAAGATTATTGACGATTGGTGGGAAGATCGACTCCCCCCCTATGAGACTTCTTCTCGAACCCCTCCAGTATTTTGAGGCAGTCGACTCAGAAGTAAGAGGCGTCTAGAGTCTAGGCATCAAGTAACAGGAGGGCTTTGAAAGGGGTGATGTCTTTCTGGAATGGCTGACTCCAATATCTACTCGCTACTACTGCATCACGCATTGATAACTTACAAATTTGTATTGATTTCCTACATTTGTAATAAGATGCCTCAATCAAAGGCAATGTGGTATGCTCCATGACCGATGACATTGTATTTTATTACGCCTAATCATCAGTCAGCTCTATTTGTTTAAACGGAGTGGGCTCATAACGTTTTTATTTTCATAATTGGTTTTACTTGGGGCCAACTATTTGATCTCAGTGGGTACCAAAGGACTCTCTTTCCCTTTCTACCTCTTTGCCATATTTTGGTCGTGGATCATGAGTAGAACTTCAAATAATAATAGCAAGCACTGAGTCTGGCTTTAAATCACACCTGTACGCATTTGAAGTCAACATACTATACCACCTCAAAAAAAATTCCTAGTTCCACTATTGTGGTCATATACTTCCTTGATAAATCTGTTTTGTTTTTTTTCTCTTGTTTAAGGAAGTTTTTTAATTAAAAGCAAGATGAGAAAGGGATGAACTATATTACAGACTGTTTCACAATTATTTTAATCGGTCTCTTGAACAATACAATACTCCCTTCACAACTCTTATGAAGAGCAGATAATCTTGACATTTTGCGAGCTATTACTTTTGCACCTTAACTTCCTATATATTATAACCTCTTTATAATAATACAGAAGAATTAGTTTTTAAGATATTTATCTTATAGTTTATAACATAGACTATGTACAATATACTTTTATCAAGATGCTTCAAGAAATTTATCTTTAGTGAAAATAAATAAATAGATTTGTATTCCAATAACTGGAGGCAAATAGAGTACAAGTTTTTAAGAGAGTAGTTCTCAACTATTTTAATACTTATCAATTTGGACTACAGTAAAAAATTCAATAGACGAAAATTATTTATTCTTTTTTTAAAAAGTTTTTATATTAATAATGTATCCAAATAAATTGAATTTAACATACCAAGAAATATATTTCAATCACATTTATTTATTAGTGTTTTAAAATTAAGTTACTTCAACAAATCTCTTTCCTAATACCCCATCATATTTTTTAAAAAAATCAATGTCAGTTTTGATAATGAGACTATCTTTGAAAGCCATGATAATATCAGAATTCAATTAATTTAATACTTAAAATTCAGATGGTTTTCAAAAAAATGAAATTAAATATCTTACTCTCAAGTCTCCTCGGATGTAAGAAAATACAATAAAACAAAAATTGCGAATGATCTATTAGATACTTTGATATAGTCAGAGAAAGGATTTTTTTTTTTTTTAAATCGATTCATTGATTACATTTGAATCAATATTGAAAAAAAAAGTAAAGCAGCTAAAAATAATCAAAAGAATCCATCCATTAAATCATCTTTTGAAAATACAAAAACACAACTAATAAAATTACCTAGAGTAGAGTAAGGTGTACATTTAAAAAATATTTTTAACCTTAGAAACAGACTGAGAACTACTCAATTGAAAATAAAAAAACATTTAATCTTAATATCACAATATGTTAACAAAAGGAAAACATATTAGCAAGAAACGTTTAATAGAAAACTTGAAAAAAGGATTGAAGACATAAAACATCTAAAGAATAACGCTAAAATTATATCCTAATAGGCATTTGTTACACTTACGTGTACACGGCTTAGCTCCAAAATTAGATAAGTATTGGCGAGAGTACTTCTTATTACGAATGATATAACAAAGAGTAACGGTACGTTTTACAGTAACTTTTTGTAATTTTAATAACGTTTATTTTAAATAAATACATTTCATCTCGTTAGTCCCTTATCCAATTTTGATACTAAAATGCTCCATATCATAAAATATCAACGTAAGTATTACTAATTAATATGTTACTTTTACATTTAATTCAACCAGTAAGAAAATTGGAACGTACATAAATTATTTTTACATTAATTATGCTATTTATTCACAAAAATGTAAGTAATATAAAGTAATTTTACACAATGGTAAGATCTAATAAGATAGTATCCAAAGCTAATGAACCACATAAACATAAAAATCATTGTGATATAATGATGATGCATGATTAAGAACATGATCCGGGGAGAAAAATGCATAGATGCACATGAGTGTCTGCGGAAGAAGCGATAGCAGCAGGCAAAAGAATTTTCCTGCTCATTAAACAAAATAAAATATAAGGTCATTTTAGCCATAATGTTCTTAGCAGCCTTTCAAAACCTTGACATTTTGATGATTACGGGCTTACTTCAAGATGTGTTAGAGGGAAATGTTTAGGCAATCAATAAAAAAATATAATACTAGATCTATTTGCACTTCTTATTTATATTATTCGTTCATTGGCTGACCACCGCTCCGTCTTCACTAAGTATTTCGAACATGATATTTTGGGGAATAACCACAGCTATGGTTGTAAAATTGATTCTAATTTTCAAATAAAAAAAATAAGTTTACTTGTAGTTATTAAATAATTTAACTTCACTTAAAAGAACTTGGAGAATTTTTTATTATTGTTCTGTACATTAACTAAGGCAGTACTTTTTTTCTGTTTTAATATTTACAAAACTGCTCTTAATAAATAGAATAGATTTTCTAATGTAATTAAGTACCTCTAAAAGTTGGTTCAATATTATAATGTTTGACATTTAATTCTTTTAATAATAAAAGATTCATATTCTTTATGGCAAAAGATACTGAGTCTTTATACATTTCAGAAACCATGACAAACATTGTGTATCATTGATTTAAATCTAATTCGATAAATCTAGATTAAATAAAAAAAAAAAAAGTCAACTGAGACGGGCAATTTCTGTTTAATTTATTATTAATATACTTATACTCCATTGTAAAATATATATACAAACAAAGAGAAATAAAAGCAGATATAATTGGCAATGATAAGCTAATAAAAACGCATATACTTTTTTATAAACCTACATTCTTACCTAATCTGTAATTAAAAACATCACCACAATAAAGTACTAAATTACAGATAAATAGCCATAAATTTACTTTTATATAATACATTAATATACAATATGAAATAGATTCAAAAACTTTACACTGTTTTTGAGTTATACATAACAGAATTAACAAATTGCCACCATACTATCGATCCACAGTCAGTCATAGTAGTAGAAAAAAAAAAACATCCAAAATTTCAACTTTATCAGTACTAGTTAATATACAAAATAATAATAAACTAA
Organism: Acanthosoma haemorrhoidale; assembly: GCA_930367205.1. NCBI lineage: Eukaryota > Metazoa > Arthropoda > Insecta > Hemiptera > Acanthosomatidae > Acanthosoma > Acanthosoma haemorrhoidale. The sequence continues at coordinate 109,852,414 of OV884014.1, read as the reverse complement.
ACTAAATAATGAAAGCAATGCGGCATTGGATATCCAGAGGGAATTGAAAACAAGTAGTGTTCCCTAAACAACATTCTATCTTTATATGCTGTTGACAAAATAAAAAATATATCCTCTTAAGAATTGAAACTTTATCAAAAGTACAGACGAAGTAGGGCTTGAAGGGCCTCGGTTAAGGCGCTGCTAGGGCAAGGCTTTCCCATGGTCTCCATTAAACAGCCCTCATCACTTCAATGTTTCCTGCAAGTTAATACAAAAATATATAATTCTTATGAAAATGAAAAGTAAAGCTTTAGCTCTAATTCACATGCGGTTTAAAACTTGAATAAAATATGAATCGCAACATCCTTAACATTATCTTATGTAAAGAATATTCACAGTTAAAATTTAAAAGGTGTAACTTCTTAGTTTTCTTACTGTATCACATTGTTCTCATATTATTAACTTCATAAATAATGACCATGTTAAGGTGTAAACTTGGAGTGCCAAGAAAGCGAATGAACTCGACGGACCTACTTCTGGGAACTAGTAGCCCTGGCAACAAGAACTCTCGATTTCTCCCATACCCCTACTATACCAAGAGGAATTACGGACAAAAACACGTATCCTTTTGTCCCAATACTGGATCCCTTCATGTCAAATACCCGCCCAAAAAACAGTTGATCCGTGATAATCCAGCACTGAGCTGATCACCCTCAAGTGAAATGTGTGCATCAGTGATTGATAGGAATGAATCAAGCCCCATACAGATGTGTAATGACTGGAAAGGGTCGCGCAGACAATCTGAGACTAAAACTCAATATGGTTTTTACTAAAAAAAAATCAACTAGACATTAACTTAATCATGGTTAAAAAATAGCAATTTTAAGAATATATATTTTTAATTCATGGGCCCAAAGGTGACTTGACTTTTCATTCAGGTATGGGGCTATATTATGTCCCCTTTCTCAGTCTGTTTGTTTAGCATGTTCTACTATAGCGGTCATAAAAGTGATTCAATCTATCTGAAAGTATAACCCACAACTCTATCAAGAATATTTCTAGGCTGATGAGCTGTTGGTTAAAATGTAATAACCGCAAAAAAAATAGAAAGTTAAATAACTAAGGAGGTTTGGGGTAGACTCTCATCTACTTGAAGGATTTTTTCAGAGGGTCAACCTCGAGAAGGCAACTTGGAAAAAAAAAAAAACTCGAAATAAAGGTTCCAAGAATTAATTAACGATGACCCTGATAGACCAGCACTGTCTGACAACTTCCATAGGCCTTATCTCACAAAGAGATAAAATAGGCCAGGCCTGTAACAAACCGAAGGTGTGGAGTTTTCCAAAGCTAATTTTTATTTCACTACCTCCCTTCAATTTTTTTCATTGAGAGAATGTTTGAATGACACAAGGCCTAGAGCCTTAAGAAAGTCAATCGTTAGAGAATACAAAGATAAAGACTGTGGGTACCCGCAGGATTGTGGCAAGCTGTTGTATTCATCACCCGATTATGTCACCATGATAATAATAATATTGCTTTACACATAACCTTCCTTGAGAGTTAGTAACAGCGGCATTTAATTTCACACCTGGTCCCACTACTACATAAGTACAAAACTAGTCGGTCTTTTGATAGAACAGCTAAAACTGCCACTGAAAGAATACTAAAAAAAACATTTAAAATAGTTGAATGATATACAGAATCCTTTAGAACACAACCAAAACATATGTTCCTCAAATTTTGTTTCTCGGGTGAACAATTAAAAAAAAAATTCTATAAACAGATGTTTTATTCAATAATAATGTTAATATAATGTCAATAATAATGTAGTTTACATGAGCTCATAAAAGTAAAAAAAAGTTAACGAAATATTAAGACCTATGTATTCTACTTTAGTGTCTATTGTCCAAGTTAAGATATAAAAAATCAATAATTTTATCTTTATGATACCAGATTCAACAGTGTTGATTAATTTATGAAAAACAAGTTTTTAGTCCTTATTTTCATAATTAAAATCTTTTTCAAGTTTTTAAGAATAAAAAATGTTAACTGTAGGTGATAATTTATTTACAGTGGAGTAAACATTGCAACTTATACTGTTAAATATGGAAGAAAAAACAATGGCTTTATCATAAAAAATAAATAAATAACTTAATGAATTAACAACTATTTAGTTTCTTCATTATAATCGTGTACTCATATCGATAGATTTCGATTATCATTTCAGATGTAAAGCACTCTGGCCTTTAGAAGTATTGTCAAACTTATATCAATAAGAAGGAAGATCATTTATAACACAAAATATATAAATACATATTTCTTAATAAAGATATAAACAAGGTCTCTACTTTGTAAAGGATTCTCCCGATGCTCCCGACGACATTCCTTTCTTTACATACCTAACAAAAAAAAAAAAAAAAAATTAAAATAAGCATTTTAAAGAACATTTAATAATTGAAGTGAAATTTTTAAAAATAAAACAAAAGTGCATTACAAGCTATAATTAAAAAATAAGAGGCTACAAGAATCAAAGGCTACACATTTAAGCAAAAACATCTGGGATTTTAACATTTTTTTTTTTTTTAAATAAAACAATGGTTGCGCTAGGCATTTTACAAAGTTGCCAGGATTAAATTTCATGAAATTAGTACTGTACTGTAATAAATAAATCAATTTGGCACTAAAAATAAATTGAGGAACCTAAAAAGAAATTGATTTAAAAAAAAAAACAAAAAAAAAAAAAAACAGGGAATAAAATATTTTTCGTGATGTGACTTGCCACTTCCTCGTAACTTACTCATCTACTTTAACGCTCAAACAAGTTTCCTCAGGCATCTTTCGTGCCCAAGGTGTACGACATACGCATTAGGTATGGAAGTAAGAAGGAGGATGTATTACTTATATATTGTTGATATTAGATATTGTGGAGTTTGTATATAAGAATTTTAAATATAAAGATTTAATCCAACTTATCAAGAAGGAGAAATAAAAACAATTGAGAGTGGATGAAAAAAACAAAAGATAGTATAGTTGTGTGGTCAGGATAAAAACACACACAGAATTACTCTCTAGTTTTGGCCCGTGATATAGTATAGCTGTTGTTGTATCATAATGAACACACACAGAATTACTCATCTAGTTTTGGCCCGTGATATAGTATAATTATTGTTGTTTTATGAGGAGAACACAGAATTATTCTCTCTCTAGTTTGGGATCAGCCTGTGATATATGTGTCTGAGTCAAGTGACGAAATAACAAGTTCTGTAAGTTATTTGTTGTTGGCCTGGAAGCGGAACGGAAGAGAAGTTGCACCAGGAAGAAGAGTTAATTTGATTAAAAAAGAATACCATTGAAGAAAAAAAAATATAGACAAGTATAATTAATATAAGTTTCTTTTTGTTTATTTGTAATTAAATATAATCTTTTGCCATAATTATTTTGTTTAAAAGAACCTTTAACAGCAGTTAATCACTAATAAAATAAATTTAAAGTTAAAAATAATAATCTTTTAATAGAATGTATTATTTCAATATTTGGCGCCCAAAGTAAGGACTGATAACCAAGTAATCTGGCTAAAGGATTGTTTAGATAGTATCACAAAAATTGTTTTTAAATTTGATATAAAGATTAGGTTAAAAATTGTATTTGTGATTAAGATTCATATAGTTAGATTTAATCATGGAAAAAGATAAGCATAGTGTCAATACTGATCCAAATGAGCAAAGTATAATTGATAGATACGTAGATAAGGAGGAGAGTAAGATGGATAATATGTTAAAATTAATGATAGAAAAATTAACGAAAATTATTTAAAACAAATTTATTATTAAAATTAAAACAAGAAAATAAACAAAATTTATTAGAATTAAAACAAGAAAATAATTTAAAATTTGAAGAAAATTTAAAGAAGAAAATACAACAAAAATTTTTAGCATTATCTAATAAAATCGATAAATTGGCAGATAAAAATAATGATTTTTTTTTAAAAATTGACGATAAATGTGAAAGAATTGAACAACAATTACAAAATTCTTTCAATGATTTAAATGTAGATATGGATGAAAAAATACATATTTTAGAAACAGATTTAAAACCCGAACTGAAAAATCAGAAAAATGAATTTAAAGAAGTTAACTTAGAAATCGAAAATAAACCCCTAGATCATGAACAAAAATTAATTATAAATGATTTAGGTTCATATAAAAAAAAAATTAAGGAGACAAGTAATAAAAATGAGAAGGAAATGGAGGATATAAAAAGTATAAAGGAACAAAATACAATTAAAATAACTAGTAATTCTAGTGAAACTAAATCAGTAATTAATCGTGATATAATACGAGTAATTAATAATCATGATAAGTTAGAGATTCAACAATTTAAAAAATCTGACCCAATAAAAACATTAAGTAAATTTAAAAATACAATGGGTAAAATTTTGGATTGGGATAAATTCAACTTTAAAATTTCATATCATTTTAGTGAAATCCCCTTTTGCGAGTTTAGTTGGAACAACATGAAAATAAATAAAAGGAAAGACTTTAAAAATAATTTCAGGGATGTTTTTAATACCATAGAGTATAATTATAAAAAGAAAAGAAAAAGAGTTATACTTTAGTATAATGAAATAATGCTAATCGGATGAAATATAAAACTGTATCTATATAAACAATAGAATTAAAATTAATTGAAAAACTTATTATAAAATAATGTCAAACAAGCACATTTAAAAATTGAAGTTTATTCTAATGTTTAAATGTTAGAATGTTTATTTGTACTATTAAATTTGGCAATATGTTAAAATCTATCTAAAAACTTCAAATTAAAAATTAATTGAAAAACCTATTGTAAAATAATGGCAATCAGGCAAAACTTGAAAAGTGAATTGAAATTTATTTTATTGTATTAAAATGGTATAATGTTTATTTGGACAATCAAATATGTTAACATCTATAGAAAAAATTTAAAATTCATTAAAACCTTATATGAAAATAGTGTCAAACGGGGACACATGTAAAAACTTAAAAAATGAATTTTATTCTAATGTATTAAAATGTTGGTATGTTTATTTTGTACAATCAAGTTGGTAAATGTTAAAAGCTATATAAAAATTTGTAATTTAAAATTAATTAATACTTTAATATGAAGATATTGTCAACCCAGCAATGTAAAAACTTAGAAATTATAAATTTATGGTACTATAGTTAAAAGTTAAGATGTCTGTAAGGTAAAGTCTGTAAAAATGTAAAATTTTGGTGACAAATAATCGGATATAAGAAAATGCAAAGTGTTAAAGTGCTAAAAAAGTGAATAGTGAAATCAAAAGTAAAGTGGAATGAAAATTTTTTTATCGACAAGCTCAAAATTTTTTTAAATCGGAGCGGACCCGAATGTTGTGATATTAGATATTGTTGAGTTTGTATATAAATATTTAATCCAACCTTGAATCAGGAAGGCAAATAAAAACAATTGAGAGTGGATGAAAAAAACAAAAGATAGTATACTGGTTATGTATAGTCACACATAATTATTCTCTATTTAGTTATGGGACCGGCCTAGTGTATAGGTGTCTGGGTCTAGTGATAATGGAAAAACTTTTATAGCATAGTTGTGTGGTCAGGATAAAAACACACACAGAATTACTCTCTAGTTTTGGCCCGTGATATAGTATAGTTGTTGTTTTATGAGGAGAACACAGAATTATTCTCTCTTTAGTTTGGGATCAGCCTGTGATATATGTGTCTGAGTCAAGTGATGAAATAAAAAGTTCTGTAAGTTATTTGTTGTTGGCCTGGAAGCGGAACGTAAAAGAAGTTGCACCAGGAAGAAGAGTTAATTTGATTAAAAAAGAAGACCATTGAAGAAAAAAATATAGACAAGTATAATTAATATAAGTTTCTTTTTGTTTATTTGTAATTATAAATAAGCTTTTGCCAGAATTATTTTTGTTTAAAAGAACCTTAAACAGCAGATAATCACTAATATAATAAATTTTAAATACGTTATCTTTCAAAAGAATGTAAATATTTTAATAATATATACTATACTAATACTGTTCGTTTACTAATTAAGAACAATTAGGTCACTTTTAATAAGAAATCTGCACCAGCATTGTGTCACAAACCACTTAACGTTTGGAGTTTATAATAAATATTTAAAAAGCACTCAACCTTTTTCTTACAATTCAGATTGTCTTTACATACTGAGCGCCAGCAGTGCCTCACAACAGCCTTAATTCAGCAAACAAACTGTCAGGCATTAAAACAATGAAGTCTTGTCTGGCCTCGGGTATAACTTGGCTTACATAAATAAATTACCCATTGCCTTATAGATAACAGAAAAACCTTATTCGACCTTTGATAAGTTTTCAAATGTCTTGCTGACCGTAAACACTATTTCAAAATGTTTGGTGAAAAAAATACTGTTAAACTGTAGTAACTTTAAAAAATTTCAAATAAATTACACTTCTTTTCATCATTTAATTATAATCAGTGGCATATAATTTGTATCCTATTATTAATTATAAATACAGAGGGGTCCAAAAAAATGTATCCACTGTTTAAAAGTCCATAACTTGGCAAACTAATTGACGGATTTGTCTCATTTTTGGTAGTGTAATAGTTTGTAGTTCCGGCAATCGCCATACAAGCGTTGTTTTGTTTTGTCAGATGACAGTCGCCAGATAGTTAGTGTTTTATTGTTAGTTGTACCTTGTTACTTGAGTAAACATGGCTGGCGTAAGGCTTACATTTGATGAAAGGAAGTCAGTTTTAAAGTGGTATTTTAAGTACGAAAACATTAATGAGGTTCAACGGCAATGGCAAAATGTGTATCAAACAGAGCCACCGACACGTTTAACGATTCGTCGCATTCGAGACAAATTTGAAGCCAAAGGCTGTGTTAAAGATGTACACAAACAACGATCTGGACGACCTGTAACAGTAACAAGTCCATTTAACTCCCATCTTGTGTTACAACAATTCACTCGCTCACCACAGAAGTCTGTGAGACAGTGTGCCCGTGAAACTGGAGTGAGTCGCTCAAGTGCTCGGCGAATTTTGAAGACAGCAAAGTGGTTGGTGGAAGATTTTACTTTTAACAAGATGGTGCCCCAGCCCACTACCACAATCGTGTTAGGGCTTATCTCGACGAAAATCTACCAGGAAGATGGATAGGCCGTAGAGGTGCTGTAGAGTATCCACCACGTTCCCCAGACTTAACTCCTCTGGACTTTTACCTGTGGTGGACACTAAAGGACGTCGTTTATCGACAAAAGCCACGCACATTGGATGAACTTCGAGAATCCATCGTACATTCATGTGCAAATATCCGACTGAACACGTTGCAGTCAGTAGTTCTTGCGGCATCGTTTGTGTTTGGATGTTAATGGTGACCATTTCGAACACCTACAGTGATATCTTTAAGTTGGACTTTAAGCTACACTTTCACCAAAAATGAGACAACTCCGTCAATTAGTTTGCAAGTTATGGACCGTTAACCAGTGGATACATTTTTTTGGACCCCTCTGTATATTGTGTCATGGTAATAGCACGACAAAATTTGCACATAGAATTCTTCCATTATTAATCTAACATTAAGGACTAATTGAAAACTTAATAACCGACTTTCACAAAAATTAATTATTTGATAATTAACCAGTCGCTAAGCTTACAATCATGATTAACCCCTTGACATACAAATAAAATGCGCATCGACATGATAATATCGCGAAAATAGTGCGATATGGCCAAAAAACGTTCACAAGGCATAATTTTCTAAAATATGGGTGTTTCTATTATTTTTCGCTTTGACCAATACATATCTATTTTAGATTTTTTTATCTGCGAATTACAATGCAAAATATGCTCTAACTTCATCATTTGTTAGTGGATACCAGTCCTTGTTCATTTTTGTATTCTGTTTCATTTCCATTTGTGCTGCATATCTATTCGTTTCTCTGACTATCATTTCAAAAAAGTCATCACATAAAACTTGTTTGCAAACACATAGAGGTGTTGCATTTGTACCCAATCTTCGTAAAACAGAGCAATTGATGCCTGCAGTTTCAGTACATTGTTTTATATTGACAATATTTTATTTTTCTTTCCAATTCCATTCATTCTCATCAGATTCGTCACTGTTTGAAATAGGTCTTACACGTTTATACACATTTTGTCGAATAGAATAGCTTCACTGTTAATACTCATATACTTTGATGATCATTTTGAATCTCACTATCATCACTATAGTAATCTAATACACTTCTATCGTCACTTTCACATAAAACATCCAACTGAGACATGTTGGGAGCACTATTTTTAACTTTTACTAATTTCAAATATGTACTACAGGGCGTTCGTAGCGCGAGGTCAGTACTGTACTGATTACCGCTTTCATCGTGCATCGTTTACTGGTTTAGCCGATGCGATTTAGTTTATCAGTACTGTTGTGAAGGGGTAAACAAAACAGGATCAAGGCACGAGTGCAGCAGTTAAAGGACCTAATAGTATACTGCGCGCGTTCGCCGAAGAAAGTTCTTACCGTCTCGGAGGACGTCAAAGTCTATAATCACACATGAAATGAATGACGTCTCCCAGACGTCATTGTATGTCAAGGGGTTAAAGAAGATTTGATATCTAAATTTTAATCCAGGGCCTAAGTATTTTTACAGTATAGAGAATTTAGCCCATGAGCTAAGCTTATCCTCCTTCAACATTGGAGCGACGATCGTGTCATCGTTGTCAGCATCTGCGACAATTGGCACTGATTTGTACGGGATGTTTCCGTCAGTGAACTATCTTTTATAATAGAAATTTTGACCAGATAGATTTATTGCTACAGCCATGGTGCAAACTGTTTTACAAAGATGTGCGAATATAGCTTAAAGGGATTTAAAGCTCATCTTTCGTACAGGGATAGCTTAGAAATCGCAGATTGAGGAAGTCCTGGCCGGGGGGGTTTGTGATCCGGTACTGTCAAAATATTTTTTCTTTAAATAAATTATTATTTTAAAAAGTGTAATCAACACATACAAATAGTAAATAACAACAAATAATTAATATTTTTTATTTATTTAACCTTTACTTTAACTTAGCCTTCTCTATTATTTTAAATTATCTAGTATTTTAAATTACTATTCTTATAATTAATTAAGCAAAAATATGGAATCATTCTTTAAAGTAATTAATTTTTTTTTAATAACCTTAAAAATACATTCATGTTGGGCTATTTTTTTTGTTCATGCTAAAAAATTTCGACAACTTATGTTTTATATTATTTCTAAGAAATTTTGCAATAAATTACAAAGTGTTCATTTAAGAGGTAAATTCAATCAAAAAGAAATTATACCTTTTTTAATATATTTTTAAAAGTGAAAACTGTATCACTATTTACCTTACGGATAAACCTATTTATAACATTATTACACCCATAGGTATGTGCATAAATATATTACATGATAGTAGGCACCACAACGCGGTATAACCGATATATTGCCTTTGTTAAAAGTTTGGTTTTAAACCTCCTGGTTTATATAACAGTTTGAAGAGGGTCCCTGTCTGACCAACACCTCTGGCCTAAGGTAAGGATAAAAATGGATAAAATATGGATAGGAAGTAAGGATAACAGAGAAGTTTCTAATCAGTTGCAGAGCCAATAATACAAGATAACCACACGATTGGAAGTGGCAATCCTAACAAAAGTAGCAATAACTACACGTCTCTTCTCCACGCACATCGAAACCTTGCAGATCCTACCAGGATATTGACGATTGTGATGCTAAATCTAAGCCCAAACTGTTGAAAAAATTCTAAAGAGCATGTTGCGCTCACCCGTTACAAGGTTGTGAGAATCTTAGCTACTAGTGGGGGAGGAGGGAAACTAATGAAAATTCTAAGGCTGAGATCAGAGCTGGAAGACTCAATCGGAAAGAAATCACTTTACCAAGTACTGACAGAATGAAGTGAAAGCATGCTTCTGCAAAGAAGCCTAAGCTTGGACGATGGTAGAGAAGAATTCATTCAAGTTATAACCACTGGCTGAAATCGAAGGAATCTCTTAGTAATATTGCTGATGAAAATAAATATTGACTAGGTGGCCGCTATGGTAGGGATAGCATTGTTGATAAGAAATCCTAGCCTGAGATCGGTAGGCCCTAGGTTCGACTTTTAACCTTTTTTTTTTATTTGGATAAGAATAATCTGTTATTAATATCATATTATATTATGATATTAATTATATTAATACTTTAATAACAAATCTACAGCGTATATCTGTGGTTAAGGGAACTAAGTAGATAATTCTTAAAACATAATTTTTCAGGGAAATGTTTTATAACGTTGTACCGGTCCTGTAAATTATGTGTTTGATAAAAATAAATTCTTTAACACTATTAAGGACCAAATACAATCAAAATCAACACTAATTATTTCTCGGAAGGAGGAAGAACAAGGCTATCTATGTACAGTTATCTTGCTTTGAGGTCCTCAACTAAACCACTCATTCCCTGCAATAACAGATATAGCTTTAAAATCTACCAGTTCTTCTTTTCTTGGTAAAAATATAATGCGTAATAGTTTAAAACTAAAATTAAAAATAAACATAAAGACATTGGAAAAAATGCTTTATTTATTTTACATTATTGAAACAAATAAGTTCAAACTAAATTTTTATTATTAATTCAAGCTCTTGATCATCCAAGACAGAATATATTCATTAGGATTCTGTTGCAGTACTGGCAACTTACCCTGAGAGGCCTGGAAGGGTTGCGGCGGGGCCTGTGGGCGGGTGCCCCCACGTGCTCCACCACCTCCTCTATGTCCCGAGCTACCACTTCCACCGACGGCAGCCTTCTGCTTCAGTAATGACCAGTCAAACATATAATCATATTTGTGGTTCAAGGTCCGGAATAGAATTGAGAAGAGCTGGCGGAGGTACATATAATCTGGTGCCTCTTCGAATTTTAAACCTCGGCAGTAGTTGAGGTACGTTCCAAATTCAGCAGGGAAATCCTGGATAAAAAAAACAAAAAGTTTTAAGAAGCTAAATATAAAAGATATTATATAGCAGTCAAATGAAATTATTAGTAAAAACAGACACATTATACCACAACATCTCTCAAAGAAATAAAGTCTTAACGCTAAAGATATGCTGTAGGTGGTTTTGTATGGTTGACTTACTTCTTTACTTACGTATCTACTCATTTCGAGCTACAGCTACAAGCCAGGTAACCACTTGGCTGAGTGAACGCGACCAAACAGCATTATAGCCCTAGTCCCTTATTGTCATAGACAATTAGGTATCTAACAACTGACTAAGTACTCAAGTCTTTTAAGTAGATACGAGAATCCTGGAGCTCCAACGCTAAAGAAAGCAAGTCAAAAAACTCTTGGACAGTTAAGAGCAAGTCGTTTTTAGACTGTACAGATAAAACTAGTCCCATGTTTTCTCATGAAGAATAGTGGTGCCTAGAGGGCTTGGGTGAATAGCGGTTAAAATTTGGAACTAGAAGTAGCTTTTGAAACAGTACCATTACAGGAAATTTGGAATATCAAGACACAAAAGGAATCAGAGACCTCAATGGGAAAGAATCAAACTTATTCGACTCTACAAGGCTGTAAAACAAAGGCGCATTAGCTCAAGTAAGCGTAGAACCCCTAGAGATGGCCCAAGTTGGCTGCTACAATATGACATCAGTTCTGATCCAAGCACTGGTCTGTGCAAATGATGTGTACCGTTTTTAGCAGATCCGACGTCAGGGCTTCAAGCTAATGTAGGTAAAGATTTAGAGAAATTAGTGAGAAAGGGGAGGACTGAGTAGAAAACAGGTGATACACACTGGCATCCCCGTGAAAACCAATATAGTAACACGTAATGGTCATGTAGTCGAAGAGGTACACAGTGATAGAGGGGCACTGTAATCAGTATATGGCGATATTGGCCAAAAGATTGTAAACAGAGGGAAGAAGACTAACAGAGTGTACCTACTTACATTGCCAAACAGAGCACATTGTCTCATGTGTATGTTACTCCTAACTCCTACTAGTTATTAAATAAGGTCTGAAAGCTCGACAGTCCTAGATAATCAGAGCAGTAAACAGAGGAAACACGGGGTTCCGCAAGAAGAGATTGCTAAAAGACAGTTAAAGAAATATTGAAATAAAAAAAGCCAAATGCTCGGGCATCTTTGCCACATGGGAGATTGTAAGAAGAGCAAAGTGGCTGTTTGAAACTAGAGAGTGGTTCAAGGTGGCCCCCAACCCTACATCCCTATATAAGGAATATATATTTGCTATTATATAATTAAGTATCAATAAACTTGGGATAATGCAAAGGGGAGGCGAGTGGTGGCAAGAGATAGAAATAGAGAAATTGAGCCAAAACACCTTCTATAATAAGGCACTAAGAAGAATATCAATTTATTGATGATTTTATATATGTGTGACAAAAGCAGATATGTGATCTGAACACGATTACAAAAGCCAAGCCAGACAACAGTAATACTTATAGTTGGGTGATATAAACTTCTTACTAGATTGACTCATCGTTTTATCAACTAAGAAGAAGTAAGTGGATTCAGAGCAGGATATTGTAAATGTTAAATAAAACATTAGAAATGCAGTTATTCATCATTTGTAGGATTACATAAATTTAGAAACCGATACTATTATTATTAACAAATCAAGCTATAGGAAAGATACAACTAATAACAGCTATTTACCACGGCAGATACAAAACCTCAGATAAAATATATATCTCACTAATTGAGGCAACAATAACTCAACTTATATTCATCATTTGTAGATGTGTGATTTAAAAATTTCTCCCGAGATTAGGTTGTTTTGGTAAAACTTGGGATTCTGCAGTTTTTATGCTCAGTTAGACTCTGATTGGTTCGAGGTGATTACTTGCACAATTTAATTTTAGAGTAAAACATTGGTTGTTCTTGCATTGAGGTATAGATTAATATATTTGGTCAAAATGGAATCATTACAATTCAGTAATTACTTTAAAAAAAAAACCCAACTATTACCACAAAATGTGAATTATATGATGAAATTACCTTACATAACGAGTCAACAGGTGTAGACATCTTTTTTTCGCTTATTTTTTCATACTTTTGCTTTTTGGTTGCAGCCTGAGAAAAAGACAGAATACAAATTACTAATTGATCAAACAGAAGTATATTCTATCAATCAAGACAAAAATCTTTACAATTGGAAAAAAATAACAGTTAAAAACTATAAAATAATTGAAAAAACCTCTATACTAAACAAATTTTGGACATATTTATTTATATTGGTTGTAACAAAAATAATGTTTGTGCACTAGAAGACTTCTTTAAGTTTATCTTTATATTAAAGTTAACACAAAAAAAAAAAAAAAAAAAAAAAAAATCTAAACGACAACAAGTTAACATTTTATTTGTCTTGTTTTCGTTATTCAAACGTAACATAAAATAAAATTTAGACAATATCAAATAAGGTTAGTTACATGTCTCTTCAACAAAATTTTAGAGGAAGTCCAAAAAGCAGTTTTGCCATAACAATGAAGCAGGCTTTGTGGGGGGGGGGGGAGATGAAAGCTAAACAAACTATTATTAAATTTGTCTTTATGTATACACAATGGGAAGATTAATTTATTCTACATTTTCTTTAAACTGTGGAACATTAACCTTTATTCAGTAATAAGCCTAAAGAGTTAATTAAATTTACGAGACAGGCAGGAAGAATATCAACACTTCTTAACGGCTTTGAAAAATAGTTGGCGTCATAACTAACTTGATAGTGAATAACGCTACAATAACAAGTTATATTAAATAAACAAGTATATTCATATTCCGTTGTCTTGGAGTTTAAAAGTTATTATAAGGAAAAAAATGCGTAGTAATAATATACTTACCTTGAGCCCTTGCCACGGAAGACTACCCCTATTGAAATACATCATGACATAGCCTAACGATTCCAAGTCATCACGCCGGCTAAAAAATAAATACAAACAAAATTAATTAATAAATATATGGGTATAAAAATAATATTTGTTTGCTGCCAAATATATAGATAGCGGGTTAAACGTGTAAATATAAATAAGAATGTGTGATTCCTAACCCAATGAAGAGTTTGGTACTCACTTTACAGATGCTAAAAGAGCCTGAGGGAGGGTGTTCTGACCTCATAGTCCAACAACGACAAAATAGACAGAAGGGAGCATTTTCAGCCCACGGGCGGACTTGAACCGAAGGTCAGAAGCACCATACTCAGTACCTGCAGAGTAACCTTAAGTGAAATTGTCAATCTTTAAAACTATACACGCTCCTAGTTCTTTTACTTCATAATTTGTAGTTGGTCATTAAATTATCAGAAATGGCAAATAGAAAAAAAAAAAAAGGTCTGAGAAAGCTGTTTTATTTCAGCTTTTATAAAAGAAATTGAACTGGATTTGCAATAAAAGTTCTCGGAAATTAAAATTGGATTATTTTTTTCAGAAAGGAAATTCAAGACAAAGATGGTCCATCAACATGGACTATCAAGATTAGAAGCAGAACTTATCGATAAGGGCATGAGCAGTGATTTCATAGCTGAGACAGGAGATAAACTAATAGTAATTTCATATAATATTACTAAGCTGATAAGTAAACTATAACATACCTCTGCTCGATTCCAAGGTGGGCGTTTATTGAGGCATATCTTGCCGTTCCAGTGAGGTTCTTATCTTCCCGGTAGGATATGTGAAGTCTAGTCCTCATGTCTCGGTACTTCTTCGCAAGACCAAAGTCGATGAGGTAAAGTTGATTACAGTGGCGGCCGATGCCCATGAGAAAATTGTCTGGTTTGATATCTCGATGAATAAACGCCTTTTCGTGGATTATTTCGATTAATTTTATCATCTGGTCCGCAAGCATAAGAACTGTTTTTATCGTAAACCGCCGGGAACAAAAATTGAATAAATCCTCAAGGGAAGGGCCTAGAAGTTCCATGACCAGAACATTGTATTCTCGCTCCGTGCCATACCACCTGCAAAAGAAACATACACTAAATCATTAAGAAACATACACTAAATCATTAAAAAAAATACACTTATATACATACAAAAGGGTTGAGAATGATAATAAATATTCGCATCTAAATAGTAAAAATTTAAAACTTAAAAGACACTCATAACCTAACATTATTAAGTTAAAAAAATCCGAATATTCCCTAGTTATCCAGTAATGAATAATTTAATAAATTTTTGCCACGATCCAGTTCACCGATAATTATGGCTGGTCTAGCCCTTTTATTCCACAGCCAGAAATCTAACTTAAAATAAGCTGCATCAAGTTAATAAGCATTTTTCAAGCAAATAATGAAGAACCTAATTAGTAAGATTTGATGTTTTAAACTTAACTTTGGCACAGGTTAAACTTAAATTGTTAATGTAGCAATTTGTTTGCTAAGCCTTCTCAAGTTAATTGCCTGCAACAATGAATACGAACCATATCGATAGGAACCAATACTGAAATTAAAAATGAAAATAGAAAACATAGTTTATTTGTTAATCAGGATTCATGTTTTTTTTTGTTTTATAATTAACTCTGACAATTTCGAGTACAGTGTAGCTTTGCTTGTGTCAAGCCATCTCGCTACGCTTTATATTAGACGATAGTTTTTATTTCAAGCGATGATATTCCATCAATCCTGAAGGCCTTTTTTAGATCTTCCAGTGTTCAGTGTTAGAATGGATTTAAATAATTCTCAATTTATTGTTCTAGGCATGCTTAAGGATGATACAACAAAAATATGTTTACAATGGTACCCGAAAGCCACAGAGAACAAGAGGCATACTTCTATTAAGATGGTTGGAGCTCATCAATCGGGATGCAGCAGCACAAAGAATTATTAACCGTAGTGTCAGCATAAGGGACAGAAGGTGGAAGCACCTTAGTGGTCTCCAATCCAATGGAGTAAATAATAATGTAGTGATAATCCTGGAATACTGACAATAGCTATCCCAAAGACAACAAGGCAAAGTGAATCAAAATCCATAATTTCTACTTAAGTTGCGATAAAATTGTCATAATGACGGCTGTATGTAAGGTATATGGTTAAAATACAATTACAAAATGGAGGTGTACAATGTACAAGATTGAATCTATCCGATGATAAGACAGGCTGGAGGACAGAGACCCTGAAACAAAGGAGTATTGTGTGGGCAGAACTTTCACCGCTAGGGTACCGTCTTGCCCAAGGCCGCCGATTCTCAAACTGAAATGGTAATCCGTCTTGAACACCGTCTTTCACCGTTCGTCGCTTCCTCTCTCCTGCCTGTGTAATTACTATAGTACAAGGCGACTTGATAAATCAGAAGAAATACGATAAAGGCAAATAAGCCATAACAAACACTAATCCCGTCGAGGTAGTTAATAATTCGCTCGTGGATATTTCCTCGAAAACGAAGGATCTATCACAGGTTGTGGGATTTATACGAGATCGGAGTGAAATGTGTACACACGTAGATATAGCAAACTTTAAGCATGCATCATAACTCCTCTAACAATAAAATTATTTTCCCGATTAAGTTTTTAAACAGTCAAATGCCCCCCCCCCTCCTAGGAGTTGATCCATTCATACATGATGGGTGGAGGAACGTCGTCCGCTAATTCAATTTGAAACAACTCTGTATATATATTGTTAGACTAAATTTAAATTGTCTTTAAAGTATAGAGGAAAATTCCAACTTTAAATGTTGAATAGCTTCTCAGCTTTAATTTAAATTTAGGTTAATTTTCTGGTTCTGTTAGTATTCAACTAAGAAAGGCCATTATATTGCAATCATATTGGCAATGGTCAGCTGCAGCAGTACACCGGATGAGCAGAGCCTGTGGTGCAATGAGGTCGGGTCACCACTCCTCCAGCCACATCCGACCTTACTCTCCACCAGGTACAGTACCCTTATCCTGTGACGTTTCGCTCGAAAAACGTTGCCTCAGTATTAGTTGTTCGTTCAAGGATCAGGAGGAATAGCAATTTTTGATAAATTAATTATGTGTCTGCGAGAGCGTAGTAGAAAAAAAATAAATAGAATCTGTTTCCGTTTTAATCCTCTCTTTGGGATCTCGGCAATAAAAGTTATATTCTTTATTTTATGTTTTGTTAAAGCAAATGAGGTTGTCGCTGTAGAAGGTAGGTGGCGCTATGATGTAACCTCTCAATCTTAATTTCTGTATCTTATCCGGCTTCACTGCTTTTGTTCTCCAGTATCTATTCATTTATCCTTCCTTCCCCCGAAGAATTAGAGCGGGTGATAACTGCGGCAAGTTGCGAGTACGCCAAAGATGAAAATGAAATTTTTTCATAAAAAAAACTTCCCTCAGGCTTTAGCAACAATATGGCCTCCAGGTGAATGCGAAGATAGAAATGAGGTGTTTAATATGAATGGTAGGTAGCTTTTAGGCCAAGAAAAAGGAAACACCTTATAATGAAGAAAGAGAAAAACCGGGCAAGCGAAAACAAACTGCCTTTTTGATCATACAATAGTTTACCTCTTGCTTTGACACGATATGCAGGAAATATAAATCCTTTTGAAAGTGAGTAACAAAGAGACTGTTTGCTTTAATAACGAGGGCACTGTGCGAGGCGACAATTTCCGCTTCTAGAATCATTAATTCTTTTAGGGATTTTTTTTCTTATTTATTCTTTTCTAAAATTAATGTTGCGTTATGTGACAAGTAGTCACTTGTGTGTGTACAAGTAGCACTGCTCTTATACAACAGATGGTTATAGAAGTTTTTCTGTCTATGTTGGCTTGTATACAAAAGAGTAACATAATCCGACATATATAGAGTGTTATTATCATTAGAAGTTTCGGCTCGTTAGTCAGATATTGATCAGAAATCCTTATATAGATACGATTCTATGATCATTCTTATTCAATAAGACATCTTCGTGTTTAGATTTCAACTTGTATAATCCTCAACTCGCTATTGAAGACCAGACATGCCTCAACAGCTCAGCGCATTACCGGCAACTTTAGCTGACAACGAGGCTGGAATGCTGTATCATCGCACATCGAGCGGACAACGGCGTCAACAACAGAACAACAACGTCTGTAATCCACAATCTCTAGAAACACCGTCACAACAGCCATCCAAAATGTAATTCAACAAATGTAGCACAGTTCGACACGGCCATCGCGTAATAGGCACACAACACTGTCACTTGACATAAGACTATCATCAGATCAGTAAATTGCATCAATGGAACGACTTTGTACACTAATAAATCAGGTTATGCTCAGTAGGGTACTAGGGTGGGGGTGGTATAGATTATATTACTGTCTAAATCAATAAAAAATAATTATAATACTGCTGTAATTAACAGGAACCAATGAATAATTAACAAATCACTAAATCAGCGGGGGGGGGGAAACCTTTTTGCACCATAAATTTGCAATTGGACACATACTCTGCTTGGTCGAAAAATTATAACTCCTGATAAAGAGGTGCTTGTTTCAAGTGAGTTATTGCAATGCCTAATGTTGACTTCAAGCAAGACAATAGACTGTTCCATTTGTCATTATGCAAACAATCGGTATGAGGCGCGCTCCTACGGGCATAAGTGCAACCTATCCCGTATGTTTAGGGGGTCAAAATGTGAGCTACTCGGATCATTCAATCGATAATCATACGAAACATTTTTAACAAGACACCGCCACCGACCGTGAAACTTCACGGACGACTTTTGAAATGCAAATGGTTAAGAGATTATTTGCTAGAAGAAGGATGTTGTGACAATAACAACAAAAAGGAAACGCTAATAAATAATTACAAAGAAAGCAGTAGGGTTAGTCGCACCTTTCATTCAGCAGGCCTGTGAGTGTGTAAGCAAGGACAATAATTAAAAGAAGGAAGGGTGGTGGTGGGGTTATAGTGTTAAACACTGGGCTTGTGAGGTGTATAATGTTGTAAATGAATTTTTCGAGAAAAAATAAAAAAGTTGATTTTTAGCAATGTTACAAGATTTTATTGTTATTATCTCTTCTCTTGCAGTTACCTTTACATTTTTGACTCACTAATACACGATAAGGCTTTATTAAGTCATCTCATTATTACTAGAGGTATAGATCCGGCCAGAGATGAAAGAGTCAAGTCTCTCTTATATATGGGTTTACCCCCCCCCCGAAATATCATCTTATGTACGCCACTGATCGGAGGTAACGCCATTGTTCTAGATTGCAAGTTAATATGACTAGCGATGATTGATAATACTGTGCACTTAATCGACAATGCAGAAAAGGTATACACTGGTAGTTAAAGCATAAGATATACTTTTAAGATCAATACAATATAAAAAAAAAAAGAAGTAACTTATAATTTCACCATCTTGATATTCAACAATAAACAGCATTGCTATAAAAAAAACTATGAAAATAAGAGATGTGATAAGACTGCTGGCTCGTGGAGATAAGAGATGGTATAACAGTATCATCTTATCAGTTAATCGTGCCTCGACGATTCACTGTTTTTGTTTTCATCAAAGGTAAATATTTCCCTTAGGAGAGTCATCCTGTCAATTCTACAATCTTTTCGGAGTTCCTGTATGCAATGAACGTCCTATGTAGCAAAAGAGCTCAAATCACTCCCGGAATAATTTAAAACTATTAACGAAAACTGTGTACCTATTATTTCAACTTAAATATCTCCAGTCTCTTTGGCCATTGTATAAGAGTGCATTCAGTCAGTTTGGACCAAAGTCATGATGCGTCCACATCTGCTACATCGGACCGTGAATCATCTCTACCCCAAATCAAACCATACCAAGTCCATTACAGAAAGAAGAACGAGATACCATCAAATAAAGAAGCTACCTACTGAAGAACATAAATGTAGGAAATATACCATATAGATTAGGGCACGCCACTTTGCCAGGGGGCACCCCGGTGCGTTTATCGTGTGCCCTCCACCGCTGGACGAGGGCGTACCTAAAATAAACCAAACTGATTTTGGGTGTTTGTAGTACCAGGTTTCACCGGTAGAACAATGTAAAGTAACTTTTCACCAGTCAGCATGCCAAGTGCCGTAACTGGTGAAGGTTCCGCTCTGCTTGTGTTCATTCATTTGTGGCACTTGTTTTACGCGCTCGTCGTTTTTGTGACTGGTTTCGTGAAAAGCGCTTCCTGCTTGGAAAAACTGGCGCAGAAATATTTCCGAACCAACGAGAATGTCGAAAAAATGAGCAAAATCGTCCACGAAAACCGACGAGGGGCCATCGAAGAAGTTGTGGATAATGACTTTGAGTTCAGTACAGCGAATTCAAAATGAAGATTTGTGAATGTAAAGGATGGAAATTTGTTCCACTTGTTTGTTGCTGACCCCACACCACTAACAAGGTCGTTTGGAAGCATTCTCTGCTTTCAAGGAAGAGTTCCAAAATGAACCAACGTTTATTGCAAGGTCATCAATTTCAGGTGATGAATCATGGAGCTATTTGGCCATTGTATAAGAGTGCATTCAGTCAGTTTGGACCAAAGTCATGATGCGTCCACATCTGCTACATCGGACCGTGAATCATCTCTACCCCAAATCAAACCATACCAAGTCCATTACAGAAAGAAGAACGAGATACCATCAAATAAAGAAGCTACCTACTGAAGAACATAAATGTAGGAAATATACCATATAGATTAGGGCACGCCACTTTGCCAGGGGGCACCCCGGTGCGTTTATCGTGTGCCCTCCACCGCTGGACGAGGGCGTACCTAAAATAAACCAAACTGATTTTGGGTGTTTGTAGTACCAGGTTTCACCGGTAGAACAATGTAAAGTAACTTTTCACCAGTCAGCATGCCAAGTGCCGTAACTGGTGAAGGTTCCGCTCTGCTTGTGTTCATTCATTTGTGGCACTTGTTTTACGCGCTCGTCGTTTTTGTGACTGGTTTCGTGAAAAGCGCTTCCTGCTTGGAAAAACTGGCGCAGAAATATTTCAAGACATGTTAAAATCGGCCCACAAGGCTTATGCTGTAGGTAAAACTTAGGGGTTTAAGTGGTTTTCTCGTTTTAAAAGTGGGTAAATGTAAAGTAATGAGCACCCCAGCTCTGGACGTCTTTCGTTGCCCCGAACCAACGAGAATGTCGAAAAAATGAGCAAAATCGTCCACGAAAACCGACGAGGGGCCATCGAAGAAGTTGTGGATAATGACTTTGAGTTCAGTACAGCGAATTCAAAATGAAGATTTGTGAATGTAAAGGATGGAAATTTGTTCCACTTGTTTGTTGCTGACCCCACACCACTAACAAGGTCGTTTGGAAGCATTCTCTGCTTTCAAGGAAGAGTTCCAAAATGAACCAACGTTTATTGCAAGGTCATCAATTTCAGGTGATGAATCATGGAGCTATGGATACGATCCAGAAGTTTAGCAACAATGAAGAAGCTAAAAGAAGACTCCAAATTCACCTCGCCCCAAAAAAGCTCTTCAGGTGAGATCAAACATTAAGAGGATGCTCATTTGTTTTTCCAATGTGAGAGGAGTCGTCCATTGAGAGTTTGTTCCTCCGGATGAGACAGTTAATCAGGGTTTTTACCTGGAAATTTTGAAAATATTGCGCAAGAGGAAAAGGCCTGATTTGTGGCAGACGAGGGGCTGGTTTTTCCACCACGACAACGCTCCCGCTCAAACAGCCCTCTCCCCTCTCCTTTCTGTGCGCCGATTTTTGACTAAACTGGTTCGACTACTGTCATACACCCGATCTAGCTCCCTACGACTTCTTTTTATTCCCCCGAATGAACAGGGACATCAAAGGGGGAGAGTTTTGCGGACCTTGAAGAAATAAGTAAAAGCAAAAACGACGGAGGCGCTGCCTGGCATCACAAAAGAAGAATTTCAAAAATGTTTCCAACAGTGGAATAAAATATTTGACAATTGTATTTACTCTAATGGATAGTACTTTGGATAAGATAAATAAACCACATAGTACGAAAATAGTTCGGTGTTTTTCTTTTGGTTACGCCCTCGCATGACCAAAAACAAACGCGTATATATAAACCTTTTCAATTAGTTCAAGAACAGTTTTAAAAAGTGATTTCCACAACTATGAGTTGGGATGCCCCCCCACCACCCCCGTTGGAGAGGAAATGTAACAGAAGCAGCTGAATACATCGCCGAGTTTGTGGAGAGGTCCTGGAGCTATAGATATTCAACTAATTCATTATGCCTGATATTTTCTAAAACTCGATAAAGCTACCACAGACAACCTAAACAAACCACGTTGTCCTATGGCGAATGTTGGCTTGTCATTGAGGTTTGTCACTCCACTCTCTCCGTCTCATTAACACTTTTACTTGGGGCAGCTGATAACGCCTGTGATAATCAATTATACTGTTTCAACAAAGAGGCTATCACTCTTCGTGTTTACTAGAAGGGGACAGAGCTCAGATAAAAATTTCAAATAGTCAAATTTAAATAGATTTATTTTAAATATTCGCGTAATAAATAAATAATCTTATGCTTATATTATATTATAAACTAAACAAACTATCATAATCGCTCTTAATTATGAATAAAGTCTTCATTGAAGTACATATAAATATTAAGTTAGGAAAAAATATAATTATATATATATATATATGTATAAAAAAACCTAATGACAAAAACAAAACATAAAATTAGTAGCTAACAGAAAACAATCTGGGTAATTAAGCTATGTTAGAGATATTTTGAAGTAAATGTATTCTCCCCATGTTCACATTTATATTTAAATGTTGTCTTTCGGAGCGCACATTGCCGTTCTGAGTAATTAAGAGGGGGAGGAAGGATTTACATCATTACATTGCCCTGCGGTAAGTTGTTACAGGAGTTCAAATATTTCTCTAGAGAGAAAAACCTTTTCCGACATCATCAAAATTAAATTATCGTTAGATGAAGTTCAAAAATTGAAAGAATTTTTGCAGGTAATTGTTTAAACGTAAAATTATTGTCATTAATCAAAATCCGATTCAAGAATGTTTCAATCATTAAATAAAAAAACACATTTTGATGATATTAATTTTTACTTGTTCTGTACTGTCAATTGATTTAATCTTAATGAGTGTTATGCCTCTTTTATAATATTAACGAATAATGTCCCGGTAGTTATTAGCGTTTATCGGTGTCTATTTTAATTTTAATAATTTTACTATGGAGAGAGAGAGACAGAAAACCTTATTAAAAATTTCATTTTTGGGTTTTTAAAATAAAAATACAAGTCATTAACATCGTGTTTACAAAGTTTAACCCAACCCGTATTATTTTCAGAGGCACGATAGTTTAAATTAATGTCCCATTATTGATAAAGATAAGACTAAATTAATTATTAAATTAATCTTATTATACATATCAAATTAATAATTTGAATACGTTATTTACACATGCTGTTATTCCTGTGGACTGTAATTTAAAAAAAAAAATGGATAAAAACACAATTTTGACGACAGCTTTCCTCGACGTCTGTTATTATAGCAGTTATCCAACCAGGTAGAGATCTATAATTTAACTTTTTTTTTTAATAATTTATTTATAATTTGCGCTTGCTCATGTATTAAGGGTTGAAATCTCGTTGCAACATCCAATGGGAGCAAAATGTAGAATGTCCTGCCAACAACAACGGGCCGAGTAGAGTATGCCAAAGACCGGGGCATACAGAAAGACGACACAACGGTGAAAATATAACTTTCTCATGACCCTGGGTTTTTTCAGAGAGTGTAGTGTTTCCACGGCTAACGGTTCGACGTGGGATAGCTGAGTCGAAAGAGCACCTCACCGCAAATCAGGAGGTCTCGGCTTCGAATCACTGTCACAATCTGCTTTCTTTCCTTTCAGGGGATTACATAAGACAAATGAATATTGTTTAGGGCTAATATTGGCCGACTGTATCAAAAAGGATGGCCGTTCGGGTCTCTAAGAGAGGTGCCGACCGGAAATAGATTGGTTTCCCGCGGATAACTGAGATCACAGGTTCGGACGATTGTCGGCCCATTGCATCAAAAGAGGGCCCCACTTTCGGGCGGAAGTTTCTCTTTCGTTCTCGGTCTAGTATGACATAACGACAGCTGTCGGAACGGACCACAGTCAAAAGCTTAGCTGTTCCTGGCACAATACAAGTCATCCAGAGCATTCCTCGTTGGGAAAACGCGTTGCAAGCAATTCCCAGTTGACTGTCATTCCTCGGGAAGCGATGTACACTCAGCAGATCACTGTCTTGTTAATAACGCCTTCAAAGTTTTCCCGGCAAAAGGAATCCAACTGATGTTATTATGGAGAGTCCTTCGCACATTTACAGGCTAATATCCGCCTAACGTGCGTGTGTGTGGGGCAGGCAGATAAACCGGGAATGGGTTCGTTCCTGCCCTAACTACTTATGGGCGTAGCTGAGTGTATGACCGCTTTCGGCGAAGGAACAACTGTTGGACAATCTTCAGCACTTAACGTAACTTGTACGGGAGGCTCCTGCTGCTCCTTGTATCCGTATAAATTATTCATTGACGATAATCATATAGATCCTATTCCCAGTGCTAGATCGCCATTGAAGATGTTGCTCCCTCTGTAGTCCTCCTCCAAGATTGTAGTGGGAATGAAGGGGCACTAAACTACCTATAATTAATTGCTTATAGGGAGTCCTGGCATTGGCCAGTATCCTCACCTCGTTTCTGCATTGCTGGAGCGATGACTTTCTCGCAGGTTAAGTTTGTAGGAAACCTTACTTATATTGTAAATACGGCACGAATGAGATGAGATCATGTGGAGTTTTATATTGCTAAAAGTAGAAGGGGGTTGAGCAGAATTGTATACCTGCCTCGTGACTTGATGGAAGTCACTGATGGTTCCTGCTATTTTTAAGTAAGCAACCGCATCCCTCCCTACTTCCCAGAATCTTATCATTTTCTTATACATATATGTTTCAGCTTTATCCCCAGATGTAATATTTGTATATACCAGTGTTTTGCTTGTACTTCAAAATAAAGCTTTTCTTTAAAAACACTCTCCTCTACTAAGATACTTTAACTCATCATACAAGGGAATGGAACTCAGTGCAGGCAGTACCCAGGTCGTCCACAGTATGTTCGTCGGTACGACATAAAGGTGGTTCGTACGAAAGCTGCCTATATACGCACGGACACGATTCCGCTAAGTGATCAAATAGTACAAATAATAATAAAAAAAAATACAATATTTTTTGTTAAGAGGCGGAACAAATCATAGATTTTACTGTTTGTTTTCATTCTTCCCCTGTTGAACTTACCTAATTATATTAAGGGCTGCATTATAGTATTTACATAGCGTTTCAAAGGGAATGAAATGTTGCGATTTATCCCCTGACGTGCCTGACTGACGTTAGCGCTCACTGTTAATCAGATATTTTAATTAATTTAGGTAATTCCAAAGTCACCTCTTTCATTAATTCGGGTGTAACCGGCATAAACACCGCAGCTTTATTTACCCGTCAGAATGAAAAACTTAAGAGTGGGGGGGGGTCGTTTGAACGGTCCTAGTTATTTCTAAAAGAACAGTTTTAAAACAATTAAATTGCAATAAAGTTATGTATTATATCAAAAATGTGTTATTACTTCATGAGAGATGGCTGGCTTGCTTAGCCGGGGGGCAGGAGTGAACGAGAGGATTCGTAGTTGCTATACTACAGCAACAATACGATTGTTGTTGAAAATGTTTTAAAAAGTAGAGACCCTCTACCCTCAGAGGTGTGACGACTTAACTCAAAGGCAGTGACATCTCAAGTAATTGCTCCAATTAGAGAATGTTTGATGCGCTTTGAGGCAGAAAAAGAAGAAAACAGAATATCGTAAAGGGTTTTCTATTTTAGAACCGATTGCCAAGCTGCGGGTGGTTTGTTAGAGAAAGGAATATACGTGTGGTATGAGACGTTTTTGTGGGGTTCGTACAAACCAAAACGACTGTGGTTTTGACCGAGAGGTCTATTGTTATGTCGAGGTCATTGTGTAACGTGCGCCGCACTTTCTCAACTGCGTGTGATATCACGCAAAACCTTAGCCCGGGGTCCCCACCCAAGGAGATTCATTCGTTGTTCTCTAAAGGGTATGAGCCAATCTCAATTTTGTCTGCGTGCTCTATAGTTTTGTTAAACAAGGAAATCTTCGAATGGATTAAATGGAAATTATACATACATTCTATCAAAAAAATAATAACAAATGAATTTGCAGGTCAACAAACAAAAATCCCACGGTATTTTCAAATACTTTCAAAGTGTTATACCGTCTAACGATAAACAGATGTGAAGCTTTAGAACAGTCGAGTTGAGAACCCTGTTTGAAGACAGCTCACATTATTCTTATAATTTGTATTATATAACCCACTGCTATTAGTCTGTGAAACAGCGAAATATTACGCTATAACCCGTCAAAGGTACTAGTGATGTAAGAAAAAAAAAAAAGTCAACAGACAATAACCTAGCCGGCATATCGTCCTAATAACACAGAACAAATATTGTATTAACAACAAGTACAATGCCGTTATTGTTAGTTAGTTTTAAGTCTATGATAAATATGATGAGCCCCACCACTCATAAACATGTTCGATAAATTAATGTACAATGTGCATCATTATACTTTTGAACAAGCGCAGTAGGGTCATTTTGGGAATAGGGACCCCTGATTCGTTTTTAATAATTTCTCTAGTCTATTGTCTGTGAATGAAATGTTCGGGGAAAGTGTTTAGTAAAAGATCTTTTAGTGTTTGAACATATTTATATTCTGGTGGCCAAAAATTTACAATGTCATTTATGAAATGATCGAACAAATTATTACCGCTATTTCTGTTGCGCCATAAAAATCCACACAAATATCAGTCTATCAAACTTCTTCTTGTACCATGTTCTTGCCTTTGCTTGTGCCCACAACGATTCAATTCGTTGTGTATGACTACCTGTGGTGTGATCTACGAAATTTTGTGAATGATTCACAGTACAATGCTGGTAATTCTTTTCTGGTATATTAATAATGCGGGTGTAGGATGCCCACATGTCAGATATAATGGTTGTACCGGGATGAATACATTCTGATATTGTTTTCAGTAGTGTTTCCGATGTACGGTCTGGCACGTGATACATGAAGCATTGCTTATCTTCCCAACAAACACCTCCGAAGACCCATTAATTAGGATAAATTCTACCAACGTGGTTTTTGCGCCGAGAAAAACTAGATTCGTCTATCTCAACTGTTTTGTCTGGCTCTCCGATCTTTTTGAAATTTTTTAATTTCAAAAAGATCTGCGCAAACTTCTCGAAACATATATTTCCAATCTGAAATAGTATCGGTTGCTAATCTTAGTTCCTCTTGACAAAATTTAGTAAATGTAGATTCTTTTGTTCAGCAGTATAGCAAAATAACAAATTTATTAAATGGCAAATTAGTGTTTTCCAAAAATGTTCCTTTTCTCAATCCTAAGGTTTCTATGCAGCCTCTCACGTTGCATCTCCATCTATCCTTTTCGCCTGGATATAGTTTCATTTGATGGCCGTTAGAACACATTTTTTCACTATGCAATAGTCCCTTAGATTGAAGAAACAAAGCTTTTTCCTTCGTATCTACTTCAGCAGCTAAACCAAATAATGGCATGACGTTTCCCTTTAGGATCACTAAACTAAACTGAAATATTATCAGGTACCAAGGTTCACTAATACGGGTCAAATGAGGCAAAATAACCAAAACAATGCTAGAAATCGGTGGGGTCCTATTCCCAAAAAGACCCGCGCAATGTAGTCAATCCTTAACGGTGCATTATTACTAACGGTCACAGTTGTCAACATAATTAAAAGTAATCTTTGTACGGCAGGACTTCCGACTCCAGATGAAATTATCTGATAAACAGCAAATCCTTGGATTTGATTGGATGCAAGCTTGGAACAAATATCCCAGAGATTCCATCCACTTTAGAACGGTATGTTCTCTTTCCGTTTAGAAAAACAGGAGGCAAGGGAAAAAAAAAAAATTGCAGAAAATTTGCCCCCTGACAACACCAACACTACTACCAACAGATAGGAAGAATTTTTAAATCATTTGTAAGCTCCCTTGACATTACATAATTTATATATTAACAACTATCGAATAATTTATTAAATCTATTTGCATAGCATCTAATTATCCATTGTTTACAGCAGTGAGGCCTCTATTTACTATTGACCAAGTGCCTAAATCGGGATTCGAACCCGGGACCAGCCTATGTCTAGCCGGGGGCTCAACCAACTGAGCTACCCTGCACAAGTGCACGATATTCTAAGTCTATGTCCAAGTCCTCATCTAGCCGATTAATATTTATAAATAATAGTGGGACCAATACCACCACAATAAATTTTTATCATTACATATTTATTATTAAAGTGTTATTTATTAATAATGTTAACTTTTGTCTTATTCGTTATTTAAATTATGAATAGACATCGTTCTATAAACGCATATCTTCATAGGTTATTTTAATTTAATTAAAGTTATATCAAGGTATGCGTATGTAATGATATATATTTATTTTTTTTAATACTTATTTTACCTTCTCTTATTGCGACATATTTTTTATATATATATTACTTTTTAATGATTGTAAATTTAGCTGGTTAATAAATACAGTGAAATAATAACCTAATCCAGGTAAATGGTTGTTGTTAAGGAGGGACTCAGTCCCAGGATTATATAGCCTCTATTGTTAGAATAGAGTGGTTACCAAAGGAAAATAGTAGGGCGAGAGACACTAGTGACTAAGACAGGAAAAGGTGACCTATATAATGGTTGAAAATGCAGGAAGTGGACAGAGCGGTGGAGTATTATACCGACGAGGAGGAGTCGGGCAGAAGAAAGTGGTTTGGGCGGGAGAGATGTACCGTTAGCCTCTGCTCTTGTATCCCCTCCCCACCGCCTCCAGCCCCGACCATAACATCACCCCACTTCCCATTTTACAAAGGTCTCCGATACACAAAAACATCAGACGAAAATCTCAACCAATAGATCGGTCTCTCTCTCTATATATATGAGATTTATTATGGGACAAGCAAAAAAAAAAATCAAACCTAGAGATAATAGAAAAACTTCGATCAAAATTAGATTCTAATCGTGTCCTCAGTGTCATCGAAAACTACAACGTACAACTGAATCCTTACATTCTTGGAGAAACGAGACAAGCCTTGACCGACACGCCATGACGACTGCACAAGTACTGGAATAGGGATTAATTAATTCGAATTAACTTGCAGTGACACAATCCTTTATATGGTGATGTTCTCTCCGGCATGTCACGAGTGCTTATTTCAACCACCTGTTGCAATATTTATTTTAAGAATACAGTTGTGATAATTTAATGAATGGTAGAACCAGCATAGAATAGGTAAGGGCCAACCGACGTTGGTAGGTGGCGCAGAGGTTGCCATGTGGTCAGCGCTAAGCTTAACCTCTTAACCTTTAATTCTGTTTTCATTGCCTAACATCTTTTTTTCACAAGTAACATCTTTTTTTCACAAGTAACTGCTTCATCTCGAGCCGGGTCTTGGAACAATTACAAGTGAGCATAATATTAATAATAAGACTAAAGATACAGTGGTTGAATATAATACACCTTAGAGAAACTAAAAGGTGAAGGGGCAGACTTGAGCCGCCGCAACTTGAACGACCCACTGACCTGGATTCGCTTTTAATCCGCATTTACACGTCACAGTACCTTTAAGGCCTGCACCTCTTCAATATTTATAATACACTCAGAGAGCATTTGAAATCATTATTAATAAATTACACTCCAATGTTTATTATAACGGTTATATATTTGTATGTACCATTATAATTTTTGCAAACAGTACAACCCATATATATATATATATATATTAATGTCAAGGAGCCTCGGGTTTATTAATAATTATAGATATTTACTAAAAAGCAAGATTGCCAATAACCACCAATAAACAAACCGAATTCAAATTAGTGAAGAGTGGAACACTCCATACCAATAAACTTATTATGGGATTATTTAATACATTTAAGTATAATGTAGGATCAGAAAAAAATTTAGGTTGCGTCGAGAAGAAAAATCGTCAAGAATTAACTTACCCAAAGGGACGCGTCAGCTGCATAGCTTTTACACCAATAGCCTATGGAGCTGAGGATTCAGAACTTAAGGGGTTGTTGTGCTGTGTATAATAAACATAGGCAAAGATGGGGCAAGAGTCTATTCACATTATTAAACACAAATATACATTTCATTTTAACCATCTATTTTTCAAGAAATATTCCCATGAATACAAGAGCTATTTAAAATCAGATTGAACAATATTAATCAATAAATATATATTTGGACTAATCAATACATTAGTGTTTCTACAAATCTTTATATCTTTGTAGACACATTGATGGATTTGTCAATTGTAATAGGATTTGGTTATAGCTAACCAACAAGGGTTATATTCCTGGTGATTTTGTTCTGTAGTCTTTACACTGTAGACCTGCTAGACAAGTACCAAATAGGAGAGAAATGACTATCTATAGGTCCGACCAACAAATAGTTTTTTTTGGTAAAATATTATCATACAAATCTGTTAGTTTACAGGTTAAGGCTAAATATATACTTCAAGGTAGTCATTCGGTTAGGTCAATTTCTATCCATCTTCATTATACCGCGTAGTGTATAACTTTAAAGGTTAGGAACCTACCCGGTTATTATTTTTGGCTCTGGTAACTTCTTTTTTTAAAAACACTTTTAGTTTCTTTATTGTTGAATATGTCGTTAAGAATGGGGCAAAAGGGAGAACATAGAACCTTATAGAGCTTCCGAGAATGAGAAACCTTACAAGTTAGTGACACGCTCTTCACGAGTACAGTAGAACCTCGCTAATCCGGCCGTCACAATATTCTCGGAACCCCATCAGTTCACGATGAGAATTTTTCGATAAGTTAATTCAATGGAAACCCTCTGATATCATCATTTCAGGACGATTCTTCCCGTTTTATTTTAAACGTGTCATACAATTCGATTTCGGGCGACAAACTTTCACCTGGGACACAAGAAGTATTCATGGATAAGTTCAAACAACCTGGTTCCAGAGAGGTTTCATATAACATCGATGAAACCGGCCTAAATTACCTAAATCCCCCCCCCCACATCGGTCGGATTTGCAATGCTCTATTGTAGTTTATATTTCTATAGCTCTCCATAATCTATTTGAAGCTATAATAAATAACAAATGCTAATAGATTGTTATCTGATTCTATTGGACCGTTGGACTAGACAGTGGCTTTATTGTTTAGTGACCAAAGATGGAGTTACGTGGCCTCATGGCTTTCCACTTGACGGTCAATTGAACTCGGCCAGTGTTGAAACTTTCTTCCTCCATAAGAAACAAGGCTTGTGCAACTTGGCCATTCCGATATGGCCCAAAGATTGGCTTACAGTCCGCACAGCTAGATCTTATATAAAAAAAACAGCCACATTTAATTTATTACATTACTAAGATAGACATTTCATTTTATATAATATGTGCTCATTACATGTAAAGGGTGTCCAAGAATTAACGCAAGATTCGATTTAAATAGAAAACACAGTTTTTAGTATTTTTGTTGCTATTTTTTTATTGAATTGTAAAGTAAATAGGATAGGGTTATTTATGGAATAACACATCGGGCAAATGGCCTCCACGACTTTGCTGGCACATACGCACTCTTTTGTAGAAAATTTCCATGACCATTTGGCATAAATGTGGTTGAATTTCGTTGATGCAGCGTTGAATTTCCTCTTTTAATGTGGGCTTGTTGACATACACCTTTGACTTCAAATAACCGCATAAAAAGAAATCTAAAGGTGTTAAATAACACGATCTAGGGGGCCAAATCTGATCACTGAAACGAGAGAGTACACGACCTGGAAAGGTCTCATGCAGTATTTGAATTGTTTCATGGGCTGTATGGTATGTGGCACCATCTTGTTGAAACCACATATTGGCCACATCAATATCATCCAATTTCGGCACAAAGAACTGTGTTATCATGTCGCGATATCGAGCACCAGTAACAGTCACCGCTTGACCAGCCTCATTTTCAAAAAAGTATGGTCCAATGATGCCTCCGACCCAAAATCCACACCAAACAGTGACACGTTGTGGATGCATTTGTTTTTCGACAATCACATGTGAGTTCTCCGAACCCCGCGACAATTTTGTCGATTAACAAAGCCATCAAGATGAAAATGTGACGACCATATTTTGTATGAAATTTTCGAACTGTGGCCGCCAAACTTTTATTATTTTTGAGATAATGCTCTACAATAAAGACACGTTGTTCTATCGTGTAACGCTCCATTTTTACTAACCCTGAACTATCAGATGCCAAATTGCTTTTTTTTAGGGTTGCCAGCACTTCACGGCACAAATGGCGGCAAATTCAAATCGTTAGTTCTGGGACACCCTATAGTAGCCAAGAAGAGCTAAACTCAATTACAATAATATTTAAACAACACCAACGACTAGACAAGTAGACTAAATTTACTAACAAATAAAACACCAGTCTTTGCGCAGCTTTATTTTTCATTTTTTTGCAAACGCTGTAGAGAAATGAAATATTTCTAAAGATCAACATATTAATTTCTAGTGGCTGTTAAAAATAAAATAAAATGAATGTCTTCATTCTTTCAGTTGAGCGAATTCTTTCGCTATGTTATAACTAATATCAATTTGAGCGGTATATGATGAATTTTGTAATTAATCTTAGAAAGTTATCTGTAGTTGGAGCAAGTTGCTATTACAAGCGTGGAATGTCGATGCCTAGGTTAATAAGAGTGCTGGCAACCATTTTATAAAATAGTGCTTGAGAGGTTTAGACGTTTATGCCAAGGAATGGAAACAGCAATTAGACTGGAGCCCTACATTTTGTTCGCCTAAGTACTCAACAATCTGCGACCATTTAAGCTCAGTATTTGTTAAATTAATTTCGGCATCCATTCGCTAAATAGGATTCCTTTTATTTTTGTCACTTTTCAATATTGTTATAATGTTATAGGCAGCTTTGTATAATTTATTACGTGTGTTCTTTTACTAGGCAGATTATTAAACACAAATGTTAACAACCTATTTTGAACCACTAAAAGAAAAATTAATTGGTTCACTGAGATTCCATTTTTTCTTCGTAATAAATATGTCATTATTAAAATACTATATTCCTGAAGATTTTTCTGTTTTTTTGTTTTTTTAATATTTATGTGAATCAATTACATATATATAGACTAGATTTGATAAAAAACATGTACATATCAAATAATTTACAATAGTAAAGTCAATAAAAACCACAGGTAAATAAAGCTTAATTAAACAATTCTTATTTCTCTAAAAAGATACATTCATAAAACAACTACAGATGTCTGTTCCTTAGTTAAAAAATTATGAGCTCACAAGCCAAGTACAAAATAGCTTTAATATAGTATTGCTACCCAAAAAAGAAAATGACTTAGAATATTACAACTTTAAACATTGTCAATATTTTTGTTACAATTGTAAAGTGTTGACATGACGTATGAGACAGTGTTTTGAAGTATCACCTTTATTAGTCAGTTCAGTCCAGTCCAGTCACGTATAAATTTGTGATTGTAAAATAATTTGTAAATAGATCCATCTGAGGATTATCTGTAAAATTAAAGGGGCTATGGAAAAAAAAATTTTTTTTTTTTTGGTTATATACTAAATAGAATTTAACTTGTAAACATTTTTATTTAACTTGTTACCTTTATTTATATAATAACATTTTCTTTTATATAATTTTGTAAATAAAGTTTTTTTGTTTTTCCCCCCTTTTTTTTGAGTTGACTTATATTTATTTTTCCTACTATTTAAAAAATATGTTTGTGTGTATGTCATTTAGTCATAAGAACATATAATAGCAAATTGAATTGTAAATATTTTTCTTATTTATATATATATATGAAAAAAAAAAATCTGTCCTGATTATTATATGTTCTACAACGCTTCTATTACGGTTTCCAATAAATTTGTGGCCGGCTCTTGTCCCACCTCAACTGTTACTTAATAAGAAACATTTTTAAAAAAATGCTACTTTTTTTTTTAAAATGTAGCCTTTGACATAATAACCACGTTTTGAGATCCAGTTTAAAACTTGATAGCATAAATTTAATCGACGAACCCTCAAAAGAAGATTTATATTAGGCAGTCTAAAAGACCCAATGGCGAAAGCCGATATAACAAAAATTTAATTGAACCAGGCTACATTATTTAGCTGACAACTTAAAACATAAAAATATGGCATCTTTCTCATTAAGTTCAATTTTACCATTTCAATTTACAAGCTGAAGTGCACCCTTAATTGCTAGTTATTGTGCCAAATGATCACACAAGGTATTAGAGTAAAATGTATGTAGTAAAGTTAGATCATTTATTTAATTAGTTACTGAGAATAAATATGTGCGAGACTTAACTACAACAAGCTTAGAACGAATCTAATCATAATTATATAAAATAAAATTAACGAAAATTTACCAGTAATGTGAAACAGATGAGAATTCGTCAAACAAACTACAAGGAAAATAACATGTTAAACATATCAGAAAGAAAATGGAAAACTAAAGTATGAATCAGCAATCAGCAGTGGATGAAACTAGCATTTATGTAATCATAACAAAATAAAATGATGAATGTCAAGCACGGAGTATGTTGCAACCCTCGTAAGTTTCGTTATCATTACGCAAGAATATTTATATTATCTTATATTCATATAATATCTAAATGTACCAATTATAATGATTATTGAAGGTTTTTGAAGCAACAGATAGATATATAATTTTGAAAAACAAAACCGTAGGATTTTTTTTACTTTGTTAAGTCACTATAGGTTGACACCAACCAAGTGAAGACCTCAAATATTTAGTTACATTGTTATTTATGAAAACAGTATTTATTACTATACTTCAATATGGGAACTTCAAAATATCTGGCAGAACAAGAGAAAGGTTTAGAGACCGGGCTAGCGAAAGAATTGAGACACTCGACCAAACACAACATGTCAACACAGCATTATTTGCTATATTTACACACTATTGATAATAAAACTTACAACTTTCAATTGAACACAATTCGTGAATAAATGAGCCAGAACATAAAGCGCAATCAATCAGATGTTGATATAGGTTTAAAATCTAAAAATAAGTAAATCATGATGGATTTTATACAATTATCAATGCTATTTGACACATGGAAGTATTTAATTAAAGAAATGAATGTTACCTTGCAGATCTAAAAACTTTATCAACAATAACGACCATAACCTAACCAAGAAAAAATAAATCAATCCAAGTAGTTGTTCTAATAATAAACTACTGAAAAACCAAATCAATATTAAGAGAACAGCTTCCTCAAAAGAGAAGGATTTAAATCTATTGTTTCAGTAAATGAAAATCATAGTAGCCGCTAACATTAGAAATGCAAATAACACTTCCTTAAAATTGTAAGCTTCTTGAACACGATTCCAATCACCTTAGCAATAGCAACAGGAAATAGGACCATGTCTACATCATATAACTCTTCAGAATAAAACAATGCCTTAGAGTATGTTGAAACAAATAAGTGATTATTATATTTACGACAAATAAAGAAGGATTGTCATAAAGACAGTTGTTTCGTTGAATGTTTCCAAACTTTTCAACAATACTGCTTTGATTGATAACATCAAAATCAATTAAGAAGTAAACAATCCAATTATATGCGCTAGTTGCATAACATAAAATTAACAAATATAATACTTTATAACAAATGGGCTGATTAGTCAACATAGGTTGATACTAACTTTACATAAAAACAGACCCAGGAAACGTCTAAACATGCTATATTACAAATAAACCTTATAAAACTTATGTTGATAACGTAGTTACTAGAAAATTCTTATGGAAAGAACGCACTTCAAAACTTTGTGAAAATTTTATAATCGCCATTAACGTAGTAACACTTAATCATAAGAATGCTACTACCATGGCGAGAGGAAACATAAGATAGCAAAAACGCAATCATTAAGTCTTACCTGATGTGTGGAATTCCGACACAACCTTGCAGAACTTTGTAGAGTTTGCTTTCATAAAGAAGCTGAGGGTGTTTAGCTTGAATTGTTTCCAATTTCACTGCTACCTCCTGAGAACCAACGAGTTTAGAATATAAATGTTATTAGCATACTCTAATTAAGGTGACATCTGATCCAGCTCTTACAGGCTAGAGGAAATCCCAATTTAATATCAGATAATTAATCGATGTCATAAGGCTTTAGTGACAGGTATTGTAGCAAAAGTAGACAATACAATTTCATAGGTTAGCCTAAAACTTAAAATTGTTTAAACCTTGTATTTCATGCTTTCTGTTTATCTTTAAGATTCTTTGGGGTTTATAATAACAATAAATAATATGGCCACTGTTGCATCAATACCTTTCAGCCATTTTGAACCTTTACAGGACATAGACAACAGCCCTAAGTAACCTTTCATGCTACCAAGTTTATTTCTGGCAAAACCTCTGCCGTTTGTACATACCTCTCCATTCAAAATGTTGATTCCGAGGTAAATATCACCAAACGAGCCACTTCCAATTTTTTTAATAATTTTATATCTTCCAGCCACGACAAAGTCTAGTTTTTGCGAGGACGACGAACTAGCCATTGTTCAGTTAAATATACACGACGGAACTAATTAAAAAACGCAAATAAGAACACTTATTTCACCAACTAGACTTATCCGACATTTTCCTCAGCAAAAGCCACAACTAACTGGATCAGCAAGTTGGAGAAGGAAAGGAAGAAGCTACGTCATTGTTCTTAGCGAACCAATCAGGTGGTCGCCAAAGCCAACCATCGATTCTATCTTCCAGTTCCAAGCTTATTATCTTTATTGCGAATTTCCGACAGCACAAAAGAAATGAAAAAAACGCTATAGAATTTATCTCCTAAATCATAACCGGCCTTTTTGACTTCTAAAGAACATATGCTCATTCAGGGGGAAATACATAACCATTTTGGAAAAGAATCGATTTATATATAGGGGTCTCATTTGATATAGGAAATGCACTTTTCAAATTCAAATGAACAAATGGCTAAACATATTGATGTGATTAACCATTACTTTTTGAAATTGTACTATAAATAACATTACATATTATAGGTGGGCATATCCTTAAAGTTCTAGATTACACAATTTATAAAATGGAAGGACAGTTTATTTCAAATGATTTTCACCTATTAGTGATTTTGGTCACATATTAGCAAACATGAAGGTGCCATACCCGCTTAGATGGATGAACTCGGGCAAAAGCCTAATTCATTATGCTGGAAGCAGGGGTATGCCTTGACTTGAGGGAAGGGATCGACCCATGTTTTTTTAAGAGATGAATGATAAGCTGAAAACACCCCAGGGAAGATCTTCAACCATAGATAAAATTAAATTTATATGTAATAATAATAATAGACTTATTGTTTGGCAGGAACAGAAACCAAATCAAAAATGAAATAAAGACATGATTAATTATAATTAAATTTCTGTTATAACATAATCTTCTCTCTTTCTACCATCTAACTTGTGAGGGTCAGTCCCTCAACTGATTGTTTGTTGTAGCTTACCTCACTGACAGCGTAACTCTATTGTGGTGTACAGACATGTCAGTTTGTTAGTCCTATTCTCGTCCATCCATCTGACATGACCCAGTTATCAAAGCTGGTACACCTCCAGAAGTATCTAAACTGGCTTAACACACCAATACTCCTACAGATTGTTGTGTTCTTCTCGTCCTTCTTTTGATTATTTTCAGGAACCCATTTTGCGCTCTAGTAGGAGCCTCTTTTAATTGAGTTAAAGAACCGCCAACTGCTTGTATCTTCTTCCTAATCTCAGGTATAGAGAATAATTATATATTCATCTAAACAATAAATCCAAATTTGATAAAATGAGATTTCTCAAGAAGTTGCCAGCCCTAGAACTACTAAGGCGGTGATGCGGGTGTTTTTAATTAATCTCTAAAAGATCAGTCTCTCAATCAAATTATAAATCGGTGGGCTGATGAACCATACCTCAAAATGTTCTGATGAGAAATTATACATCATAATATAAGATGGTCAAAGATCCCTATGCTCCAAAGACAATAATAAATTTAAATCAAGACGAGAAAGGGATAAACTAAAACTAAACTATTAGCTGTTTTACATATATTTTCAATTGGCCTCTTGAACAATATAATACAAAATATTCTTCACAACTAATAATAAGAGCATCTTGACAGCTATCCCAGCATTTATTTTTGAACCTTGTAATATATCATAGTAATAGAGAGGGATTAGTTTTTTAACTATTTATGGTTATAAATAATAATTGAATAACTTTACGATCCAGCACATGGTACAAGATTTTTAAAAGAATAATTCTCAAAACTCAAAATTCTTTTGGATTTCAACAATAGTAAAAATATATATTAAACACATTAATTTGAACCATATGCCTTTATTTGAAAGTTCTGATGTTTTTCTAAATGTTTTAGAGGCTACTATAAATAATTTCCGTTAAATTATTTTTTAATAGATTTAAATTCCATTGTAAAAATATATACACCAACCATGAGAAACAAAAGCAGATATAATTGGCAATGATAAGCTAATAAAATCACATTTACTTTTTTATAAACCTACATTCTTATTTAAAGAGTAATGAAGTCATCACTACAATAAAGTACTAAAATACAGATAAATAGCCATAAATTTACTTTTATTTAATACATTAATGTACACGAATATGAAATAGGTTGCAAAACTTAGCATAGTATCAGTGTTAACAGAACGGAACTGACAAATAAATTGTCATCTGATCGATTCTCTATACAGCCATATTTAAGTATGTATATATAATATAAGTAGAAGAAAAAAAAACAACTAACAAACATAACAATAATTAATAAACAGCATTCTTCTGTTAGTGCCCACCAGTCAAACAAAGATCTGGTAGCTAAAATTCTAATCATTCATTTGGTTGAAGGAATGAAATACAATTTAATTATTTTTTTATGCTCATTTCAATACAAATCTATTTATCCTGCCAAGAAAACATAAGTCGTTAAGTTAATAAACATTTATATAAGAGAAGTTTTATTATTTTTTATTACTTTGTGCTAATAAAGACTTCACTTTTGTTTCCTTAAAGAGATTATGTTACTAATCACAAAGGTGAACTCAATTTAAGTTTAACAGATGGATAGTTACATATTAATTTAACGATATGACCCGTGGGTCAATGACCTTGGCTTTATTATTAAAAAAGAGTTAATTTTTATTTTTACAGTTATGAACTGAATTAAATTATTTAAAATTACAGACAAATAAAATAGTTTTATACCCACTGCATTATTCATTTTGCCACTAATGTTTTCTATAGTACAACTGTCATCTTAAAATGGACACAATTGGGTTAATTAACATTATGCTAGTCAATCTTCATACTTGAATACCTCTTGAAGTCAAACAAGTACATCAAAACCATTTACATACTAACTTAATTTAAATCATTAGTCTCTGATAATTAAATCAAATGAACCATTGGTTCAGTTTTTATTTAGACCTATAGGGCACCTTTGCACAAGAGTAGCAAATAAACCATAAATATAATATATAGAAACATGAACAAATCATGAAGGCAATGCGGCATTGGACATTAAGAGGGACTAATGTTCCTTATAATTCTACAACATTCTATCGTAAAAGTCACTGACAAAATAACAAATATATCCTCTTAAGAATTTAAACTTTATCCAAAGTACAGACAAAGTAGGCCTTGAATGAAGGGCCTCGGTTATAGTGTTGCTCGGACAAAGCTTTCCCGTGGTCTTCATTAAACGGCCCTCATCACTTCGGTGTTTCCTGTAAAAGTTAGTACAAAATTATAAAAATATGCTAAAATATAAAAGGGAAAAACTTTAATTCTTATACTATTTAAAAAGTGAATATATTACAAATCACAATATCTTTATGAAAAGAATGATTCTGAGTAAACATTTAAAAGTTATTTTAATGGTAGGTACACCTTGGTGGATAGGCAAACTACATTGATTATCTACAGGTTGCGACCCTTTTGTAATTCCCTTGGCACTACTAGAAGGTAGTTTTATTACTAAATCAAATCGTCTTGGAGAATCTGATACTTGTTGACCTCTTTATCAGCGTAGCTCCCTTGGGACAAATGTTAAATTTAAACAAAAGTTGTTCTTTTTTCAGCTACCCTAAGAAATTTTCTCTTAGAGGACCTTGTGAGAAAACTGAAATAAAGGCTGCGAGGGTTAAAGCACTGACCATAAGTCTCATCTCATGAAGAGATTAAATAATATCTTGGAGAGGATTCGGACATATAAAAACAGAGCCTGGTGAAATCCCAATACAATTTTAGAACAATTTCAACTTTTCTGCCAAGTGAAAACTAATGAAATTTTAGGTCTGAAAAAAGTAGTCATTAGCAAAGGCATTAGCAATGAAGAATATGTTTTATGCGAGGGAAAACGCCACATAAGGAGTCGTGCACATGCCCCAACAGTGATTGTTGAACGGGGGACACATGATCTACTATTATTGTAGCTTTGATGAGTTAATTGTCGGAATGCATTTTTTGTTTCTTTTATACATTAAAATTTGTCATTTCATAATGATTGTTAAAGAAAAGTGGTCGGAGAATCAATATTCTTCAAATTACACAGCATATAAAAAATAAAACACTACGTTATACATCTACTTTTTTATTTGTGGAAACACTCAAATTTTTTAGACTTAAACAATTTACTCACTTTACTTGATTTTGACGCTGTTTCCTAAATTGTAATAATTACAGATACCTATTGCGCCAGTGTGTTACTTGTTTTAATGGGAGCCTTTGCCTCAGACTCTAGGCATCACTTCAGAAAAGAATGTTTTGACAAAAGCTATAGACATGAGAAAATATTCAAGGGGTAAATCGCATATTGTACAGGCCATTCCGTTGAACGAGGAAACAGTATCACTCCTCTACAACAGTGGCCCTCGACCTTTTTAGAAATGTCGCCCATATTATGGATCACTGCACGACTATCACCTGGCAACACCAACCTCACATGGAATAGTTTTTACTAATGCATTTTAATTTTCAGGACTTATTAAGTAACACAAAAAAAAATAAATAAACCCTGGGACAAATTTTAAATTAACAACACAGAAAAATTTGTCTTCAAAAACAACCTACAAATAAGCTTATTCATAATCGTATAAACTTAAATGATAGTAAAGAACTTATTATATGATTTAAAATAACTATGGTCATCAAAGCCAGAAAGCCTCCTGGCTTTTGCAAAATCACTTCGAACAGAA
Organism: Acanthosoma haemorrhoidale; assembly: GCA_930367205.1. Classification (NCBI taxonomy): domain Eukaryota; kingdom Metazoa; phylum Arthropoda; class Insecta; order Hemiptera; family Acanthosomatidae; genus Acanthosoma; species Acanthosoma haemorrhoidale. The sequence goes on along the minus strand of OV884014.1, from coordinate 109,811,081 downwards.
GTCGACTTTGATCACCAGTTTGTGGGGTATTTGGTTAGTTCCTGGATGGTGCCTAAATACATTTTGTTATGTTTCTTAACTAGTATTATTTACTTGATGTTTTCGATCACATTCCCTTGAGCCTGATCATCCTGTTGCGAACCATTGCTCAACATCTTCCTTATTTTGGATGAAATCTGGAAAATTTTCAGGTGGAAAATAGGTAGAGGCCCCAGCATGATATATGCATACAAAATTGTCAACTTAGCAAATTGAGAAGAGAAACATTGAAGAATTAGGAATATAGTAGGGAACGAGGAGCCTATAAGAAAGGCACATCTACATAAATAATGTGGTGGAAATGTCACCGAAGACTACTAACCTAGGTAGGCTTAGGAAGATCAAAAAATTTCCAGTAAAATTAAAAAGGCGAAACAGATTGATACCAAATGTGTAATTCAATCATAATAAGAGAAGTGAAAGTTCACATCTTGTCGATTTACCTTTCAACTCTGAACTTCCCAAAGGAACAAAAGACTTTAATGAAGAGAATCAGTTAAGCTCCACCACCTGGACCCCAAGTCGTGCTTCATGCTAAAATAGTCCATGAACTATTTCTGATCATAGAATTGATGCCAAGTTCCCGAAATAAGAAGCTATTCTAACCCATAGGAAAAAAATAATAATCGAAAATCAGATATTAAAAAATACCTTTAATTGTATTTTTTTTTTTCAATCATTAACATTTTATCTTTCCCCAGGAAATGTTCAGAATATTTACCTGATCATTAATACACAATCAAAGTTTTTGAAAATGTAACTTAAAATAATGCAAAAGAATTTCAAAATCCTATAGCCATTTTAACCCTAACAAATCCAGTCTTAATTATACAGAGATCTAGTTGCAAACAAGTAGAAACAGCGATCAAGAATTGTTATTTGAATAATAGCTTAATTCTCACGAGCATAATATTTCCATTGTGACCAATATAAAGATAAAAGTTCATACAGTGTATGATCTGTACTCAAAGAGAATTGCTTACGAAAGCTCAAAATCTTCTGTAAAATTAATATTTAACATTAAAAATAAATATAAGAAGCAAAAAATGTTTATCAAAAATATCTACCACACTTTCAACAACATATCAAACATATTTTGTTTCTTGGGTAAACAATCAAAAATAAAGATAAAAAAATTCTATAAACAGACATTTTATTTAATAATGTAGTTTACAAGCGCTCTTATAGGTAAAAAAAAAATCACGAATTATCAATAAGTATTATCAAGACCTTTATATTCTAATTTTCGTGTCTTATTAAGACTTATAAATTCTAATTTAGTGTCTCTTAATAAAGTTAGACAGAATATAAAAAAAATCAACAATTTTCAATGATTAGATTAATCAGATTCAAATAATACAGTGTCGATTAATTAATGAAAAACAAGTTTTGTTCCTTATTTTCATTATTAAAAATTGTTTGTGTTAAAAAGTTTTTAAGAATATAAATTGTACACAGTAAGTGATAATTTATTTACAGTGGAACAAACATTGCAACTTATAATTTTTAATGCAAAAGAAAAAAACAACGTCACTGTCATAGAAAATAAATAAATAACTTAATGGATTAACAGCTATTTAGTTTGTTCATTATATCGTGTACCGAATCTCCTTAAAAGATTCTCTTGCTTACCATCTCAGATGTAAAGCACCCTGGCCTTTTTAAACATTGACATATTGATGTATCAATTAGAAAGGAAGATCATAAAATACACAAATACATATTTCTCAATAAAGATATAAACAAATTCTCTACTTTGCAAAGGATTCTCCCAGTGCTCCTGATGACGTTCCTTTCTTTACATACCTGACAAAAAAAAAATTTCACATAAGTATTTTTAAAAAATGAAATAAACTTAAAGGCTATTTTTAAAAATAGGAAGCATGCAATTTAACAAAAAAAAATATCTGAGATCAGATCAAGACACGTTATTAAGGAAATTACGACCAGATGTTGAAAAATTGCAACTTGTACTAAGTACAATAATTTAATTATTCATGCGTGGTCTTATAGAGAGACTCTAACTAATAAATTCGTTGTTGGTCTATATAAAACATTTTTCGACTGAGAGCAAAGGAAAGAATTTACACATTAATAAATAGCTACTTGCTAAGAGATTTATTTCCCTTATATTACTACCTGTCTGTGCGTGCATTTATTATTATTACACCTTAGCTATTGAATAGTGATCTTCGATAGATATTTGCAAATTGGTTGCTTTATTGTACTTAACAATTTTGTTCCCTTTAAAAACCATTCATCACTATCACTACATTGAATGATACCATATTCATGACATGAGAAGATTCTAGGCCCGTGACTGTTCCCAAAACACTGATATGAAGATATGAAACTGATTTTTGTTTTTGTAATATTACTCGTTGCACATCACTGATGTTTGGTACTGTTAACTCCACTCTCCCAGGTCCGTGCATATTTAAAAACTTACCATTAAAGGCAATGTAAGATTAAGAATCCTTCTCTTGTATAATAGGACTATTTTCTTGTATTTCCAGTGCCATCTTGATTGTCAAATGTTTGGCCAAATATATTCTGCCAATCAGTGTGCTTGTGCATCGAATGTCATGAGTCCAACACCAATTCAGCATTTAATAGTCATATTTGGCCTATAATCCGTCTTTTTTTTCCAGTACCACATCCACTGAACATTTTTTTTTTAGCCATACTTATGACCATCAGTACTGCATTTGTAAACCATAATGTTAGCTGTCTATTGCTTGGTAAGTACAATTCCCCCCCAAATTTATGTATTTGTAATAAATAATTTCATATTATATTAATAATACACAAATTTTATGTTATTTCAATAGCTTTTAATGACAAACTATATGTTTTGGTTACAGGAGGTTGACTACTTCCCAAACAATATGCCCAGGAATAGTTAATGATGGCTGTTAAAAGAGTAAGTTTTACAGTCTGATCTTACAGAAAACTAGCCAGTTCAATTAATTGAGAAAATTCTAATATTTAAGAGGCAAACTTTGAGACTATTAATTAGAGCCAATATTTGGACTTAACGTTTGACAATCTTCAAAGTTTTTTGACAAAGTGGCGTTAGACAAAAAATTTTTTTTTTACGTCCAGTTTATTCACCAAAACATATACAGAATAATCCGGAGGTGAACATACCAACGTAAGTTTAAGTAAATTAGAACATTTTCAAAATTTCTATCACAGAACAAATGGACAGATGATTTGCCCTATACCTGTTTGAAATTAGAGCACCTCCCTTCAGGCTCGACAACAAATATCAATTTAGATTTAAATCAAAAGAGATGTTGACAAAAAATTCTCTATTTTTAGTAATTGAGATAAAGCCATAAACTAAATTTTGATTAGTAAATGAAGTTTTGGACTGCCCAATATTCATTCGATGTAGAACTAGTGGCTGTACTAACTTACCCTGACTGGCCTGGAAGGGTTGCGGTGGTGCCTGCGGGCGCGTGCCCCCGCGAGCTCCTCCACCCCCTCTCTGGCTCGAGCTACCACTTCCACCGACTGCAGCCTTCTGCTTCAGCAATGACCAGTCAAACATGTAATCATATTTGTGGTTCAATATCCTGAAAACGATAGAGAAGAGCTGGCGGAGGTACATGTAATCGGGCGCCTCTTCGAATTTTAAGCCTCGACAATAGTTGAGGTACATTCCAAATTCAGCTGGGAAATCCTACATAAGACAAATAAAAAATTGTTAAAGAATGTTTTTTTTTATATCTATCAAGCTAAAACATTTATCAGAAAAACTAAGCGAGCATGGTAAAATAAAAAAAAAAACCATGGCACATCTTACCTTACCCAGACAGAAGTCAAAAGCTACCAACCCATGAGCCTAGTCAACAACAGGCAGAATACCATACTTTTTTCTTTTTTTTTACTATCTTTTGTAAAAAAAAAATAAGTAATATTCATTTTTATTACTATAAATAAGAATAGGCGAGAGTAAGGGTGGATTATTTTAATGTAACATATGTTGGCACATCATTTGTAAGATGTTCTTAGTCGATATCGGTTTATGCAACTTGCGAAAAATACATTAAGGGCCCAATATTACTTCTCTTAGCAAATTTTAATAAAAATATAAGTAACACAAATAGAGGAAATATGTGTTAAGGGACTAGTATTTATCACAACTCTATAAATCCTCAGTTAAATCTAAGAATAAACTTGCAGGAGTCAAATGTTTAAGTTTTCCAGGTCATTTAAAAAACAATTTCACTTTAGGTTAAAACGACCAGTTCTAATCTAACACTTTAGTTATAGATAATGTCATTATTAATAAGAGTACTTTTCAGTCAGCATAACTCGGATATTCTATTGTTGTCGTGTAGAGTCAGACTCGAACTGGTCTCCTCAAAAAGTTATATTTTACCCAATTACACAATGACATTTTGGTTTTTTTATATTAAGCCACAGATAAATAAGACTAGGCAAAATTAAATCAGTAATCAACTGATGAACATTTCAATAGCACCACAACCTCTACCACCTCAAAATATGAAAAATATAACGAAATTACCTTACATAACGAGTCAACAGGTGTGGACATTTTCTTTTCACTGATTTTTTCATACTTTTGCTTTTTCGTAGCAGCCTGAGAATAATACAAAACACTAATTAATCAAATGAAACAAATTATAATGAACATTAGCAATTAAACTTAAGTCTTGGACTGGATTACTTGAAATTTCAGAGATACAAAAAATTAAAACTTCTCTTATATTATATAATAAAAGAAAAAATATAATTTTTTGGTTTGAACAAAAACAACACCACATTGAAGTTGATCATTTACTCAACAAAACTTCTTTGTATTGGAGGTTGGAAATTATAATTAATAAAAAATACTACTAACCTTGAGCCCTTGCCATGGAAGGCTACCCCTATTGAAATACATCATGACATAACCTAATGATTCCAAGTCGTCTCGCCGACTGAAAAATATTAAAAAAAAAATTAGTTTTTCAAAATACATGCTCTTGGTAAGTTTGTTTTTATCTTCTCTACTTTCTTAGTCCTTGGGGGTTGACTGGCAACACCAAAAAAATTTCCTAGCTAAACAGATCTACTGTTTAACGCTGAACTAAATTATTACTGAACTAAAGCCGAAACAGAGGTAACAAAAAATATTTAGAGGGTTACTTACAAAAGCAAAAGTTTGGCAAATATTGGAATTTGGTGTGTTCAAGAAGCAGCTTTATATTTGATAAATACAAAATGCTAAAAGATTTTCGACTCTTGTGTTGAAAAGATTGCACATCTTGTTTAACAACTATTGAATAGCTTCAATACTATTGAATAGTAACCGAGTTCTCATCGACAGGAAAAAGTACCTGAACAAAAGAAAATTGCCATAAAGTATCATTAGCTGGTGAATAGAAACAAACATTTCAAAAATCAGACATGTAAACTGGGGTTAAAATTTTTATTCTTTCCTAGGATCAAAGTATTAACAAATGACAAATTTTGTCAAATTATGGCTTGGTTTATCTTTTCAACAGGGTCCCTTATTTACACAAACAAGCTAGAAATGGCTCTGATTGTTTTTGCATTACCTCAGTTTCGACTTCAGTTCACTTCTTCAGCTAGGGAATTTTGTGATGGCAGCTTTGTTACTTATCAATGACCCAGGAAAAAGAAGATAAAATATGAAAATTTTTTGAAAAGCGCTAGGCCTTTCATCTTTTAGAATCGCTCTCTTTCGAGTTTTTTTGTTTAATATCTGAATCCATTAAAACGTTAAATGAATTACTAATCAAGTGCATTATGCTTCCTTTATACGTTTAGCTCAAAACCTCCTTTAACGTAATTTCATATTTTAAACAGTACTTTTAGGAACGCATTCCTTAAACTTAAGAATTCTATATTATAACTATAGGAGGGAACAGTGAAGGCATAATATTGAAGAGTTATTGACACAAATGGGATAACAGAAAATAGATTTTTTTTTTTTAATTCAAACTTTTTACAGCGACCAGGTTAAAAGTCATTGCCAACAGAGAAACTAATAGTAATTTCATATAATATTACTAAGCTGATAAGTAAACTATAAAATACCTCTGCTCGATTCCAAGGTGGGCGTTTATTGAGGCATATCTCGCTGTTCCGGTGAGGTTCTTATCTTCCCGGTAGGCTATGTGAAGTCTAGTCCTCATGTCTCGGTACTTCTTCGCAAGACCAAAGTCGATGAGGTAAAGCTGATTACAGTGGCGGCCGATGCCCATGAGAAAATTGTCTGGTTTGATATCTCGATGAATAAACGCCTTTTCGTGAATTGTTTCGATTAATTTTATCATCTGGTCCGCAAGCATAAGAACCGTTTTTATTGTGAATCGACGAGAACAAAAATTGAATAAATCTTCGAGGGAAGGGCCTAGAAGTTCCATGACGAGTACGTTGAATTCTTGCTCTGTGCCATACCACCTGCAAAAGAAAGCATAGTGATTATAAAATAATGTACATATTATAATAATATTTTATTGTATATAATTTGCTGTTATAATATTGGTTATTTAAAGTCATTTGTTTAAAATAGTTAATATAAGGAATATAACACTGAAACAAAAGTTTAGTCACTTTGTTGGCTCTTTTAGATATAGTACAATCTGTAAGATGTAAATGGTAAGGTACACCGGGGTACATCCTGGTGTCGTCAGAACCATTTAAGTTTAACAAGCGGAAATTTTTTTGGCAAGGCAATAGCTTGCTTGCTCACTTCTTTCGGAGAGTATAATACAGTTATATTATTGAATTATAAAATTTGTAATTTTTACTACAAAATTTAATCTATATCAAAGATAAAACATTATTTTTATGAAACAATATGATAAATTGTAACATCATGTGATACATATAGGTATATTAAGTTAGTCAATTACAGGTTTTGCAGAAGTTACAATAACGACTTTTCTTTAATTAATGCTTCCAAAAAAATAATACAAAAAACAAAATCTTTAATGAAGAGGATAAAGTAAAATAAAATTAACATAAATCTTTAAAAGAAATGTCTAACATCGTCTTTTACATTTTTATTAGGTACACTGAAAAGCATAATTTAAAATTATTCTTTGATGATAAATTTTTTTAACACCCTTTCTGAACTTTAATTAATAAAATTATTTTAATTATTATGAATATACCAAAACATTTTCTCCAACACTCCCTCTTTTCTCAGAAGTGGCTACAACACTGATCTTCTTGGCCTCTCCTTCCTTAGCTCTTTAACAGTTGATGATCAAATATGGATATTCCATTGGAAACCTAACGCTGCGTACTGTCTCTGGATTTGGTAAGCTTGAAAAAATAAAAACCATGTGTCTTGTATCTGTCACCATCGTCTTTGTCCATCTTGATTATCTTTCAATTTCAATACCATAATTTAAACAATAATCCAGAATGATCCCTTTTGAACTGTCTTTTAATATTAAACAAAGAGAGAATATACCTCTACTCTACATGTTAGACAGACTTCAGAATTGGTGTCACGAGTATTGCTTCTACCTCACTGAGATTCATAATCGTAACAATTTTGAACACGAAAACTCTTCTAAACTGAAAAAGAAGCACATTAGCAGTCATTTTAATTGTAAAAATGTAGTAAGAGGAAGTGATTGCTGATATCGATAACAACAAACTGAAGAATTTTGACATTAAAGTTATTAGTCACACTATAGTCATAAAAGATTGTTTAGCATCCCTAAAGTCATTTAATACATAAGCTAACAGGCAAGTATGATAATTACGAGTAAATATTTACAGAAATATCAAGTGTTGCGATGCCTTTGAAGAGTAGTGTATACCATTCAAAATTATGATAAAATAGATCCAGAATGCTTAAGAAACCATGAATTTCTTTAAATATCATTTCATGAAAATCATTAGCTATTCTACCCATACAGGCATCAGCAATGATTTGTTGTATTTTATGAATATTTGACTGCACATTCATGGTTTCAATCATCAATCAATCATCATCATGAAACTTAAGTCAAGAGAATCCCAAAAGGTCTATGATAACATTCTCCGCCTCTGCCTGAATCAAATCCTCATTCCAAAAGTTCACAGAGATATTTCATAATTAGTTGTAGAGGGTTTTCATGGGTACAGGTGTAACGGGTCTTAAAGACTTAGTTTTCACTTATCTCAATAAGTCAGACGATGCTGCCTATTCATTGAGCCGAAACCTCTAGAGTTCCTGATTCAAAGTAATTTTATAGTTAACTAAATACCCGAAATAAAACTACTTACTTTGTTTATCAGAGCGTAACAACAATATATAAATTAACTTAGGGCAAGATTAGGGTTATTTGTATAGGTTACCGAAGTAACAAGTGTTTTTCTGGGAAGGTCAAAACCTTGCATGTTATAAATTGTTATGAAATTTACAACCAATTAATTAATGAATGGTCATTTAACACATTCATACCTTGAATCACAGTGAAATATATTTATATTTGCATCAGATACTTCAGAGCTACATACTAAGTAGAACAATAACTAAACATTAAGAAGGCTAAGAAAAGTGGAGTAATTTAGACAAACTAGAAGATGTTACTACTTATATTTACATATACATATCACGCTAATAAGGCGAGTAGGAAAACAAGTAATATAAGCATTCAAAACTGCATCACGGCTTGAGATTTATTCCTAACATTCCTGAGGAAATTTTTACATATATATTATTTTAAACTGATATTATAAATAGATATAAATAAATAAAACAAAAAACAGATTCTTATATTAAAAGATATATACATACCGATTATGGAATGGAATAGTAAGATGATATAACAGCTTTATTGTCTCTCCACAACTGATAATTTCTTCTTAATTGAAAAATCCCTTATTAAAAGATAGTATTGTTTTAGATGAGTTAGATATCCCGCATGACCAATTGGAGATAACTGATGACAGCTTAGAGCTGTCAAAAGCGGGTTTTCCATAAGAAAAGAAGAAATTATCAGTTGTGGAAAGAGAATAAAGCTTATAATTTTGGATTCATGACAGATTGATGATATTAAGAGAAGTTTAACATAATAACAGGCTGCAGTTCATATCAGAAGAATAACTAAAATGTGCCTAATAGGGAATTATGGCCTTTATGCGAATACACAATAGCACAAAACCAACCAGATGTAGGGCTGACACCCACCTGAGAGAGAATGTTCAGACTTAATAAATTTGTTTTTGATGACTAATAGTGTGAATCTACTTAATATCAGCCTGGTTAATAAATTGCACAACTTTTTAAATGTATTGTTTTAAGCATTTCAGTTTATATTCATAAGCATATGTATTTTAAATTCAAATGTGATGATGTAATCTTTATATTATTCATATCTGTATATATACTTATAAATTAACTAGACCATGTAAATTTCTTTCCCATAATTGTTTAGTAGTTCAATGTTTGTTAATATATTGTATCATGTAGTTTAGATACTTGAAAATAGTGTTATTGCAGCTGAAAACCTTTGAATTTAAATTAATATGGGTAGGTAAACTTAATTAAAATTGGTTTAAGAAAGAAACATCTTATGTTATGTTGTCGTCAGTAGTTATTTATATAGGTTAATCCACCTAGAGTGTGCAATTAAGTTACTACCACAAATCACACTCATTATCAAATATGTCAAAACACTATAAGAAATATATATATTGATGAACACAAGCCATAACAAATCAAAACCATTATGCTGCAAATACTTATAAGTGAAAATGCATACATCAAATCTTACCTGATGTGTGGAATTCCTACACAACCCTGTAGGACTTTGTAGAGTTTGCTTTCATACAAAAGCTGGGGATGTTTAGCACGCATTGCTTCCAATTTCACAGCTACCTCCTAAGGTCCGATAAAAGTTTAAATCATTAAGTCAGCTATTACAGGATGGAGCTAATATTAATCTAATATCAAATAATAAAGGGAAGTCATAATAATTAGAGACAGGTATTTTAGCAACAAGAGAACATCTTTTAGTTCGTTTAGAGATTTTCAATGTGATGAATAAGAACAATAAATAATGTAACCACTGCTACATGCAGTTCACTTAAATTCGATTCTCATCAACCAGAACAGATTTAAGTTTGTGCAGACCCGCAGACTACACCCACAAAATAAATCAGCATACCTAATCCCTCAAGGGAAAGGTTAGTAACTTGTAGATGAACAACCTTGCCTGTACAGTTAGAGTAGATAAGGGAGTTAAACCAAAATAAACAAACAAACATTTCAAATATTTTGAACTCTTCCAGGAAATAAACAACAGCCCTAAGTAACCTTTCACGCTACAAAGCATATTCTGACATAAACCGTGACGTTTGTACATACCTCTCCATTCAAAATGTTGATTCCGAGGTAAATGTCACCAAATGAGCCACTTCCTATTTTCTTAATTAACTTATACCTTCCACCCACGACAAAGTCTAGTTTTTGCGAACGCGACGAAGTTGCCATTGTTCAATTATATGTACACGACGGAACTAATTAAAAAACGCAAATAAGAAAACTTATTTCACCAACTTGACTTATCCGACATTTTCCTCAGCAAAAGCCACAACTAACTGGATCAGCAAGTTGGAGAAGGAAAGGAAGAAGCTACGTCATTGTTCTTAGCGAACCAATCAGGTGGTCGCCAAAGCCAACCATCGATTCTATCTTCCAGTTTCAGCTTATTATCTTTATTGCAAATTTCCGACAGCACAAAAGAAAAGAAAAATGCTATAGAATTTATCTCCTAAATCATGACCGGCCTTTTTGACTTCTAAAGAACATATGCTCATTCAAGGAGAAATCCATAACCATTTTGGAAAAGAATCGATTTATTTATAGGGGTCTAAGTCGATATAAATTCAAAATTCAAAAGTAGAAATGGTAAACATGTAATTGTGATTGCACAATTAATTTTTCAAATTCGACTCTAATGAGAGGTAAAAGATTAGCATAACTAGTTTATAAATGTACTAATTTCAAATTCTTAAATGGAATAAGAATTTACCTTTCTCGAATGAGTGGCTCCCACTAGAATAGACCGCATTTCCGGTTCATAAAGACTTAAGCCACTGTTTAAAAAAAAAACCATTAATTTATATGGGTTCGTCTGTAAAAATATTATTCGTATATTCGTAAATTGTAATGTATATAACAGTGTAATGGTTACATTCACGCTACTCATTAATTACTATTTTTTCCTATCACTCCTGAGCTTTGGTATAATATATATATAATGAATATAAAATAATAAACTTCGGGCTCCATCCTATTTCAGATAATTGTCCACTATTGTCATGATCTGCTTCTTCTTCCTCTTCCTAACAACCGTTAGTTTAGTTATTAATATGATAAGGCCATCAAATCATACCCCCAAGCAAAGTACCATACCTCTATGCAAATCGCGGGATGAGCTTGGTCACTAGTGTATTCCATTCCCATATGTGTCAGTGGAGTTAAGAATGATCCATTCTTCCTCGGTCATTCATTTCGACCAGCGGATCAAACCCTCCCACTCTTGTTTCATTATTTCATGTTTCGCACATTTTTGTTTTGTAATTTTAGACGAGGTCTATAATTTTTTGGAATTTTTATAACATAATAATAATATAGTAACCGTTCATGTTGCTATGACTGGTCGATTGAGCTATGAACTAACGGATCGCTGAAATGACCCATTTAACTTATGCATGGAGATCTCACAACAGCAAAGCTTAATGTTTCTTATGACTTATAGAACACACCAGTGCCATGAACGATGGGTTAAAACTTTATAATTACAATAGTCATTTTACAAAAAAAAAATCTACAATTCTAGCTTTATATAAAGAGATCATTTTTATGAAGTTTACTTAATGGTAAAAATAAAACCAATGACTAGTCATTAATTAATCACTTGTAATTTTTAAAAATATTTCTTTTATTATATTACGTAGGCTACAAGATTTAAAATCTAGACATATTAATTAAAGACATGTAATATTTATCGGATCTGTGGTAGACTGTAATTACAAATAAACACTAAAACTGTTTTCACTACCACAACAAAATTCTTAATTGCGTCCTTTGTTTATTTTTTATAATGACTAAACATTTTTTGTTGTTCACCACTCTTGTTGCAGCATAACAAACTGTTAGGAGAAAGGACCGAGCACAATTTTTGCTCTTTGTCATGCTACCCTGAAAAAAATAAATACTTAGACAACATTTTTTATTTTAGGCCTCCTAGGAATCGAATATTTCAAAAATGTTTGTTGGTATATCTCTGAAATATTAGAAGACATGTCGAGCAAAATATCAGCTTCCTAGCTCCTGCCGTTCTTGAAATAGTGATGAGTAGGGGTGGAATTTGTATGTATTTACATACTTTCTCCCTGAGCAAAATACTTGCTGCACCATACTATATTTTTGAAGGGATATTTTAAATAAATATAATTTTACATATTTCAGTCAGAGTACAAGTTTTAAAATATTTCTTTGAGCTCTATGCCTATTTTTTTTGGTCAATGTGAAGTGCTTATTCAGCCTTGAATGCCATTTTTACTTTAAAATACATGAGTTTCACATACTTTTATTAAGCCAACTACACCATTTATTCTGTTTTTGATCTTTACGTGTGTTTATTCACATCATATTTCTTTTGAACATTTATCCTAAGATTTGTTGTGTTTATAAAATGTTGACCACTAAAATTACAGTAATTTAATCTATGTTTTTATGTAAATATTTTCCTGTTTTTATGAAATATAAATCCCAGCCCTAGTGAATTTTGTATACATAGATTTATTGGGAGTTTGCTAGACTATAATTACACATCATTAAAGCATTTTTTGCTACCATAACGAAATTGTCCTTAATTGTTTGATGGATCACACATCACTTGAGTTTAGTTTTTATTGCTTATTACTGTTTGTGCTGAATACTCCTGTATAGTTATCATGATTAGTTTTATTTCACGTAACCCAATTTTTATGGTTTGCATAAATATATTAATAGTTGATATAATTGTTATTATGCATGATGTTTTTACTAACAAGGATTCTAAAATATAGTGTGTACTTCCCTGGCAAATGCGTTAACCATGTAAACAGATAATAAATAAACACAATACTGATTGAAACTAAATGAAAATTGAAAAGAGGGTTATATAAAAGGAAAAAACAGAATGATTTTAGAACATTATTTATTGTTTAATCAATCTTATGCAAACATTTATTTAATTTTTACATATAATACATATACTGAACATTCTGTTCAAGGAATTATAAAACTTTGAAGTTATCAATGTACTTAAAAGTTTCATAAAAAAAATAATATCTTGAAACTTGATTTGATGGTAACAGATATTGAATCGGATAGCAACATTACAGTTTCTAGTTCAACATACTAACACAGAAACACCAAGATTCAAGTTATCAACAGTATTTGCCATTAATGTGAGGATAAAGCGATATAGTGAAATGAAGCATTGTTGAACATAACCCAGTGTCATGTCTAAAACAAAACTTCTTCTTAGTGAAAACAAATTTATTTCATATCAAAACCGAGAAAATATTAAAATATAATGCTGTTCCATTGAATAATTAATTATTAATAAATAAAATAAAGTGGTACAAAATATTAGGTTTTTTTTTCTTATGTTATAAATAAAATATAATGAATGGTTTTCTGTTCTGAAATTGATTATAAAGGTTCTTTTGAAAAGTTTATAATTGACTGTAGCGAATGAAATTAAACCATCGGTCTGATTTAAAGGAAGGGTCATACAATTTTTTTTTTTTACATAAACTTTATGTATCTAGTACTTGTAAAAGAAAGAACAAGACAAAACGTGTAATTTTCAAAAGACACACCATTTCTGCCATATGGCATAAAGATGGGGCCAATGTCCACTGATATCTACAAAAAACAGTTAACTATGAAATCACAATTTAATTATTCACAAAACATACCAACATTAGTAAAAAGATGATAAGGGTTTCAACAACTGACAGAAATCTACCTTCCTGTACACTCTTTAATTTGTATAAGCTATTGAATAAAGTTACGATATTTATGCAATGCACCATATCAAAATGAAGTGTAATATTATTATAGGGTTTCATCTATTATTTGAAGGATATAAAAGGATACAATATTTGGTTTTAAAAAAAAACCTGAAAAAAGTGCGCTGTCTTAATGATGCTAAAACTAATATAAAAACCCCATAAACGATAATTATGAATAAATTTTTTTTTAATTGTAAACATATTTTAACACCTCCGTGTTCTATTCTGAGATGTAATAGTTCAGTCAAATGTATTTAGGCTAGTAGTAACAACCTTCTCAAATAAATAAGGTCTTCAAAGAAAAAATAAATGAATACAAATTTTACGACAAAACATTTTAATAGCTCTAGTTCAGAACTTGTTTGATTAGGACGCATTATTTGGTTTATTTTAGAATGGATCCTAGATCTTAGGCGAGTGTTATAAACCAGAAATGTGGTTCATCTGGTATCGGTTGGTACCACCAAAATTTGTATAATTCCAGGCTATGAACTGCTGTAGTTGGTAGGTGCAAATGTGTCAACCTTAAATGCGCTTTTTTCAACCCGTAAGAATTATACAAACCTTTACTTTAATCATCATCAAGTAGCTTATTATACTAAGTAAAGGGATAAGATCAAATAAACTAAAAACACAAGAAGAGTTATTGGTTGGCAATCGCTTATTTCTCCTTTAAACAATACATTCAGGAAGTAAATTAACACATTCTATAAATATATCTAATGCTAATACAATGAAAGCCCAAAAATCTTAACAATAAAAATAACGAAATACACTGAGTAAACACAAATTTGGTTTGTACAATATTGCATTAACATTCTTACTATTGAGTAAATATGATACAAATAATTATTTATCATTAAATAAGAAGAACAAATTCAGAAGATTAAATAATAAATAAATCTGAAATATAAACTGTATCAATGCTTTGAACAAAAGCTGAGAACAGGGCTGGAGGAAGAATCCCCGAAATGATAAGAAGCAATTAAACAACAAATGTTTGGTGTTGGTAAGGTTACATTACATCAGTAATAAATTACTATCAATCATTAGAATGGAGCATTCAATATTTTTTATGCTTAATAATTTGTAAAAATTTTCCTTAATGAAATTAAAAAATATAAATTTGCAAAAAATCTGATTTTCATAACCCCAGTTCAAAAATCAACAAGAATAACAGGTAACAGGTCTATTAAGTTACACACACTAACAATGTTACAGTTCATGCTACAGCATGACAGCATGACAGTGGGTACACCCACTGGTACTAAAAAACTATGCAATATGTAGCAACAGTTGTGTGGATATTCTTTTGTACCATCTGAGAGCAACCTATGTTTAAACAACTACGACTAAAATGAAAAAAGACCAAAGGCGTATGTATTGCCTTTTACGATTGGATAGCACAATTACAAATTTACTTAGCTTAAAATACAGGAAGACAAAGGCAGTGAATAAAATTAATAAAAATGCAAGAAAAAGCTTAATCACAAAACTCTTGTAAAATAAATAAAAGCTAGCACAAAATTACAAATTATAATTGTATGAGAAAACATAAACGAATAATCGCTTTAGAAATAGTGTAACAAAAAGTCAGGTGGACTCAAATAATATTTTGAATAAAACTCATGCCTGGTAGCTACAGACGTGAGGATCCACCAAACTTCTAAATTAGCCAAGCATTTATTATAAAATCAAAGTACTTGTTCTATAAGTAAGTCAGGATTTTATTGTTTGACGACAATCACTTATACGCTACTTAAGAATAAAATTTCTAAAATTAATACAATTTAATGAGTAAACAAGAACCAGATTTGGAACTAATAAATTCAACAATACAGACTTATTAGTGTATAACTAAACATTGATGGGACAAGGGCGAAGAGTACTGAACATTCTATATAAAATTGAGTTTTATATTTTTATACCCATTTGGTTTCTTATACCCGGAAACTCATATCTAATTGAAAAAAAAACACCTAACATTTGAAAATAATAAACAGTTTCTGTTAATAATTTTGCTTTCAAAGACACGACAGTAAAAATATTATTCCAATCAAGTATCACAGGTAGCTACTTAAAATTAGTAATGAGTCTTAAAAAATTAAATTGTTTACATTAGAAGTACTTTTTTTTAAATGCTTGTGATAATATTTCATCTTATTTGAAAATGATAAAAAAAATCATTTTTGTCAATTTTAATTTCATGGAATTTGAGAACTAAATGTGCCATTTGTTTCAATTTTTTTATTGACATATTCACTAATTGAAAGGGTATCAAAGGTTCATTACAAACGAAGTAAGTATAAAATAAAAACTAATTACAATAATAGTTTTGAATCCAAAAACTCATTTGAGATCTTTAACTATTGAAGTATTAAATAAGTTACTCAAAAAAATATCATTTTCTTTTTTAATATGTCAGCTAAAAACTAATAAAATGTGATAGCTTTGTAAAGAAAATTATTCTGAATGCTAAGGAAATGGAAGCACTCATTGCGTATTGTCAAAATAAATTCACTTGTATTGTTTTCATTCAAATGCAATACTTATAAACTATTGTATCTATGGAGTAAGTAATAGTCAACCTGCTAACGGATGCTCGATTCCCGGCAACACTTAGGATTTTGTTTTGGGATAGAAAATTAAAATAAAGGTTTAGGCATGGTAGCCTAGCCTTGAAAGCACTACATTTGTCACATATGCAGAATAAAATATAAATATTAAGTTAAATTGAATTTATTTTAGCGATCACAGATTTGATTTAAATACTACTTTTCGTGGTTAGTTCTATTCCTCAACAACTATTTTGTTTCTATTTATCAACAAATTTTTAATCCCCGCAGTTAGGGCCTGATTGACGGAAACCGCTTTCTTTATCTTCCTGCTTGTTTATAAATTGATAATTAGGTGGAACATTTGAAACTTACAATTGAGTACCTAACACCAGGGAGTCCACACACAAATGGAGTAATTGTTGAGACAACCGTTTTAAGACGAGGAGCGTCTGAATCATAACATGAACAGAAGAAAAAACTTAATTCACTTCTACCTACCAGATTATTAATTACTAACCGAACATTATTTTTGGGAATATATATACTGCAATATTTTTATGGTCAAATTAATTTTTTATTTAATAACAAATATTTGGTCAGATAGGATGTTTATGGTTTGGGCCTTAGAGACAAAGAACCGGAAACACCATTGACCCTTAATAATAAATGCAGGGGAATATATTAAATATAGTGGAAACCCTGCCCTTCTAGGCAGGTATTAGAAAATGAAGCCTAGAAATGGAAAAAAAACACAGCATATCCCAAACAGCTTAAGGAGATAACCAGCCTAGTGGGATGGGGTAGGTGGGTTATAGCCTAGTGGTTAGGTAGGTGGGTTAGCCTAGTGTGATGGGGTAGGTGTGTTATAGCATAGTGGTTAGGTAGGTGGGCTATAGCCTAGTGGTTAGGTAGGTGGGTTATAGCCTAGTGGGATGGGGTAGGTGGGCTATAGGCTAGTGGGATGGGGTAGGTGGGTTATAGCCTAGTGGGATGGGGGTAGATGGGTTATAGCCTAGTGGGATGGGGTAGGTAAGCTATATGCTAGTGGGTAGGTAGGTGAGTTATAGGCTAGTGGGATGGGGTAGGTAAGCTACATGCTAGTGGGTAGGTAAGTGAGTTATAGGCTAGTCGGATGGGGTAGGTGGGGTATAGATGCCGGGTTTACATGAGAGCTGGTTTTCTTTTGGGAGGCCTGATGTTTCTAGGGGCTCAGAGGTCTTACGTTTTTAGAGTTTAGCTATCTTAGTCCCTTTGAACTTTAGTCTGAATGAGGGAGCAAGAGTGACTTAAGCCCTTCCATAAGGGAGAAAGAAGCAATGAAAACAACCCATCGCCCATCAATTACAATGCAGAATAGCTACTTGTAATAGGTATTTATCATTTTAAGTATATTACTCTGCAGTAAATTTCAAATGTGAAACATTTAAATAGTAACATTATGCACTAGAACCACAATGAACCCTTGAAGAGTTAATCTTGATGAACTTGATCATTACGAAATAAACTGTTATTTGTTGTGTAGTTTTATGAATGTCCTTTTACCTCTTAATAATAAATAAGCATAAAAACAAATTTTTAATAAAAAGGAGAAATACTACAATATATATAAACAACATAATAGACAAAAAATGTTAAGGGACAATGCTTAAATGAACCTTAAATATTAATTTAATAATTGTGAAAAAAAATATAGGTATTTTAGACCGAAAGTACTCATTTCATTGAAAATATTATCAACTAACATAAAACAATTACGAGTTCTGTCACGGATTCGAAAGAGTTTCAAACATTATTTTAAATGACATTTGTAGTTACTACTTATGAAAATATGGCCAAATACATGACAAATGTTATTGGGGAGATAGAAATCTTTAATTGTATAGCCTACTTAGTAGGATAGGAAAATGTTAAAAATAAAACGAGTATTTTACATCTCCCCACAATTTATTAAAAAACACTTTTTTGCGCTGTCATTCTCTAGGCTGATTGTACGCTGCATATGGCTATTATCAACAGAAGCTTGACGAGCCAACATCTTCATTTCAGCTTCCGCCGAAATAAGCCATATGTGACATGCCATTACCATTTTTGAAAAATGCATTGTAGGGAGACATGAAATAGTTGTTTTATTTCTTCATATCAACAATCCATCCGCACTGTAAATTTCTTTTTTTTTATTACTAAGTAATTCATTAATTAATATTAATATATCAATATGATATTGATACTATAAACAACTAATCCATTACAAGTAATCAACTCATAATACTAAAAAAAAATTGAGCAATCCAAAAATGAAGCTTTACTTAGAATGTTTATTCTGTAGGCTTAATATGTGAAGTGTAATTTTCATTCTGTTCACCAATTCTGAAACAATTAAAAGAGAAGAAAAGGGGAATTCAAATTAGGGTATTAAAATGAGAGAGAAAAAATAGGGGAAGGTATGTGTAATAATACAAATTCTATTTAATAAAAAAAATAAAGCTACTCGTATATCAGAATTTGAGATTAATTTATTAGAGATTTTTTTTAATTTAAATTTAAGTTCCTATTAAAATTCTCATCATTCCTATCCTTCCTTTCTATTACACTTTTTAAACCCAACTTCATCAATTACCATTGAATATAAATACAAAAATAAATCAATATATCATAGTTACATAACATGTGCTTGAACATTAGATAAAGTTGGCGTGTCCCCTAGGAGGATTCACCAATATCCCTAACTAATATGAATTAGGGTAAACCAGACATTTATAAACAGCCTAATCTTTAATTGGAAATAATAAGCTTTTATGTAAATGTTCAGTTTCAAATAAAGAGGGAGGTGCACTTATGTGAATCATAGAAGTCGACTGAAAAGATTTCAATCTGAAAACATAAAAATATATTTGTTTATGAGGGCAACAGTTACTGGTATGGTAAATTGCCTTAATGGCATCAATAGCTGTCTTATTTACCCTATAAACAAATACTAAGCGAACAAACAACAATTTTCCTCTCCTTTATAAAATGTTATGAAAATTGTCCTCACTAGTATTGTTGGAGTTGGATACCAGATTGTCTTTATACTTAGGTATTACTTAATATAAATAATATTAATAAATCAAGTAGGTGTGTCTACGTCCATTTTTTACGCAAAAGTTAAGCAGTGATAAAGGAATGGACCACCAAAAAGACTGGTTAGACCACTGCATTCACTACCTCTACTATATAACATTTTAATAGCTTAGGTGGATGAAAGAAATAAACCAAGATCGATCTTCAAAATAAAATTTAATCTCCTTTAAATGGCATCATTCAGGTATGAATAAAAGGAGAATTGTATATAAGTAAATTAGTAGTAGGGTAGGCATAGTACAGTGAGATGACTGGTACAACCATCCCGTATGCCTCATTCACTCAATGACTGATTGCATATCGATCGGCACACTTATAAATTAGAGATAGGCAATTATTGCACGAGTCTCTCCTGAATATCGTGATAACCTGCCTCTTTTAAAGGCATCAAGTGGTTCAAACATATGGGGTTCCTTTTAGAACAGATGTTTCGCTGTTCCATACAAATAGTATTTAACGTAATCATGGACACAAGACAAGCGGAAATGGATAGTTTGGAAAAGGAATTATTGGCTGAATTTAAAATGAATCCCATAGGTAATCTTCGTTTTAAGGTTTCCCTTCTGTGTCTGAATTTGTCTTTTCATTAGAGTCGGTACTTTTACAGTCGACCTACCCGAGAACGATGACAATGGCGTTGTCTGGAGTAGTGAAGAGGAAGAGCTGCCGGAGGAGGAAGAGGAAGAAGAAGAAGAAGTAAAGAGGATGGGAGAGGAATGGTGGAACAGCAATTGGGTGTGGCACTACCGCGATCCCTACATCACGCCGGCTCTCATGTGAGAACACCAGCCAAGTGGCTAGAATTATCTGCCTCCGCCTAACTCTTTCACTACCAATCATCTTTCAAATTTAAAATCTGTGGTTCCGAGGAGTCTAACTACTCATGGTGGGCAGTAAACTTAAATAGTTTTGGCGTTAATTTTACTTACCAAGTAACTCCTCGGAGCCACAATAATATCGCTTAAGATTATAAAAAAAACTCCTCTAAGTAAGCCGAAAAATTGGTACAAAGATATCTGTGCACAGATGGCAAACTGTTATAAGTCACTTTTCCTAACAGAGAAATATTGTTATGAATAATCACAAAGTTGCTTTAAAGGAGTGTAAGTAACTACCAATGATACTTGGCTAATGCTTACATTCTCTTTTTGTGGTAGCTATAGACTTTGCAATGTGAAAAAATCTCTTTGTTAGAAAAAATGAAGATATTTCGGTACTTGTCTGTTTCTATCCCAAGATGAACTGCTGTCCTCATAACTAAGAAAACACATTTTATCTTTAATAATGGTTTATTATCCATTCATTAAAATAAAATGACTAAAATTTCAGTCAGATTAACTGACAAATATATAAATATGAACCTAAGGAAAACACTAATAGAGTGAGTATAGGGAATGGAGAGGTTAAGTAGTGGCAGTCCATCCCGTATACACATTAGTTCGAAGATCTTAAGGTCTCATTAGTTGTTTATATGTTTGTTTTAAATTCAAACATGATATTACATATTAAATTAAAAAAAAAAAAAAATCAGTGACAATTTAATAGTTAGGATATAAATAATCAGAAACAATTTTATTAATAAATATTTTATTTATGTATCTACTCTTTTAATAATTAAAAACTCACGTAGGGTTCTGCCGTACTAACATTTGCACTTCCATCTAATTTAACCTTAATTACGAGGGGGTACCCAAAAGAAGCCGAACTGATGTACCGGGTTTCACCGGTAGGACCGCGTGAAGCAAATTTTCACCAGTCAGTATGCCAAGTGCCGTCACTGGAGAAGGTTCCGTTCTGCTTGTGTTAATTTATTTATTATTACAGTTGTTTTGCGTGCTCGTCGTTTTTGAGATGGCTGATTTTCGTGAACAGCAACCGACCGTGATGTTTTGCTTCCTGTTCGGGAAAACTGGCACAGAAATTCTTGAAATATCAAAAGCAGCAAACAAGGATGTTGCTATGGGGGAAACTCGAGTGTTGAGTGGTTTCCCCGTTTTATAAGAGGGGGAATGTCAATAAATGATCAAACTCGCTCTGGACGTCCTGAACCAGCGAGAATGTCGGCGAAATCGTCCTGGAATCTGGGGTCACTTGGAATTTTAAGTGATGGGTGCCGATTTTTGCCCAAAAATGTAATGACCACTGTGCCCCATCCTCCCTATTCACCCGATTTAGCCTCCGGCAGCTTTTTTTTATTCTCCCGAATGAAAAGGGGCTAAGATCTTAGAAATTTATTTTATCATTTGAAGCTCTCTGCAGTTCAGATTTCTAAAGATCTGTAAACAGCACATTAGCCTTCGGTCCTACCTACCAAATATGGTGACAATCTTTGGCACACTTTATTAGATTTTGAAAAACTTATTATAATTGAAAGTTGTCATTTCGGATTTGACAAATTATCAGTGGCAAACTATTATAATGAGGTTTTTTATACACAGTCAAAGAATTTATGGTAGAGAATGAACATTATTGTTATAAAATTTACCCAATAAATAAGTAAGTGCATTTTCATGGCATCACAGATATTCAACTTAAATATGAATTAACAGGGACAAGCTGGCACCTTATATAGAAAAACTGAAGAAAAGACCTTCTTGGGCGGCCTGCGACAAATTCCTCAGGCCTGATGAAACGAAGGAAAAAGTAGAACTTAGCTTTGAAGAACGGTGGCACATGGCAAGGGAATGGTATGAAAGAGAGAATCCCCAAGCGTTCTGGGAGAAGCAAAGAAAGATTGAGGCGTGCGAGATGGAGGAGGCGAAAACAAAGCTAGACAACCTGAAGATTCATCAGTGCATGGCAAAGCAACAGATTGGTGAATAACTAAAGGCAGTTTTTAACGACCATTAACACTTTGGCTTAATAAATGTGAATTGTAACTTAAAATGTAACATTAATTTGAATAGGTGATTATGTATATATAATTAAAATATTTACATTCTTTTTAAAAGATAACATAATTTTATTTACTATTTATTATTAGGTTCTACTAACAAAAATAATTATGGCAAAAGATTATATTTAATTACAAATAAACAAAAAGAAACTTATATTAATTATACTTGTCTATATTTTTTTCCTTCAATGGTCTTCTTTTTTAATCAAATTAACTCTTCTTCCTGGTGCAACTTCTTTTCCGTTCCGCTTCCAGGCCAACAACAAATAACTTACAGAACTTGTTATTTCATCACTTGACTCAGACAAATATATCACAGGCTGATCCCAAACTAGAGAGAGAATAATTCTGTTGTCTCCTCATAAAACAACAACTATACTATATCACGGGCCAAAACTAGATGAGTAATTCTGTGTGTGTTCATCATGATACAACAACAACTATACTATAAAAGTTTTTCCATTATCACTAGACCCGGACACCTATACACTAGGCCGGTCCCGTAACTAGATTGAGAATTATTCTGTGTTTGTTTTCGTCATCACAACAACCAGTATACTCTTTTGTTTTTTCTTCCACTCTCAATTGTTTTTGTTTGCCTTCTTGATTCAAGGTTGGATTAAATATTTATATACAAACTCCACAATATCTAATATCACAACAACATTGATTCCAGAACTTATTACTTTAGATATATTTTTTAGAAGAGGCATAAAATCTTGTCGAGGAGTTTGATGTACCAGTTCCAAAGAAAAATATAATAGGATGAATGGTTTTACCCTGACTCCTATACTTCAGCAATTGCATTATTTGTGGATGGTACATTATCCATTCATAAATTTATGAAAATCTAACATCATCCTTTTATCAATATAAGCCCCATCAATATCCCTGCCAACAAATTTAATAGTACAATTACTAAAATAGCACTGTCAGTTATAAACAAACAATATTTATTTGTCTTTAAAAACAATAACTATCACAGGGAACACTTTCATCAGATTTCAGCTAGGGAAAAGAGATATCAAGGGAAACGGAATCCTAATATGCTGGGCAATCATTGTTGTAGCATCAAGAAGGATGCTCCTCAGGAAAAACTGATATCATATTTGAATTCAGGAGAAAAAATACTATCAGAATCACATATTTCTCTTCCTGAGACAAACAAAAATTCTTTTTTCTGGGGACACCCTAGTTGTTATTGAAGCATTATTAAACCTTTTGTCAACACTTTTATTCCTGCCCATTTAACTTGTAATACTGTCTACTTCTCACCTCAATCTCCAATTCCCTTTTTCATTTCCATATTTTCTAACTTTAGACCCTTGTCGAGTGGAAGAGCTTGTAAGGAAATTGGCTTAGGTTCGTGAAAGAGAGTTGTTAGGTTATTAAATAATATTTAATATATATTAAATATTATTATATACATTAAATAATATTTAATATAATAATAGATTATTTTACATATGATAAATTTGATGAAAATCTAACAAATCTCATTCATCAGCCTAAGCTGATAACCCAAAATCATCTACACATTTATAAATTCAAGGCTAACTATGACCTCCCAGTATATCTTTTGAATTTCTATTATCGACATAAAAGTCTTATTCCATAATCATAAGCAATCACTAAATATAAATAGACTAAACTAACAGACAATTTTGAAGGATATCCACTATTTAATTAATAATTGGTGATATTTATTTATTTAATATATAATATTTACAAAAAACAATATAATTATATTTACAAAATTATTGTCTACTGTATCGGAAATGTAGGTATAGAGTATATTCAATACATAGGAGAGGATTTGATACAATATTTACTTCCAAAAAAAAAAAGAACGCTATTTATGACAAAATTGAAAATATATCAGTAATTAAAGTATCATCTTTTTAATTTGTTATAATAAATATTAACTATTCATCAATCTTCTGCAATTTGACAAACCCAGCCGTGTTGGAGAAATATTTATTGGATTCTATGCCACTCTTCTCAGCAGCTTGTGGATTGACTATCTCGAGCCCCTACAGCATGAGAATTCATTAATAACAGCTAACAAATATAGAAAAACAATTGTGGAAATAATGCACATAGTGCCGTATTTATCTGTGTCTAAGATGCATTTCTCTTAAAAAATTAGTTTGAGAAGTGGGGTGCGTATTATACAAAGAATGCATTTTCATCAATTTGATTAATAATTAAACACTGATAAATGCAGTACTTGCATTTTATTAACAAATGTTAGTAAAATTTAATAGTTAAGTTATTACATTTAAAGTTAGTTTCAAGTATATAATATAAACTGTGATGTGTATAATTACGAGCCAAAGAAAAAAATAAAGTGATAACGTTGTTATTTGACATCAGGACCTCCTGATCTCTGCCCAGGTGTCCAATGCTGTTAAAAGCTAACACTTCAGACAAATTTTAAACACACTACATCGTGATGTAAATCTACACGGCTGAAAAATTATTGTACTGGTTTTGTTTTCAGAGAATAGACCTGATCTCAAAAATGAATTAGATATTGACAAGGCTGTTGTTCAACATAAGATAGGCTAGGTAGGCCGGGGATCGACAAAGTTCAAACCTCTGCTAACTCACTACTACTACTAATTTTTCTTTGGCTAATAATTATCAATAATAGCGGGATTACATACCTCTAATAGTAATTAATAATATATAATACTGTCAAATCATTTACAGTAGCAGGCTCTCATTTTGCTAAACTTAAACCTTTTTCTAGTTACAGATTGGAAGGTATTTAAGATTTAACCAATTTAGTGTCAAAAGAATTGTAACCAAGAGGAGATTAGAAAGCAATTTGAAGTAAATTAGCGGGATTAAAGAAAACAATCTTTAAAAATTCAAACTGAGATATTACAAAATAAAAGGATAATAGATTAAATCTAATTATATTTCAATGCTTACTTGAAAAACATGATCGTAATCATGTTCCAAAATCATTTTTCTTTTGTAAATATAACCTTACAAATAAGAATAATCACCGCTTGGTCATAATTTGAAGTAGAACACATTATATACAGCATAAATACTGCATTTTCAACCATTCATACCAAAAATACTAATATCAATCGTAGTGCTTTGTATATTTAGCAAATCGATTATTTAATGGAATTGTACTAAAAAAAGTATTATTCTTAAAGATGTTTTAGTTTTGAGTGGGAAAAGTATTTTGACCAGGTCCTCCTGTCACAAACCCAGGTATCTCTGGAAATGCCATAAATCACCCAAGAGCGCAGAATATTCATTTTTATTATGTACACAAGAACCTCTCGTTTATCCGCCCCTTGTTGATTCCAATCTCCAGATAATCCGGATTAGATTTGTAGACTTGACTCACCAGCTATAAATAACTCGTGAGAGCAAAGAAAAGGTCTGTGCACCACCCACAGAGCAGGAAAGCCAAAAAAATAAAAAATCTTGGCTTCCCTCTTAGTCGAACATGGCACTTGTCATTTTGTTTACCGTATGTGGTTAAACTGGATTGTTTTTGTTTACCTTTATTGCTACCTTTATAAATCGAATTGATAAACGAGAACCATTGAAGAAAATAGCTGCTGATTTGGGAGTTGGAACTTCAACTAGACGAAGTAAAAAAAGAAATTGAAGAGTTCTATTATAAAATGGTACGTAGTTTGGAAGCCAAAGGAACGGCAAAAAAACAACAACAAAAAATGAAACATTAGATGACGCAATATTGATTTGGTACAGTCACCCAACGAAAAAGTGGTTTGCCTATATCTTGACCCTAAAAGCTTTGAGTTTAAACAGACAGTGACCAAGTTCTGACCTAAAATTCACTGCTAGCCACACCTGGGGTTAGAGAGTGCAAAAAAAAAGACGGTATTCGCCAACATACTCTGAATGGAGAGAGATCTCTAGTGATCTTGCCGATGATGAAAAATTTAAAAAGGAGTTTGAACAATTTTGATTATCAGAGAAATTGACGCCCGATCAAATTTATAATGCTGACAAAACTGGAACTTTCCTGAAGTTCAAAAATTCTTAAAAGAAAATAGTTTACTAGAAAAAGCAATTTTACTGACAATGCTCTGCCTCATCCAAGAGAAAAAGAACTCGTGAGTGGACGAATCAAAGTGAAATTTCTTTCAGCAAACGTAACCCAGCTTCTGCACCCTATGAACCGGGGAGTCCTTGAGAACATCAAGAGTTTACTGTAAAGAACTGTTCGGTAAAATAATAGCAGAGGAAGGGGAAAAAAATGTGATTGATTTGTTGAGATCAATCAATATCAGAGATGTTATTTCCATGGTTGCTGACGGTTGGGATTGCATCACTAAATCATGGCATACTTAGAGCGTCAGCCCGACACCACCCCAGCTGAACTATTTATGATAAAGCCTTTGCATGACCGTGCTTCATTCAAACACCACACGTCTTTGAAACAGAAAACACTGGACCAATTCTTTGCTATGAAATTATATGAATATTTATTTTTATATTTTTAATGTCTTGTAAACAATACATATGTTGTAATGTCCACTATCCAGCTGTCCTTTTGTGACAGAGTTCTTTGGTGATGCAAATATCACTTTTCACGAGTTGCTTACAACGATATATCATTGTTCAGTATTAAAAAAGCGTTTAAGTTACATTAAAGACACATAAAAGATAGTAACTAAATTTACTATGAAAATACTCATAATAGCACCATCATATTTTAGACTAATGAAAATGATGCCATGTTACTGACCTGTAGCGGGGTGAACGCGACGCTAGATGCAGTTCCGGAAACCTGCTTTCTAACTGTGGAGCTACCTCCCCAACCCTGTTGCTTCTGCAGGTTACGTTGCAGGGTCTTGGAGATGCGCACCTTTGTCTTCTCATCGACCTGTGCCATCCTGATTCTCCCTGTCCCTGTTTTGCCAATCGTGCCTCTCGAGTATCCCAAGTCCTCCTGGTAGGCATCGTCTTCTATCTGCAATGAACATACAAATATCACCAACTGATATTTCCACAAAACAATATTAAATGCTAACTATAATCTTAAATCAACTAGAGATCATCAAATAGCCAGAGTAACGATATTCGTCATTCCATTGATTTGTGAACTTCCTTCAGGAACTCAAAGCCTAGAGATACCCTTAGAGCTCAGGGTCGTAAGAGGTAGTGCCTCAGACCTGACTGCGACAACATGGCTTCGAGTCAGTGCTTATGCTTTTTTCTTTTTTTTATTACTGTTTTAATTTTAAACAGTATATCTTTGAAGAATTTAAAAGTAAGATTAATTGAATTCCTTTCGGAATGTGTGTTTGAAAATTTACTATGCAAAACATTATACCTTACACGATACTTATCCGAAATAAATCAACAATCTTTAACAACAAAATGAAACTTAAGGGTTTCTATTATAGTGGATTGGTGTTGGTTGTGAATTGTAGATTTTATAATGAAACAATGATTCAGTAAACAATCCCTATTTTAACAGCTTACTATATTTAAACATTTTTAACTTAAAGTGTTAGCTCTTTGACAATAAAGACATTGCCAAGAGACAATATCTATATAAACTAGTTTTATAGT
The DNA here is from genome assembly GCA_930367205.1 of Acanthosoma haemorrhoidale. NCBI lineage: Eukaryota > Metazoa > Arthropoda > Insecta > Hemiptera > Acanthosomatidae > Acanthosoma > Acanthosoma haemorrhoidale. The sequence continues at coordinate 109,782,833 of OV884014.1, read as the reverse complement.
TTTTGGGGGAAAAAAAAACACCAACAAACTATAAATTTAAATAACATACAAATAAATAATTATAATTATTTTTATAACTTACATCACTTAATATTTTTATTTTTATTGAGATTACAATAATGAAAAAGCAACACAGAAGACAGACAACAAAACAGATTTATGCAAATAATTTGAAAAATTGGATTATTATACGCTTTAGTCTTTTACATTTGAATTTTCGATGATATAGCCTGACTTGACAATAATTTAATAATAATTTCATTCAAGTGTTTGTAAGGACCGATCTGACTAAAAAATCTATTTTAAGCTTTACTACATTGTCTTTTATAATATCTATAGCTTCAAGCATGTTTATAATTTATTCTGTGCGATTTACTATTTTTTATGATTAGAGACACAAGTAAACGCCAGATTGGTCAAGCATAAAAAAGGAGAGGTCTAATCTATTGAGCCTCCACAAAAGCCTTAAGAAGTGCCAGATCAAGTTACCTCTGCGAAGTTGAGCCTGTTGGCTTGTTTTCGGAGCTCAGTCATTGCGTAGCGTTCTTTCATCTTCCTGACCCTCTTGCCTCCGCGCTTTTTCCTCGGAGGATCGATAGGTTTAGGGAGGGGCTTCACGAACTTCACTGGTGGAGGTTCCTGCAACATTTACTAGGTATGTTAGACTATTACCTTACAGCGAGGAATTGACTTGCAGGTTCTCTGTGCATAGATTAATATTGACATAATATAAATAAAATTGTGTTGATTTTTTTATAACTGCACAGGACAAGCAAGCAAATAATCTAAATAATTTAAATTAAAAACAAAAAATTTCATAAATCATGAACATAAAAATACAGTACAATAATCTGGCGGTTGGTTACCCTAGCATTCTTTAATGTGGTAGTGTGGTGAAACTTGAATTTTTAAACTTGTTTTCTAGTTTTTGGGGAAAAAAAAACACCAACAAACATACATGCTATTCACAAATATAAATTTAAATAACATATAAATAAATAATTCAACCAATTATTTTTATAACTTATCTTTTTTTAACTATCACAGGAGAAAAATTATCTAGCGATGTTTCGGCTGTGGACCCTTTTCAATTCAAAAGAAATTTGTGTTAAAATCCAAGACTTGGGTCTTCACCCAGAGCAAGTGTACACGAATGAAACCAAGATTCACTAGTTCACTACTCTTGGATGTTGCGGCAAATGACACTTGTGTATTTGTGCTAAAAAGGGTGCGAGAATACATTTTTGTTTAAAGCAAAGAAACAAAAACCATTTATGATTATTTTTTATTTATTCTTAGTATGTACATATTTAGGTAGGCATTTGTTTCTTTCTGAAATATGTATGTACAGACGAATATGAAAAATTGTTTTACATTTTTTCGGATTTTCAAGATTTTACAGTACATATAAACAATTCACAAATGTATTGACTACTTTTTATTTTGGTTAAAGTCAACACATCTCCTTTATAAAGCACACATTAAAAAAAAAGTTATCAAAAAAAAAAATTAAATTGAAGTAAAAATCAAAGCAAATGAACTGTTCTATCCTCGACTCTCTAAATTCCATTGCCTAGATTAGATACCTTACACAAAGCAGCTGGCTGAAAATCCTCAACCCCGTCCAAAAAAATGTGAAAATCTATGGCTAGGCCACATTATTAACCAAGTAATTCAACCGATAGGCCAAGCTTTTCAATAACCGTGAAACCCATAAAAATAATGATTAACTAATCAAACAATAAAAAAATGAAGAAATACCGAACAGTATTAATAGCCTAAATGGGTTTTGTTAAGAAGAGCTATATTAAAATAGTCTGATAATCAAGTGTTCTCACTCCTAGTTCATTACTTCATCATAGACTTGACTAAAGAAACATTATTAACAAAAGGTTGTTTACTATAAAGTTGACTCTTAATTATTTATCGTAGCAATTGTTGTGATATTTGATGTTGTGAACTTTATGATGTTTCCTTTGATTTAAATTCGAAATTAGCGGGCGTATAAGGGCGGTAAATAACCCGTGAATCATGGCTATGAAGGGATGAACATTATTTGTTGCCGTTATATCTAATATTAATATTTATCATATAAATAATATCAAGTATTAAATTTAAATATTTTAATATTGGATTTGTTAACTTTAAAATAAGATAAGTTAAAAAATCAAGAAGACGAGATAACAAAGGAAGAGGTTTGAAGAAAGAAGATGAGGTTAGCGTTCTTCTATTGGAGCTCATGAGCAAGGACTGAAAATTAAGATAGTGAAAATTGTAGAAGAATGAACATTTTTTATTTAATGGTGATTTGTAATGTGGGAGAACAGTAGTAGGAAGAATAGTTTTATCAGGGCAAGAGGATTGAAGAGATATTATTGGATTTTACTGCGTGGCAGACCAAGTTAAAGAAGGACGAAGAAAATAGATGCACCATAAAAAGAAAACGCCATAAAAATTAGTAAATCTTGTCAGTCGCGAAAATAAGAATAAGGTAAAAAAATAGAGTAAACTTTTTTTTTTAGTAAATTGTAGTTTTGTGTCACAGACGTGATTGTATATATAAATAATAGAAAAGTTTTGTAATAATTAAATTTTCCTTTTGCCAGAGTTTTTCCTCTTTGTACATTAACAGAACTTTAAAACCTCAGATTAAATTAAATAAACAATATTAATAAAAACATAACACAATATATTAAAAACTGGTTAGTCACCTGAAGTTTGTCCAATTTCTTCTCTATCTCCTGGAAGAGGGTGTGGCCAATGGTCCCGCTCTTGGACTCGTGGCAAGCATCGACTCTCGCTGCTAGCGTGCACTTAGTAGCAACCAGCCTAGCTGCTTTCCTCCTCAGGTCCTGTTGGTTTTTTATATGGGATATATTAGAAAATTTGCGATGGCAACATTAACAATTTAACAGCGGATGGCATGTTTATGTGATGTGGCTTTGGTTACTGGTGATGAGCGGGTTGTGAGACTTTAGTTGCAGTAGATGTATCTTTTTTCAGGCCAATTTTACAATAGAAATAGCAATTAAAAAAAATCACAATAATTAATCAAGTTTCATGATTTGTAAATAAAAGAGCTACAAAAATAAAAATAAAGCTTTTCATTGGTGGCATGTTTTAAGTGCGTGTAGCGTGTAGCGATTGTCAGTTTTTCTGCTGGGAAGACCATAGCAATAACCATAGCCTTTATGGCTACAGCTAATGTTAAGACAGATTTATTAGAGGAGAAGGTTTATAGGTACACTTGTTATTAAGTCTCGCCTTTATCTGGTAAGATATCTCGTAAGTATTAATTTCAAGGTTTTATTTAAATTTAATATTGTATGTTACTGACTTTTTCTTATTGACTTCTATTTTTATAATGTTCCATCGATGAATTTATTTAATAAAATACTTTTAAATATTTTTTTATTTTACTTTAACTAGACGTTTGGCTGGCATTTTCCTTATTGTCAACAGTTGTTTATTTATCTGGTATATCTGAAATGTGTTAATTGCAAGGTTTTCACTTTCATTAAAGAAGTGCAATAACGAACTGAGATAATTAGTTAACGATATCTGAATTGTACATACCGGAGGTGTGTCCTGAACCAAGGTCGAGTTGTAAATGAATCCAGTGTGAGGTAACGCTGTGACCTGAGAGAAGCCACCGAGGACCTTGCGTTGGTTGCCAAGCAACAGTACATTACACGCAGGCATCTTGGACAGGTTGGTTAGCCCTCCAGCCACACCTAGGACAAATAAAGATTCAAAAATATCAAACGGTTCAAAAGGCGTTAAAGTTGAGGCAAACTACATTACACAAACCATACTAAAATATTTGTTATTATATAAGTTACGAATAAAAGATAATACAGAATTCTAGTAGTTATTAAAAAAAAGGTAGATACAATATCCAGATTCATTCTCTTTGCTTTCAATAGATAATAAATAACAATAAACTGTATTTAAACTGCTTTAATATATGGGTTTTAAAAAGACAATTTTTTTTTCTTTTTAACAATAAAAGATATTATTAAAAGAATGATTTTCTTATATAAAACTGTATGCATACCCATTATTTTGGCTGCAGTGGATGCCCCGATAATTGCAGACAGGTTAGGAGCAATGAATGACATTCTACTTTCTACGTATTCGTAAATCCTTAACTTGATTCCATTTAGATTTATTCCCATGTCGCAGGCTTCAAAGATCTCAGCGAGTTCTCTCTCAGTTAGTAGCTCACTGAGGAAATATATTAAAATTAAATAGTTATTTAGCTGATCATAAATAAATTCCACCTGACCTTCATAAGATTCTGTGACCGATAGACTTTTATAGCCAATGTAAATTAGCGATTGTTTACGCCGGTAATTCGTTTATTTTAGTTATTGAAGGAAAAAATTATCATTCATTGTTTAAGCCGAATAAGGGGTCTTGCGCTGACAAGTAATTATCTAACAAAGTACCCTCGTAAAATTTATTATAAAAAAAAAGTGTAAATTAGAGATAAATATTTTTTTTTGTATTTGGTTAGTTTTATATAAAGAATTAATAATTATTGATAATATTATAAATGTTCTAAGAATATCTTTGTGTTTCAAATGTGAGTGTATTGATTTTGTTTTATGTGAAATATGCTGGAAAGTAAACAAAACAAATAACGGTGCGGGACGCCTCCGAGGCCCCGTAAGACCCTACATCCTTTATAGAGGATTAAAAGGACGGAGCACCGAGGGAGATCAGTCGCTTGCAGTCAGTGTGTGTATCCAGAGCTGGGTTGGCCAACACCCGCCGGAGCGCCCCCCCCCCCCCCTCATCTCACCACCTTATCGGCCTATGGTTTATGGGGAGCACCTCTGGTTGGAGATTTGACTTGGAACTAGTATGGATATGAGCATATCGATCACCGACTCACCGATTCCATCCACCGGGAACCTCACAGCTGATTGACTAATCCACTATCTAGCTACGACAGGTAACCTCGTTGGACGTAGCTTCCACGTACCGAGGGTTTATGTTGCTTGTTTACGTCGTTCATCAGTTTACACCAAATAACACCAAACTATGCATACGTATAGATAAACACGGACAGTGATGTATTTATTTTGTTCTCATTCTTCGATCAGCAAACTTTAAGTTAATAAAACTCTGGTTTACCAGTTTCAAGTTTAGTAAAGTTTAAGTATTTTTTCTGTCCAATAGTTTAAGTAATTTTTCTCTCAAATAGTTTAAGTAATTTTTCTCTCAAATAGTTTACTTAGTTTTTATCAAATAGTTTAATTATTTTTTTTATCAACTAGTTTAAGTATTTTTTTTATCAAATAGCTTAAGGATTTTTTTTTGTTTTTAATCAAATGCTATTTGTTCATTATCATTTAATAAAATGTCGGTAATCTAAGTGTCAATTCCCTGTAATATTTCAGGTTCCCCTGTCCTTGGGTAATGCCCTCTCCTGGCATTAATATTTTCCCCAGATTCCTGTAAACATTTAGGGGGAGGAGGAAGAGAGAGAAGGTCGGGGGTTTACAATTCAATTCTAAATAAAAAAAAAAAAAATTCAAGGAAATAAGAAAACAAAAAACTATTATGTAATGATAATAACTAACAAATAACTCTATACAATTGTAAAAATGTGTCTTAAAACACACCAAAACAATGAATTCACTCTTGTTTTGTTGCTCTTTTCTCATTTTATGAAAATGAAAGTAAAAATATGTATTTCAAATGTAACCTGAAAGGTGAACCTTTAATTTGAAACAGGTACACGAGAATTGCCTTTTGTCTATCTATATCTAGTATGTTCTATAGTGGTTATAGAAATGATGCGAGCAATTTCAAATTTCAAAATTAGATTCGACAGCAGCTCAGATTATTTTGAAGTGTAATAAAAATCACCCTCGCGCCTGATAGCTAACCATGACTAGTTATTTCACCATAACTGGTTTAACAAGCCACTTTCTAAGACATAATTTTCTGATTTTTCCGATTATGGACACACACTTAAGGATTCGCAAAAATATTATCAAAAACTAAGGTTTGAAAGCTCCCAATAATAGGGGTATCATGCCATCCTCTTAATCGGCCTGATTTTAATAGATTTATATTAGTTAATTAAAATTTGCCAATCATAATTAGTAATGGAAATAGTTTAGCTAATAGACCAGTGTGAATTAAATTTGGTTGAAAAATCAGAATAGTTATAATTAGCAGTAAGTTTAATAGGTTCAAATTAATTAGTATAATAAATACCAATTAGTAAATTTAAAATACATTTTCATAACACATAGACTGAAGATTAAAAAACAATAATAATATAAGAAATAAACTCATAAATAAAAAATAGAAATTTTCATATTGTTAGTGGTTAATCACTTTTATAAAATAACGCTCTTTAAAAAAAGTATTATTTAATGAATATGACCAATTATTATTTGAATTATTGTTATAGTTGGTTACATAATTACCCTTGAGTTGTCGACGCAGTAACGGATACAACCATGATAGTGGCCTGGGTGAGGAACTGCTGGAGGACTTCGTTATTCTTTGCCTGGCCGAGGTCGTTGCCGACCTCCTTTACAGTCCTCAGGTACTCGAGTGGGTCGACAACCAGTGACTCCAGTTCAGGGAATCGTTTCGAGTACTTGTCCCTCACAAACCTGTGTATAACAACTAACACCAATAGGTCATTGAACTAAACGATTTCAAAAGTATAAATTCTCATCTGCTGCTGGATCAAGTTAAAAATAATCTTATTCCTTTCATTTACTACCTCTTCTAATTAAAGCTTCACGTCCACAAATTACAATAGCATTTAATAATGTAATTTTTATCTAAAATTGATATATAAGCAAGAGCTTTCTAAAGACGCTAAATTTAATCAAAGATCTCTTTATAGCTTTATAGTGATCTACGCATTTCATTCAAAATTCCAATTAGGATTATGATTTGAGTGTCAAGTCTAGTAATCTGTCCTGCCTCCAGCGAGACAAATAAAAAAAAATTACCTTTAATTAGGTCATCCTTTACATCCTTCACCAAAATATCAGAATATCAACAAAAAACAAAAATTGAAACTACTAAATTTAAATTGAACATTGCAGATAATACAATAAAAACTGGGTGACATCTTACCTACTTCATTGTCTATCTCGGCTGCTAAGTTATTAGCTTCAACTATGAGTTGATACTCGGGGTCAGCTTCAACCGGACCCATGATCGAGCGATGGGGGCCACCTGGAGTTTGCACTTGGTATTTGGCCATTTCAAATAGTATCCTTTTTAGCCTCTCAGAGTGAAACAATTGAACTAATTGATCCAAAGAGGTGACCTTGATTTCTGAAAAAAAAAAAAAATTCATAATAGAAATCAGACTTTTTTACCAATTTAAAAGCAAAAAAAGTTATATACCAGCAGAAGTTTAGTATGAGTGAGAATTCAAAATATATTGACCAAATATATCTTAGCAATGGAGCCTTATATATCTTGTAAAAAGTATGCAGATGGTAGAACCAATGCCGCTATTTAATTCTTTTGATCAAACAGTAGCAAACAGCTGCCTAATTAAAGACAATATAGACTTAAGACAATTAGATAACAGTACTTCTTAAATATGGGATCTGTGTACCTAACAATACATTGGCAAGAATAGAACATGCCTATTGCGTGTTGTCATTTCCAATTCGTATATATATATAAAAAGGAGATCAGCTGGATTGTGGAAATTAAAAGGGAATATCACTTTTGCCGATAACATATAATGTTCTATACCAGAGGCTTCTTCCTCTTCTTAAAATACTCTGATCATAACAGTATTGTTTCCGTCAAAAATTCCAGTGCAGACCAAGTATTTTGTACTATTCATATATGATAGATAGTGGAGGACATACTCCAGGGTGAGCTCTGAAAGTGGGATACTCTGGCATGACAATTGTTCAACATTGACTGGAAAAATCAAGAAAAAACTATGGAAATCAAGCCTTTACAACTTTTCTAAAATCAATCCAAATACTTGGTTAAGGAGATCTTGTCGTTAGACAGTTTTGGCAGCCAGCTGAGAAAGCATTCCTTGTTCTAGATGGTGCATAAAAAAGGGTTGAACATAAATGCTATCAAAACAAAGTACACGATGACTGGTCAACACATAAGATCAGAACAGTTTATTATGTTCCGCTTGTACAGGTTTGAGAATGTAAACCCATTCTAGTATGGGCTGCTAAGAAAATTCAGAAAAGTAGAATGATGCAAAAAAACAAAGCATTATGGTGCTAATAATTAAGAGGCAATATACTGGGCTGATCAAAGAAGATTCTGTAGGATAAAACTTTCATTTAGCCAGTTTTATGCTATGGCTCTGAAGTATGTATGATGGGTGAGAGAGGAATTCCGTGAATTTCATATGGAAAATATCACTTGCGATAACATTCAATATTTGTGTCTGAGAAAATTGGAGAAGTAGAATCAATAATTATCAAGACGGACAGAAATACTAGACCGAGCAGATACTCAGAAACCAGAGAGCGGCATCTGGTCCTGAAAGTAGCAGGCAATGGGTCATTATGCTAAGCATGTAAGAAATAAGCAAATAGTAGTCCATCACACTAAATGTAGCCGAGTTTGTGGATAAAGATGTTAGCATAAACCTGCCCTGAGAAGAAAGCGGTTAACAGTAGCTTTAGATTGAAAGCCAGACCACACATTTAATTATAACAGGAAACTATGTTCAATAACATATTTACATTAGCATTCTTCTATTTCAATGAGCTTTAAAAGAATGATGTTAAAGAAGTGAGAACTACTAATTGGTCAAATAATAGGTAAAAAATAAATATAATTAATAGACTTTATGACAGTTACTAAAGCCGGTCAGGATTTGAAAATATCACATATATTTATATCTTCAAAAATACAGTAAATTAAAAAATAATTGTTTTACTGCACCTTCTTCCAAGGGTAATATTTCTTTTGTATCGTCGTCATCATTCTCCATTGAGACCAAAGGAACATCGGTGTCATCGTCTTCTAAATCTGCAAGAAGTTCGTCAGCTAGTGACATTGTAAGTTGTCTTTAGTTTGATGAGTATTTGGCAGAAGAGAAAATGCAGATGTCCTATATTCAGCGACACTGTGTCTTTAACGATTTTTCAATCTCCTCTGTACAGCGCAAAATGTTCCCGTATAAAGCGAACAAGCGGTCTTCGTCTTTGAACCCAAACACAACAATATAACCTCGATAACCTTACAGAAAACAAAGAGGTCTTCTATGTGTCGATGCAAAGATTCAGTCTATCGGGAGTAGTTTGAGTTTAAGGCTCATCTAGCGCTTCTCGTGTCATCGCAGTAGCTAAACGTCGTATATTTTCTAAATCAGAGGATTACATTTTTTAATCAATAGTTATGCCAACTGCTCTCAGCATTTAATATATTAATCTAATACATGTACTAAATTTATAATATAAAAAAGTATTTCATTACATTTTTACTAGCATTCATTAAATATGCTCTTTCTATACAAAAAGTAATAATCTAGCCAGAACATCATTAATAATAACACACAAAAAAAAATGACTAGCAAGATTGGGCCTATGTTTACTATAAATAATTGTGGGACCAATATCACTATAAAAATTTCTCATTTAAAAACGACATATAAAAATAATTGTAATGGAAAACTAGATCTCAGTTTTTTTTTTTTTTTTTTTTTTTTTTTTTTCTCTAAGCTCTCAAACTTGTAAAAATAGGAATGTGGGAAAAATAAGGAAAATTATTTTTAGCTGGAAAGTGCCTTTCACTAAGGGGAGACCCCTATTTGAAGGATGTATGAGAAGGATATGGGGTGTGGAATGCCTAGAAAGGCAGATGGAGTCAGGAAGGTAGTGAGAGTCTACCAAGGATTGAGCCTAGGGGTGCCTAGGCGATCGTATGTAGTAGGCCAGGCGAAGCCTGGCCGGCCGCCCCGCCAGGGGCCTGAATGAGTCGGCCTACTCGGCCGGGAGATCGGTCTCGATCTCTCGGCTGGGTGTAGGTCCGTCAGTCCTCTGGTTCTATGATGTCTTTCATTCGCCAAGCTTCGGCGGTCCAGCAGTGCTTCCATCTGACGGGCATTGGTGGTGGCTGAAGGTCGGAGAATAGTGGGTTATGGCTATGGCTAGCTCTCATTTTTTTTTTTTTTTTTTTTTTTTTTTTTTTTTTTTTTTTTTTTTTTTTTTTTTTTTTTTTTTTTTTTTTTTTTTTTTTTTTTTTCCTAAACCCCATGAAGTTATATAATGAAAATATTAAAAGAAACTTTGCAAATTTCTCCTTATCCTGCTATGCACAGATGCATTTGAAGGAGTTCGTGTTACTCAACAATACAGATTGTGGTTAATAGGCAAATACTATGGATACAAATCTAGGTGATGGGGCTCACCTTCGGTTTAAAAATGGGAGAAAAAACTTACAAACTAAAAACTATACCTAGAACCTAAAACTAAAGCGTTCCAGCCACGACAGCGTCCTGCCATCGATGGGGGAACGGAGCGGGGGTTATAGTGTTAAACACCGGGTTTGTCAAATATTGTGACTCTAGCTCTGTTTTTTTTTTTTTTTTTTTTTTTTTTTTTTTTTTTTTTTTTTTTTTTTTTCTTAGCTCTCAAACTTATAAAATAGGATGTGGGAAAAATAAAGGAAAATTATTTTGGGCTAATGAGTGCCTTTCACTAAGGGGAGTCCCCCAGCTCTCAGAAAATTAATTTGGGTTAATGTGTACCCACTGCTTGCAAGGTCTGCGAGAGTTAAGCCAAACTGCATTCATATTAGGAAGGTCCACCCATTGAGGGAGGGTAGCTCATTTGGCATAGCATTTGACAAGGTCCCGATCATTTCAGTAATTTTTTCTTTGGCTCTTAATTATAAATAATATACTAATAAAAATATAATACCGCAATAAAACATAATCATTTATCGTTTATTAATTTATAGTTGCTTTCAACATTATAATATAATACAATATTTAAAGCACTTTAATCTGAGAAAATGGCCCCTAAAAATAACAATATGGTACAGCTGATGAATGAACCAAATTGTGGTGCGTTACATAGAGAAAAAGTTAAAAAAAATAAATAAGTCACAAAACTTAAAGTTCTTAGGATAAGCAGAGGAATCCCTTGGGTCAAAAGGAGGTCAAGTTCGTATCTATCGTATCGTAGCTAGGTAAGATCACACGGTAATGAATTGTGACCCACAAAACATTTTTTTTCTCAACTTTAGACTCTTTGCAAGTATTTTTGGTTTAAATCGACCTTATGAATTGGATCGATGATCAAACTCGAGAAATGGAACAGATCAAGTCACGTGGTCACGGTAGCTCGGACCGGATATTGAACAATTGGGACTGCTGGAACTATGTGTACTGAATTCTTCATATCTGTTCTTTTAGGTGGGCAGTAACTAATATATTGTCAAAGATCTACATGAAACTCGTTTGTTGTCACTTTTAGACTACGTAATGCACTTTGTTGCAGTGTAGTTTTCTAAATTACATATTTACTTGGTAGAGATTTATTTTCCTTCTATTACTCTCTATTATCTATTTATACGTAAATGTATCATTAATACTTTAGTTATTATAATAGTAATGTTAATTAGATATTTGTATCTTAGTTATTTTAGATTCGATTTAGTCTCTCCTGTATTATTTCTTTAATAAAACAATTTCATTTATTCTACTACTCTAAATTTGTGACCTGAGAACTAGTCTGGGCCAGTAACCATACCCAAAAACGGTCACCTCACTACAAAATATATATATGTACACATTGCACACATATATATAGTTTGTTTATCCAGCATTAATAATTGTGATTTAAGAGCTCATTCATACCTCCTTGACAATTCCATTCACTCAATATGTACAGATCAAACTCATACCAACATTCATATAATATAAACATATTATAATTTTTTTTCTATTACTAACAACTACACCTTGTTTGGCAAAAGCCTTTTTGTCTAAATATGAAATATTTTGGGCTTTTGTTATTCGTCATAGCTCTTGCTTGATCGAAATCTGGGCACAAGTCAAGCTACAAAGGATGTTTTGATGCCATACAGCCTTGTTGACATTCTAGTGGCTCTGTGATGCATGAAGTTGAAACCGAAATAAATATATCAAATGTACTTCCATGTTCGAAACTCTAAATGGTTGTCAATCAGAAGAAACAATTACTTGTCTAGAAAAGAGCTCCATTACTTCCGAATTTGATGATTTTTTTTTTTAAGCATAACTCATAAGGTATAGTTTTAATTGGCCTAAACCATAAACCCTTATATTTTCCATCCGGAGTGGTCTGTTTTGGCAGCTTTCGATTAGGTTTGATATGTCCACTAAAGGATAACGGATCCTTTATTTTGTTTCAGATGATCAAGTAAAGTTCATACATGCATAACGAAAAGAATATCAATTTATGTGCACCATTTGATAATGCGAGTGCAATATTACAAAAATTGCCAAATTTCTATGTAAGGCAAATTATTTACATTGAAATGGTGTTATTTAAGACATTTAAAAAATGTTTGGCAGTCAATCATACGAATTATTGGACAGTTGATGATGCAATGATTTGTTTATTAAATAGACAGACCGCACGTTTATCCCCCAAAGTTGTTCCTCCTCCAGATCTTCTCTCATTATTGTTGCTGTTCAAAATCCAATTTTTTTAACAGAGTGACCTCAATCTTACTCATAACGAAGCTCTCATTCAAAAATAATTATGGATTTTACACCCTTGTAGAAGAGTAGGAGGAACCGGAAATACCATCAACAACTTCCAGGCTATTCTGGAAAAAAAAAAAAGTGTATATAAGTAATTTATGGTGGCATATGGAGAGAAATTCGCTTTAAGTGATGAGCTGACAACGCTTAATCAAATAAGTTAGTCCTTTTGTTTTAGAAGTGTCAACAGAGTAGATGGGGGGGGGGTTGATTATTTGCTAAAGCAATTAAAACTCCTTTGTTACCGAGATTTGTTTGTATATTCGATATGGATTCGAGATTACCAACTAATTTCTCTACTGCTTTAATACTGTCCCTTTTTTTTTTTTTCATCTTAATGTTTACTAAACTTTGCTCGATACAAACATTAACCATGCTAATGTAAACATTCTCGCGTGATGAGTCAGAAATCTAATAATCCTTATAATAATGCTAGATTATGTTAGTCTTATAACAATAAGGCGAATGTGACATGTTTCGTGTTAACAGCTTGAGTATTTAATTTTATTTGAACAGTTCAGCCCCCTCTTGGAAGAGTTGAGCGGACAGAACAGCTTCAACACTTGTCGAGTTGGTGATTGTCAGAGACAGCCTTCCTAACCTCTACCGGTCTCTTAGAAAATAATTGCAATTTAGAATGAATTTGAACATTTATCCTAGTCCATATCAGTACATAGTATTATTTCATTTACTAGTGAGTGCCCTTTCTCGGAAATATTAATACAGTTACTATTGTTGTAATGTAATTATAATGAATTTGTGTGTGTGTGTGATTTAGGTGTCTTATCTTTGCCACAACCCTGCAGACAGTGGTGCTGTATCTCTTACTCAGGCTACTGTAGATCAAACATTAGGTAAGCCATGTTATTAATTGATTTATTCAGAACTGATATTGTGCCTTTTCTCCATTCGTTGTCAGTAACTTTTATTTGTTGCCATCTGTTGCCTCCAGCCAATAATGAACTGGTGTTCATCAACTTTTACGCTGACTGGTGCAGGTTCAGCAATATGTTGGGTCCAATATTCGACGAAGCTGCAGACAAAGTTGCCGAAGCGTTTCCTGCTCCCGGCCAGGTAGTCATGGGCAAGGTTGACTGTGACAAAGAAGGTATGATTTTCGGCTGCTATTTGCATTTCTTTTTTCAATTATGAATGAGCTGTGTCGCGTAGTTCAAATTTGATTTGCTGTCAAATATTTCATACATTTTGATAAAGAACGAAAACCTTGAGATATGTATATAACCTTGAATTTTAAGTTACTCAGTAAAACATAGATAAGGCAATACATCACGCAATTAATTAGTAACCTGAACGATCACAGTTATTTCTTTAACTGGGTAACTGAGCAATTGTTTTGCTCCGACGAAAAATTGTCTTTTTAATTATAATTAATTACATTCACAATAGTTCTGCCCTTTATGATATTTATGTTAAAATATTTAAATTAACAAATATCACAGCTGAAAATAGAAAAATGTTGTCTTCTTTTTTTTTTAAGAAAGGGAGCCAGAATTTTTCTTTATTTAATTTTATGTTATATGGGCTCATAAATACAGCTGCCAGATCCCAGGACACCTCCAATCTAAAATTAATGCAAAAACTAAAATATCTTCATATTCATATGTAGGTAAACGCAACTTAAATGTTTTCTTTCAATTTGAGGAACCACGCATATTTAACATGCAGAAATCTTTCAAGGAAATTAAATTAAAAACATTCTGTTGAGTCAGAATTAATATTATCTTAATCTAATTATTTGATTTATGGAATAACAACCTAGAATGAATCATTAAATTTTTATGATTAATGAAAATGTCTTTATGAGTAGTACCATTCGGAACTACGAGAATCTACATTACTATCTCATTCCACCACAAATAAGTATAAATTCAATTATTGAGTTTTTTAGATCATATGTTGCTTGTCTGTAATTAAATATTTCAAATATTAGTCTGACTGTTGAAAATAAAAGGATTAAATTTAAGTTCTATTTTGGTATATAGATATATTACTAGTGCTGTATTCAAATTTAATTTACTTCTGTAGGATTGAGTACCTAGAAAGCATAACTGATAACCACGTAGATTAACTTTTATCCTCCTTAGATAAAAAAAATTAGAGATATTTACAGCATTTAATAAATTTAACAATAATCTTTTTAAAAAATAAGATCTGTATGGAGAGTTGTGATTAGTACTTGTCTTATTGATGATTTCTAGTTGATAGTATAGTGGCTTCTTAAGCGCACATATATTGTAATACTGATAATAATTTTTAAAATTTATTCTGCGAATCCTCTTGTTTCAAGTAAAATAATATTTTATCAAATTGACTTTTACTTCACGATATCATTACTAAAGTACTACATTAGTTACTAAAGTAGGATTGTGAAATGTCTGCAAATGTAACATTTCCATTGTTTATTTCTACATTTTATTTACTGTCATGAAGCTGGTTTGTATGACAATTATCTCTTTATTGTATATTAATCTTAAAGACGAGTTTTTAAACTTGTCTACAAAATTTCTATTATTAAAAGCAAATTTGTTCTGTTTTTAATTACTAGGGTCTATAGCTACAAGGTTTCACATCACCAAATATCCAACTCTGAAGGTGATCAGGAATGGTCAGCCAACCAAGAGAGAGTATCGAGGCAAGAGGTCCGTGGAGGCATTTGTGGACTTTGTCAAGAAGCAGCTTGCTGATCCTACAATAGAGTTCCAAGACATCAAGGAATTGAAGAAATTGGATGTTAGTTCTTCTTAATTTGAAATTTAACCCTTTAACTGCGCAAAGCCGCATTAGTAGCTTGAGCCCGCCAGGCCCGCTATACACAAAGCCACTTAAGTAGGTCAGCCGATGTCGTTCACAATTGCGCGAAGCCAATATAGAGGCTTTGAAAGGAGCATTCTTCAGAATAAATGGCTAAACTTTTAACTGTCCCTGGTCTCACTAGTTGGCTTCTGCTGTACGATCTGCTTTCTTATCTCTATCAAGAGGGAAGGGCACGCACTATGAACCCCTGTCAACGTTTTTGACCGATGTCATACCTTGCACATCACAGAGCTTATGGTCATCATAATTTTATTATTACCAAATAAAATAAAAATGTAATACAATATTTTTTTTCATTCATGGCGTAATTGATAATTACGCAAAAAAAAATTGAATTACATTTTTATTTTATTTGGTAATAATAAAATTATGATGAGTAGCTTCAATTTTAAACTAATACATGTAGATACAAAACTTTGCCAAATAATTCAAAAGTAGTACACTAATGATGTAGAAAAGTATTGCAGTGTGACACCGAGCCGGTCATGGGGGGGTTGACCTTCAGAGTGCCTTAGAGCGGGGTGAGCCTTAGAGTTCCGGTCATGGGGCGTGGTTCCGCTCTCAGTGCTGGCCCGCGGTTAAAGGGTCAAATGTTATTTTTAAAATACTAGGTGAGCTGTGTCAGAAAAAAATGTCAATTTTGTTTTGTTTAAAGTATGCTAAGGTGTGACATTCACTGCATATGGTACTTGTAAAGGTCACATACACACACTGTGAACCATCAAGTGGTAAAAAATGGCATACACAACTTAACTAATGGCCTGACACTCTTTAGTCAGAAAATTGTGTCAGGAGCACCCAATTTTATAAACGGGAACACTGGGCATGTGCCAAAGGGTGCAAAGTCGGAACTAACAAAACTTGATAAAAGTAGATTACATTAAGATAACAATTACAACATATAATGGTTAAATATCAAATCTTAAATAGATATGGCGATACAGTAAAGCTGTGAGATATGCCCCTGTAAAGCCTGATATTTGTATTTTTACAAAATAGAATAGGTCACCTCTTTGTGAAAATTTGCGTATGTTATTAATGTAAACTTACAGTTACATATGTCTAACCTTCAGTACTGTACTGTAGTGATCGGTACAATCTGTTACCCATTGTCCCTTGAGTCTCCAAATAAATCCTTAGGATAACTAGGAATCATACCCACTTCTTCATAGCTAACAGTCATAATTGCTAACCACTACGCTAAGGAGGCAGTATGTGAAATTAATTTAGGTTGTTACAATAACTCTTGTGCATAAAACGAGTTTTTTTGAAAAATATTGTACTTAGGAGGCATTGGCATTTTATTATAACCACTAATCCTCAGGTGGTCACATATGAATCTTAGCTAACACTATAGAAAAAATCATCATCAGCAACTGAAAGGTGATCTGATGAATGTGTGTCTTAAAGACTTATTCCCAGCATTGAAGTGATTAAACAATGGCGGTTTCCGATGTAGTGATCCTTCAACTTGCATTTCTTCGGCTCCCGCCTTAGCACTCAATCCATTTTTCCAGTAGTGTCTTAAAAGACCACGAATCACAAAAGTCAATAATGTTTTCATGCACTGTCTTTTCATGTCATTTTTGTAACAGCCTAGAAGTTGTAGTAGGAAACATTAAATTGCCACTGTAATTATTACATTTATGTAATAGTTTATTTCTATTAATAATAAATTTAATCTTTCCATGTCCAGACCAAGAAGAGGATAATCATCGGATTCTTTGAGAAAAAAGATTGTCCAGAGTACAAGGTATTCCGAAGATCAGCATCGAACTTGAAAGAGGATTGTCAATTTCATGTCGGATTTGGGTAAAATTCTTGAAATATTTTTTTATCTATTTTTGTTATAAATGATGAGAGAGCTGTTAACATTAAGTATTAAGACTGCGTAAGTGTTTCAATAGGTTCAGCCCCCCCCCCTTAGTAAGTAAGATGTGGTCTGGTTAGCTCCAGGAGAACTTGGTGACAGGATGAATGACTCATCTTATTGATCCTTGAATTTAAATGAATCACACTGCCCACTTGATGACCCAAATTACTATGTCTGAAAGAGGAAAACTGTTATCTAATTAAAAATGGAATTTTTTCAAGCTTGGCGCATAAATAGTTATTTTGACTGCAGCTCGTTCACTAAAAGAATTTTGTTGAAAGTTCTCTTACTACTAATCTAACTTGGCCCCTGAAACCCTTGAGATCAAGAGCTGAAAGATTGGGGACATCGGTAGGTCAGTACGCAATGAGTTAGTAAAAAAAGTCATGCCTCACTACTCAGGCATTCTATTAATGAACAGACAGTAGTGGATCCATGGATCAGTAGTCTGACACTTTTGTTTTTATTTTTACTAAGTGAAATTTATTATTTAACGATTATGAGCTAAATTGAATTAAAAAAAAATTATGAAATAAATTATGGTTGAAATTACAGAAATAACTAAATGATTGTAAAAAAAAAAACTACTCAGTGTTAGTTATTGATTAAAAATATTTCATTTTATTTTTTAAACCACCTTGGCCAACAAATAAGTAAATATACATATTAAATAAGCTATTTTTATTGTTAGCTCTTCAAATTTAGCTATTTGTAATATCTTTAAAATTATTTTTGCGTTACCATCTTCAATGTGTCCTTACAAGGGAGTTTCTATGTTATTTTTATTTTTCCATACTTCCCCTTATTATATTGTAACCAAAAACTAATTAGAATATTTAAGAATTTTTGGAATATACCTCTAAAATTTCAGATGTATTAAGTAATTTTGATGAGCATGATCGTAGAATTTACATAAAGAAAGATGACACTCGATAGCCCTTTTACTTGAATTAAAGTAGATTATTATTATCTCATTGGATTAGAGGAGGTTTTTTTAATGGTGGTTACATTTAATAGTGTTAAGAATTGTTTTGTGATAATTGGAGATTAAGTAAGGAGGTATTACTATTTCGACTTCCACAACTGTAGAAAGTCTTTATGAGATCCATAGCATGGCACATTGTGAATAAATAGGGCCGGTAAAAGATTATTGCCATAGTTAGTAGGTGGCACTAGGCATGAGCTAGAAAGATTTCATGTTACCATGGATGTTGTTTGAGATAGCTCAGTAGTTGGAAAGACGCCAGACCAGAGACCAGGAGGTCCCATAATCCTGGACCTGCCAGTATCATTGTTCTTTGGCTAACTGAAAATATACTTAATTTGATTGAATGATTTATTTCTACAATAATCCCTCAACATTCCCAATTAATGAATGCAACAGAACCCCCCCACTGGAAAAATTTATTTATTTTTGAAAAAATTGAATTTTTTTTGTTATTGGGAACCAACATTTTCTGACTGTCAGAAAAAAAAATGATTTAATGAGAACTATATGAATATAAGTGAGGTTTTCAAAAGTAAATATAGCCCATTTCTTGTTTCAAATTTTTAGAGGAAAATCGAAGCTGCGGCAACCCCATACGTGAGGTTTCAAAAGGCACGAACACAATCAGTCAAACAATCACAAATAACACATTATTGTTTACCGTCTACAAGCAAAAATTAATTTCAACTCATAAGCGCACATTAAAACATATTGTATGTGTTTTTGTATTTGTCATCCCTACTTGCATATGTGCTAGACTCAGCAAATGCGAATTCGATATGGTTTTTCTCCTGAATGTTTAGGGATTACGATTGATAAAATTTGTGATTTACCTAACCATAGAACATTTCCTATTTCAGGGAGGCTGTGAGAGCAATGCATCCTCGCAATCATAACATTGTCGTCTTCAGGCCAGATGTTGCTCTCTCCAATGAACGAGACGAGACGTATATGGGCTCACTCCTCAGCTATGATGAAATAAACATCTGGATGTCGGAGAGGTAATGTAGATTTAAGTTACCTAGTGCTGTGATTAGTTATATTATTATTACACTATTATTCTCTTGTCCCCTATTTATGTGCAACTTATATTAAAGAAAAACAAAGACAATATATAAGTTATATATATATAGTTTGTTGGGATGTCAGCTTAGGCTGATGAATGAGGTATGTTAAAAGTGAATAGCAACCAGTAATTAAAAGGTGTATCAGACGAAAACATTATTTGCATTTTTTATAATTATTTTTTTACTTTATTGTATTTTTTGATGAACATTTGCTAGGTCATTGTTAACTAAAAAATAAAGTTCAACATTGTAACTCAAGGAGAGGGTTTTGATGCTTACTGATTGATGCTAGGATAGGTTGCCACCTTATTTTTATTTTTCTCGTTATATAAAAATTTATTTATTTTTCCTACTAAAATTTATATTTTACGATTTGAGGAAAATTTTATTTTTTGAATTAGATTCAAATATAATATCTCATCTCTAATTTTTCTTTAAGCATGGAGGGCGGGGAATCATATTCCTATTTATATACGAGGGTGGTCTGAAAAGTTTCCGACCTCAACATGAAGATAGGAGCAGTCGTAAATAAAAGCTAGTGAATTTTGTTGTTCATCTGTTGACAGTTACTCACCAAAGTTTCAGCCATTTTGGACGCGCAGTTGTTGTGTAACAGTCGGTTCAGTGAGTCGATGTGAGTGTTTTTATGAAAATGGACAAAATCGAGTATCGAGCTGTCATTAAATATTTGTTTTTGAAAGGCAATACTTCTACGCAAATCAAAGATGAGTTGGATTCTGTGTATGGGAACTATGCACCATCATTTACCACAGTGAAATTTTGGGCAGCTGAATTTAAACGTGGTCGTAAGAGCTTGGGAGACGATGAACGTTTGGGACGTTCAAAAACTGTGACTACCGACGAAAACATCGCCAAAGTTCACCAAATGGTGCTAGACGACCGCCAAATTAAAGTGAGAGAGATAGCAGAGGTTATGAACATGTCAAAAGAACGTGTTTGTCACATATTAAATCAACATTTAGAGATGAGAAAGCTGTCCGTGCGTTGGGTGCCGCGTTTGCTCAATTTAGACCAAAAACGTGTTCGAATAAACATTTCCAACTCTCTGTTGGCGCAGTTTAGGCGCAATAAATCCGAGTTTTGCGCTGATTAATTACTGTGGATGAAACTTGGATTCACTATTATATGCCCGAAACAAAAATACAGGTTTTTTCGGCTGGGAAAGTGATGGCGACTGTTTTTTGGGATAGTCATGGAGTTATTTTAATCAATTATCTTCAAAAAGGAAAAACCATTACAGGAGCATACCACGCATCATTACTTGACAAGCTGAAGGCAGAACTTGCGGAAAAACGGCCACATTTGCAAAAAAAGAAAATCCTGTTTCACCAAGACGCACCGTCTCACACCTCAGCGGTTGCCATGGCGAAAATCCTTGAATTACGGTTTGAACTGCTTGACCATCCGCCTTACTCACCAGATCTAGCCCCAAGGGACTTCTTTTTGTTCCCTCATCTAAAAATTGCGCTCGGAGGACAGAGATTTTCGTCAAATGAAGAGGCAATCACCTTCTTGAATGATTATTTTGCAGAGAAAAACGACGAGTACTATTTAGACGGGTATACAGAGATGGGAGCATCGCTGAGAGAAGTGTGTAGAGTTACAAGGAGACTATGTTGAAAAATAAAAAATAAATTTCTGAAAAAAAGTCTTGTATCTTTGTTAGGTCGGAAACTTTTCAGACCACCCTCTTAAAAGGTTAAATGGCCTAATAGTTGTAAACTTTTATCATATTTTTTAAAAAATTTTTTCATGCTTTCCTTTATTGTATAATCAGTCCCGTATTTGTTTTAACACAATGAAATGAAATATATATTGTGTGTACCTACCCACTGACATTATTAATAACAATAAAACACTTTAGGCCTTTTAATTTTTTGATCTCTTGTCGGTAACAGGTGTGTGCCTCTGGTGAGGGAGATTACTTTTGAAAATGCCGAAGAGCTGACCGAGGAGGGCTTACCATTCATGATTCTTTTCCATCGGCCGGGAAAGGATGACGAAACTGTCAAGATCTTCAAGGACATTGTAAGCACCCAGCTGTACGGGGAGAAACGTATGTATTCTATACCTTGGTTGTATGCGGTTACATTTTATGCAGCAACATAATAATTTATAAATTGTAATTTTTCTTTTATGGCCTTAAAAAAAAATATGGATAAACCCCACATTGGTGGTTAGCCATTTTGTAATATATCTTAATTTATTAATAAAAACAATGTAAATTTAATTTAAAATTTATTAAATCTTACGGGGGGGGGGCCTTGACAACCAAACATTTACATGAAAGAAATAAAAATTTAATACATATTTAATTTTTTAGTTGTTTACAAATTTTCTGTCAAATGCTTGCATTGCTCCGTCCAAGCATTGAGTTTTGTGATCTTGATGCTCCAAAAACAATGCTGCTGTAATGGCC
The DNA here is from genome assembly GCA_930367205.1 of Acanthosoma haemorrhoidale. Classification (NCBI taxonomy): domain Eukaryota; kingdom Metazoa; phylum Arthropoda; class Insecta; order Hemiptera; family Acanthosomatidae; genus Acanthosoma; species Acanthosoma haemorrhoidale. The sequence goes on along the minus strand of OV884014.1, from coordinate 109,760,897 downwards.
TCCTGTAGACTCCACCACTATGCAAATATGCTGTTTGTGGCTATACGTAGAAATAAGAGGTATGAGGTTATATGTAGAAATAAAAAAGTATGTGGCAATACAAAGTGTAAGGGCCCTCACATCAAATATGTTTCACCATCCACAAACTGGCGCAAATTATCATCAACACCTCTCTCTTCTTAAAACAACTCCAAAACTGACCACTTCTCCTTTACGACGTCTATAAACAACTGCAGTCCCATCCTTCCTCTCAGTTGTTCCAATTACTCACATACTTCCTGCTGTTACATTCACTTGTTTTGGATTCTACATTACATATATTGTAATGTTATTTTTAACTATTAATTTGAGAGGATTTTTTTATTGTATAAAATATTAAATGATATAAAATAAATTATAAAAAGTTTAATTTCAAAGATTATAATTTCAGCTGAGAGGAACTCTGGGAATACAATTGTTTAGAGATGTTTGAAAAGAGAAGTTGTTAGTTGGTTAGAATTGCAGAAGAGAAGTGTTGATGATTTTGTGCAGTTTGCGGATGGTCAAACATATTTGATGTGAAGAATCTCATATTTCATATTTGCAAGTACTTCTGATTTCATTTCTTCGTATTTCCTAATGTCTTAGTATTTACTTAAAAAGAACTTAAAAACAGTGTGTCTTATTTTTATTTATTTTATGTAGATGTTTTGTTAGGGACCCTCCTGAGATAAGGATAATAATAATAACTTGAGTTTAATTAATTAAGGTTAATAAAATAGTGAAACACTAAAATATTTTTTTTAAGGAATACACTAAAAAAATGAGATAGTATTTATGTTCCTAGTCTATAGCCAACCTCACCTGCTGTTATAAGTAATTATTCTTTAACCGTTTAACACAAGTTAACTTAACAATAATAAGCAAATTTTGTTGTTTTTCAATAGTTTCACTTCTTTATTCATTATTATGACAATGAAATCCAGGTTAATTAATAAATTCAAAATATACGTTATAGCAGTATATACATTTTTAATATTTATATATCTGTGCAGTACTGTTTGTATGTTAATTTGACAAAATTATTTAGCACACACAGTTTCCAAAAAATCTACCTAACAAGGTAACATTGGTACGATTGGCTGGTTAGTTAAGAATTGAAGTCTATATATTTAAGCAATTGTAAAAAAAAAAATTCCTTTTTGTGTAAAATTCATATTACTTGCTGTTATGTAAATTAGTCTGTGATTACTGAAACAAATATAAACTTGCTTAGAAAACATTAACTTCCTGACTGCTGACGGAGAGAGGTTCGCCCACCCACTCCATCATCTCGGTAAGAACCTTGATGACCTACCTCTGATAGCCATCGACAGCTTCAGGCACATGTACCTATTCCCCAGCATCGCAGACATGCAAGTGCCCGGAAAGCTCAAGGCTTTCATACAGGTAACTTTATTTTATTATAGCATTTATTAAATGTTATTAAGTAAAAGAGAAGCTTTAGTTGCTTCAGCTATGAAAGTTTAAAGGTTATTCCACATCACCTCGGGATATACTGATAAGTTTTTACTTAAAATACAATAGCAGGAAGCATGTAAGAAAAAATGAAATGTGAAAAAAGTGACTTCAAAAATTCCCCATATCTCTTGGTTAATGGCCAATTAAAAATTTAGAATTATTTCAAAGAAATTCCAAAAACTAAAGTTTGAAAGCCAAAAATCAAAATAGCAAGTCTCAGCCAAAATAGGTTTGTAGTTAAAAGTGGCAGATGGCAAATAGAAGAAATTAAGCATTGGTATTTTTGGGAACAAACTTTTATTTAGAATATTTAATTAAAAATTCCTGCACACATGATCCACCGATGTAATGTTTTATTTTCCATTATTATACAATCTAATGAGAGCTATTTATTTAGGACCTGTATTCAGGAAAGCTACACAGGGAGTTCCATTACGGCCCAGACCCTAACGAAATAGGAGGACCAGCAGACCCACCCACCAACCCGCCGGAGTCTTCGTTCAGAAAGCTGGGACCATCTCCGAATAGATACACCCTCCTCAAGGACGAACTGTAATGACCACCTTCTTGTCGAATCTATAACAAACCACACCATCGCTTTCTCAATAGTGTAATGGGAGCAATAAACGTACACAAAACCGAGCTAAAAAATATAACATCATATTTTTTTTTTCATAGTTGTGCTGAAGTTTTGATTTAATGTAAAAAAATGCAGATTATTAATGAAAAAGTTCATTTTAAATAAATAATTACAAAGTGACTTTAAGTTGTATGAGAATGAAAGCGGACTGAGATCGTGAGGACATACCGCCAGTGGCTGTGAGAACTATGACTCCCTCGTCGAAAGCTGCCTGTTGGCAGATGCCACAAGTATTATTACATTCCACTTATTTATTATACTGGGCACTTTGAGTTAGCCATCAATTTACATTTGAGAGGATGTATCTGTATTGGAATCGGCTAAGGCTCGTTGAAGAAACATGTTGTTAGATTTTCATTCAATTTATTAATTGGCTACTTTTTAACATAATTTTATTCAATTGTTATTAATAAAATTTAAATCGGGAGTAATACAATTTAGTTCTCATGTCTATCTCGAACTTTGACTACCTACTAGACTTTTATTTAAATCCACCTTATTTAAGTACTTATTAATAACAGTTAAATAATAACTAATCGTCGGATTCATATATATATATTTCTTACTCTCTATTTTTAACGTCTCCTTGACGTTCTTGACAATATCTTGATATCAGAACCTGTTCCAAACATACATAGCCCTTCATCAATAAATTTGTTGAAAATCTAACATCTTTCATCTGTCTTAGCCGATTCCCAAATTCATTTTCTTGTATGCGCATATATCTGTTCTTTATTTATTTTTTTTTCTTATGAGTTCCATATTGCTAAGCACCAAAATGTAAAGTTATCTTTCAAAGAGCATATTTGCATCAGTGAATTCATAGTTTTCGGCTGGAGTAATCTAAATTAAATTTTAAAAAATTGTACGTTAAACAACAATAGGAAATATAAGTGGCAGTGATGCAATGTTGTGATTTGGTTATTTAAAAAAATATGTTCCAGATTTTTGAAGCTTCTTAGGAATTAGTTGCAGATCGTATTTTAACACTAATGTAATTCTTATTCGCCTCCAATGCAGAATTACTTGTTAATCAATTGTTATGAATATTTTACCCCCTACATTTATGTAGAAAATTTCACTTTGCCATTCTGTTGGGAGCGTTTAAAAGTTAATGTTTAAGTGTAATTGGAATTTTTTCCTTTAATTAAGTGCGGTAGAGTAATTTCTCATTCTCTTATTTCAGACAGCTATCTCTAATATACCTGCTCTTTTAACCATTAACTCAGAAGCTGTTTAAGATGATAATTTAAATTTCTTTCCCCTGTGTTAAGAAGGGAACAAATTAAGGACAGTAACGTACAAAAGTAATTTGAAGGTATTCCAAAAATTAAGAGTTGTGAGAGCCAATAATTGAAATCAAGTGAGATAGTTATTCTGATACATTTTGTTTTTGTTGATATTATAGTTCTATTGTTTTAATTTTTTGAAAAGTAAGTGAAAGTGATCACGAAGGTTTAAGAAATAAAACATAAAAATTCTTCAGTGACCAGGGTAAGTTGTGGTATACAGGAAAGATTTAAGTCCAACATTTTTTTTATCCTTTATTTATTTATTTTGATTTTTAATCTTGTTTTTTTAATTTTTTTAATCTTCATTCAAAAATAGAAAGGGTCGGTCACTATTCAATTTTTTGGGGGTTAATGTGTTCTTGTTGAATGAGCCTGAATAGGCTGAAACTGAAATGATCGCTTGCCTTTGTTTTCATACAAACAGGCTCCTTCAGATGGTATTCAATTGTGAGTAACTTAATTTTGCCAAGTTGAAAGAACATTGGTAACGATTGACCATAAAAATAGGAAACTTTAACAGTTTAAGTTAACATAAAAACAGTCGTAGTATCATCGATCTCAAAATTTTGTGGTAAAATACGAGCGCTATAACAAATTTCTGTACAAAGAAAGAAATTGCTTTCTTATCGATTAGATATTTTGAAGGATGAAAATATTTAACAAGTAATAATATTTTATTTCTCTGCGTTGTTGCAAACAGTTGTTTTAGTTATACTTCATAGTAAAAGTATAATTCCTGTTATGATTCCTTGGGCGTTATTTTAATCACAATTACAAAAAAAATGCTGGATCTATGGAAAAGATTATTGTAACAGTTTTCCACGAAAAGAAGTAGAGTATTTTTATTGATCAATATTTTCTCACAATTTATTACTTGCTGAATTCCTTTCTATTTCCTTGTTTTGACGTGAACCTAATCTTTGTAACATTCTGCCGATCCTTAGTAGAATAAAGCGATTTCAGTTTACTACGTCGACTTGCTGACATTTTTTAGATTTTTGTAAGCTATGTATTCTAGGGAAGCTAAGTGTGTTTTACTGTTTATATTTCTTACAATTTTATATTACATTTGTTACAAACGTATCAACTGTTCAAATAAGGAATAAGTAAGTCAATGCTTTGATGCCATTTAACTTAATAGGACATGCTGACATTTTACAGAAGTGAAATATTGCAAGCAAACAGTCCGTTGGCAACAATATCAAATAGTAGATTTATTTATTTTGTACTTATTGTATTAAGTCCTGAGGCTAGAGTTTTATTGTAAAATAATTTCAAATTGATATGAAGCATATAGGGTATCCTGGGAGGTTCAATAAACATTAAGTTCGTGGCGTAGGCTATTAGTTTTCCACTTTACAACCTCGATTATCTGCGGTAATAACGAGGAGAGTATTTATGAATAATCAAAAAACACCTTTTTATAGCCTAACTTTGATGTAAATAAATAAAAAACACCAGTTTTAAACCCACAATTTTTATTTTCAAAAAGTTCTTAGGTTTTAATTCTCTAATCTCTGTGCTTCTTAAAGGTATAATATTTCAATCTTCAAAATAGATGCCTCTAGTACTTGATTTGTAGTAACTTTTTCTATTGCCTAAATTCAAAACATTGCTTTGAGAAGTGATACTCACTTCGCAAATGAATGTCGACTATTTCGCCTTCAGTAGCGTGTTAGTACTCTTTATCATTCTTGTCACTTACCATCCACTGAACCATATCGTCTTTGTCTATTGCATGGAAATGAGAAATTTTTTCTGCTATCTCAAGACATGTTTCAATGTCATTTTGGTCTTCATCCTGTTGTGGATTTTGCTCTCCATCGTCATCAATTGATAAAAATTGTTTCCATGCAAGTTGCGGTGTTTTTGAAGGTAATATTATTCTCCATGCTTCACCAACAGTAAAAATAGAATCTTTTATCGTCCAGATTTTCAAGTTATCTTTATGGATTTCGCACACTTTTCTTCAATAATAAAACAAAGAAAATTCTCTCAGTACCTTCTTTTCAAACTATCACATCTTGATCCATGGGGCTTAATTAACAGTTGCATTAGGTGGTGGATAGTCAAAAATTTGTCCGTCAACTGTTGTGATGGCGCATTATCCAGTAAAAGAACAAGCTTACTAGTAAGTTCGTTTGTGGAACAAATTTCTTAAAAACACACGATTTATCCAAAAAACAGATAATCGAGGTTCTACTGTAGTTTATATATCTACTTCAATGAAATGTCATTGTTCAAAATAGTTTGAAGCAGGGACACGTGTTCATAAAAACTATTTCTTTACCTACATATTGCTGTACCTGAGGAAGATCATATCAGACTAAGCCGCCGCCACAACCACGGTCCAGAAAGTGTGATACTCCAGACCAGTTGATTAGCCAAGTGCTGGTTAGACCCGTTACCTTGGTACTTACTACTGGTCGAGGCCATTAGTGTGATGTAGGGATTGGATAAAGTCGGGTGGATGGGAACGGGGCCAAGACTTATTCCTTAATATAGGAGGCCAAAAAATTAAAAGCTCGTCCGTCCCTGGTGTAGCTTTTCATCACCAGGAAAGTGAAGTCTGTTTGCCGCTACGAGCTAACCCCTTCTTATTTAGATTCAATAGAAAATGAACCTAACGGCCAGTTATCTTGCGATGAGCCCTTGAACTTGATCATTTATTGTTATTTTGATAAATTAAAAAATGTGAATATTACTATTTAACTTATAAATATTTATAGTAGCAGATTCTTACTTGATTGTAGTTTCAAAATTGACAAAAGGCTAAACATAGTGTAATATTCTCCTAGATAGCTAATAAGAAATAGCTTATTCAATTTTATAACTGAATAACTTCATTATATTGGTAAATAATTTTACATGAATAGTTCTTTTTTGCTAAATAAAAATTATTTTAATAAAGAAATAACGATTAAAAAAAAAAAAAAAAAGTATTATTCAAACCTGTTTGTTAGATTATATTTATCTGTTGTAATTACTATTTAATGTTCATAATTTGTAAAGATATTGTAACATTTGATTTGTACATATATATTAGAAAATATATTGTGCTCATATGCACTTGTTTTCACTATCATCCCTGTGAATCACCAAATAATTTATAGTGATATGTAATTAAACAATGAATTAAGAAGGGAGAACAAATAGCTAACTGATTGAAAAATTAACTGAATAGTCTGTATCAAGATGGTCGGTCACCATGGCTTCAGTTGAAGAAGAAAAAAGTTGCACTCCGAGAACGTTGTGAAGGCTCGTAGAAGCAATAACGAATTTGGGTATTATTGTAAGTTATGAGACTGAATGTAGAAATTTTACAAAGTTTAGACAAAAAAAGTACTGTTACTGACAACACATTGAAGTTGAATTGATAATTAATATTTTATATTAATTATTTAGTGGTAATGTTTTTTTTTTTACATTTCCAAATATGTTTATCTTCCCTCACAATAATTATGATTTTTCTTGTTGGTAGAATGGTTACTTGTTTATTAGATTTTGAAATTTCGTTAATGGGTAGAAGGAAAAAAAATGTTACGCCCTAATAGTCTGGATCAAATAATTATATATTTGTTATTACGTCATGTGGACCGACGTTTTGCCATCACATCTAGCATTATCAAGGTCTGAAAGAGATTTATTCATAAAATTACATCATATATTACTTAACTTATCATTTAATCCTAAAACAACATATCTATTGTATTTATGTACCATAAGCCCATCAACTCTAAGTAACAAATAATTTATTTGAGCTGCTACCATCATTGTTATAAATTGGTCCTGAATTTTTTTTTTCCTCTAATCAATTAATTGCCTTAATTTTTGTTAAATACATTACCAAGAATTTTGAGTCCTATCTATTCTTGAGGGAGCCTGAAGGGAAACTAACTGTAACCCTTAACCAATGCTAAGAATTATATAATCTAACCATAACATGTGAATGTTTTTTACAGTACATAAATACATTGTTTTTAGCATCAAATGAAAAGTTAAATAATAAATCTGTCTTCCCCCAATATGGTATGTATATAATGTAATTTTAAGTAAATCCTTTTCCTCAACTTGAAATTGCCAGATATGATGGCGAAATGTCTGTCCACATGACAATAAAAATATATGATTATTTTATCGAGACTATTTGGCCACAATAGTTTTTCCTTCTGTCCAACTTATACTGGAAGTCTCAAAATAAACTTTAATGTTTTTACAGGATTGTGAGCTGGTTGTTGATTAACTTTTCATACAATCATTACCAGTTGCAGTTGATTATGGTAGCTATTGGAAATGCTTGTGTGTGTTAATAATTAATTTGTGGGCAGTCAGTGCTATTTATGAATAATGTTTTTATGTTTATTGACTGGTTAATAATGTTTATTAATTATAGTAGTTGTCTGGGTAAATTTATAAGATACCTGCATAGGTTAAAGTTGACAGCAAAAATGTTAATGATGCAATAATAAAATAGTTCGGAAGATATTATAAGTCTTAACACTTAACTTAGCCAAACAAATCTTTTAGCTTTTTATTATTATTGAATATTTTTCTTGTTTGTTCCTCGAACATGCCGAATTATGGGGAAATAGCTTTTACATTTCCAGCTTGTCCGCTAAACACACTCAGAAAGGCCCATTACAAATATGTAGCAGGTGACACGTTGCAGACTGAGCTACACCTACACCAAGGCGACCATTTAATGAGAAAACAAAATTTTAGAACACCTCAGTGCCGGTCAAAACTTATAGTAAATCTAATTCAAAATAGCTCATAATTATTTTTAGTAGGAAACAATTTCGCTAACGCTTAGTAGTATAGGCAAATGATTGGAGAACACAGCGATGTTTGCACTTGCCCGACAGATGCCCCTTTACAACTTGATCGACATTGCTATAGCAGGTGGAGATGAATTTGACATCCTGCAACTTCTTTCTTTGCTTCGTGAGTTAAAATTATTATTGACATTAGGTCTGAATTTGTGGCTGGTCTTTTTTTACAATTAAATCCAGCCATGGTTTCAGAATGAAAGTGAGGCTGGAATTTTTCAGTGTGTTGTTTGTTAGCAGGGTACAATTAATACACCCTTGTAATAAATATAAAAAAATATGTCTAGTAAAATTGAAATTTTTTTGATTATGAAAATTAACTTGGATTTAAGATTAAAATCATTTTTGTTTTTTTTTAAAAAGGAGAAGTTTTGTGATCAAAATATGACACAACTTCTGTTATCTGAATTTTTAGTAAACATCACTCACTATCTTTTATAAGTATTAAAATTTGTTATTGGACTGGCTAAAAATGAAAAATAAATAAATATCACATAATTCATTATTTTTAATTAAATAAGATACGTATATATTTGAAATATAAAAACGATGTCAATTGAAGAACTTATTCCATGCTCTAGAAAAACTTAATAGAACAACAGTAGAAATGTCCCCAGAGGTGGAGCACATTTTCGGTTATTTCATATTACAAATCAGTAATATAGTCAGTTTTTGATTATATGGATTTCATACTGTGAAGAAGTTACATGGCTTATATTGGATTAAGTTGTTATTTGTCGGCCAATCGCAAGAATTTGATTACATTTAAAAAACAACATTGAATATAAAAATATGACATAATACTCCATGGGTAAACTTAAATTCATTCATTAGAACGAGCCATTTTGAATTTGTTGTTTTAATTTATAATTATACCTTTTATATAAATTGTATGTAATTCTTTTATTTCAATGGTTTAAATGAATTATCAACATTTAGTATAATATATTACATATATAAATAAATCCCGAGCATATATATTTACCTTATCATGAAGGGTTCTCGACATAAAAACTGTCACTAACACATTTAGATACATATATAATAAATTTATTGATAATATTCTTGATTATACAAATAGTAATAAACAAGAAGATAAATTACAAATCATGTTCCCCTATACAAAAAATATAAAGTAAACGGTGTGCACTCTGCCTAATAATAAAAATCTTATTTGAATATTTTTTTGTTTTTAATTGATTTTAAAATTATCTCCTCAGATCCATCGACCGTCATCCAAACATTTTTTTTTTGTTTCCTGGTCCGCAGGGTCATATTCACTTCATGAATAGTGCCTTGTGAATTGTACTGATATCCGGCACCACCATTCCTTTAGTTCCGACCATTGACTTGTTTGTAGAAGAGCTGCAACACGATGTAAACAATGCAATAAATGGTATAATTTACACTATAATGAGAATTTGTATTAATTACAACTAAAAACATTAACAACAGCTTAAGTCTTTGTCTTGTCAGTGTATAAGATTTATTTTTCTCCCTAAAAATAATTTATTGATAACTAGCTGTTAAGCATGCAAAATACCATTATGTTAATTTAGTTTAAAACATTTAAAAATTGTTCGATTAATTTTCAAAATCGTGGTGATGAAACCTGAAAAAAAATACCGCATTTAAAATTTGAAGCTACAATTTTAACTGATAATTTAACACATATTAGTGAAAACAACAGTTTTTTCTTTTTTAAATATTTTATTAACTATTTACAATTTTTATTTAGTTAAAAGGGAAATTTTCAGTGATGCATTTAACAAATCAAATAATGGCTGTTAGTCAATAATCTTAGTTAGTTTTATAGAATGATTTAATAAATATTTAAGGAACTCACACTCTAGAGCAGGTGGACAAGCCATATATCTTATGTTCAGAAACACCACTTTTTCACAATATTTACAGGGTTTTGAAAAAAACTGTTTTCTGATATCTTAAAAAGATTAACATCTTTCAAATCTACTACACCTATATTTCCAATAGGGTTCTTTCACATTGTGTTACTTTTATTTGGCTTTCCTAAATATTTAGTTTATTTATTTATTGCGGAGGATATCGATCCTCGGATCAAATAGTTACATCAATCATGCGCACCTCTGCCATATTTTTCTAGAATTTATGCCATAACCTCGACCAACAAGAGAGAAAAGTAAGTTGCCTATATAAATAGCTATGAAGCTCACCTCGGCTTAACAAGAAGGCACTTCATTGGCTGGCCGTCAAGCTGCCTGTTGTGGTACGCCTCGACAGCTGCAACTGCGTCTTTGAGGTCCCTGTAAACCACCTCGGCAGTGCCAGGCCGCACAACCCTTGATCCTATGAGTGGTCCAATATCCTCGAACAGTTCCTGTTAAACATAATAGTGACACTTCTCTAGTGTACAAAACATGGTAAATAAAGTGTTGCCAAATGACAATGACCTCTGTGGAAGGAGGTGGGTACCCCCCCCTTCCTTAACATCCTCGCATAGCACATGAACATCATGACAAACAAGTTCTTACACTCCTTCGTCATCTAATGTTATTCAAAATACGACGGGAAGAAATGTATCACAAAGACATTAAACACACGAAGAGGTGCTAGAATGTGTAGATTCATACAAATACCTTGGTTCATTGGTTAGCCCGTATATGATTAGAAAAGATTAATTAATTGGTAATAGAGGATTTAGGTTATTAATAGGACACGGTAAGTCAATGATTCAAGTGCAATACTGGAGATATCAATGTTGACCAAATGCTCTTTAAAGTTACTAAACAATGAAGCCCCTTAGGATAACGAAAATCCTGTTTTTAAATTGCTGATGTAATTTAAGTATTATCACAATAAACAATTGTGGCAAGGGACTCTTCCATCAATCCAACTTGCTGTAAATTTAAATAGACTGCGTTTCTTATTTGAAAAATGTTTTTTGATGTTGTATGAGACCAGCTTAACAACCAAGATATTGATATGACTAGTTTTGTTAGGGATATGTTTCAGCAGGGATGACCCCTGGCTGGAGATAAGTAGGCCCTGGATTCTAATCCCAGCCTTGCCATTATCTTGTTTCTTTAACTAGTAATAAATATTATATCTATTAAAAATTAATTGTGAGCAATAGCCCTAGTTAAAAATGACCACTTGTTGCTTGGGAACACTTTGTAAACAAATTAATAAAAAAAAAAAAAAGTGAAGAACAACCTACGAGGCATGACATACCTTGATATCCTCATGTGTGACAGTCGGCTGAAGGTTGGACACGACAATCCTGTACCCCTCTTCCTGACGTAAAGGCTCAAGCCTAGACTTTACACTCTCATCAGACCTCCTTTAAACAATTTTCAATTATATATTTGTTACAACAGAACAAAGTTACAATTTATATTAAAAAATAATTAGGTTCTAAATCAAGCCAGAGAGGTTTTTTTAAACAGAAACAGGGAATCGTCAAAATGATCAAGACAATCTGAAATTATTTTTTTTTACATCTTCTGCAACATCACAGATTTAGTTGATTAGCTATTGGTTAAGATACCATAAAGGGGAAAAGGAAATACAAATATTTTTTTAGAAGGGTATGAGAAAATTGAATGAAATTTCATAATTATTGAATAATTTTAGACAGCTGTTAAAGGAAACAAACACAGTAGTAAGACAATGACACCATACCTGACCTGCTGGAGCCTCTCCATTCAGGCTTGGTAATTATTACTCCATTATAAGAGAAATTACACATAAAACCTAAAATTTATCAACTGGAAGAAATACAAAGTTTTCCTCAAGGTCACAGTTCATACAAACTAAAATAAATGATCATCTGAAGATATTTAACAGCATCCCGCCGAATAATGAGCTCAAGGTTAAAAATAGAAGAGAGTATACAAATCCAATTGATGGAGATCAATATCAACTTGACCCACCACTAAAAGTATAATACATTGATTGAACAATCGGGTTGTAGAAACGTATCAAATGTCATATACGAAAGACAGGAATAAAAAACTATTGAGTCTTCAGCGCCTAATGATGCGTTGGTCGTGAAGAGAAAGGCAGTGATGGACTGATGCAACAATGCAAGACAAACTCTTCCTCTTGCTGCAGCAAACTCCTAGAGTCTTCTTTACCAATATCAGGTACGATAAATCAATGAAATGCGTTCTTGGCATGCGAATATTAACATCCATAATTTAGCTTGGGTAAATGTTTTAAAGCACGAGGCAAAATATCACATTTAAAATGAAGGCTCACTTAGAGAAAAATCACAACTTTTATTATAAACAAGGCAGTTTAAAAATCACATCTTTGGTTTATGACTCGTCACTTAGTTTATATATACTGCCATAATTAAATATTGAATAATATATCCTTATCTTCAATAGGCTTAGTGATTACTCAAATATTGAAGATATTAAAAATGCTCGATTAACAAGTTCCTTTTAATGTTTTTTCAGCATTAGGATGCCAATTATGAAACCATAATATGGGCGTAAACGTCCACACTCTGCTGCTATTTGGAGGGTTTTGTCCCCTTGGTGAAGGCCGGAGCTCTGAGCCAAATTTGTAGTTTCTCCAATTCTCTCTTATCTTGAGTAGGCTAAGCACTCTTGGCCGAGCTCACTTCTTCTGTCTCCATAAAGGAAAATGATATCAATTTTTTTCATCATTATTTTTAGATTTAGTTTTTTTTTTATCCTATGCCAACATCTGGCAAAACTGCGATTAGGTTCCTAGCATCCCAGTACGGTTTTGATCTCATTTTATAAGGATCAATGCAAAATTCTTGACAATGCTGCGACAACTAGGGACATACTCCACTTGTTACAAATACTCATTCAGTTATCATGACAAGTAACAGTTGGTTGTAAATACTAGACAAAGCAGGCCATAGCTATACAGATGGAATCAACACTTCTCCAAGCTTTCTCTTCAGCGTTCTTGAGACAGTATCAAGCTATATAGTTGGAATATAGTTCTTCTTCCTATATATTTTTTAATTTCTAGTTAATTACTCTTAGCTTTCACAGTGATAACTTCATTGGGGTTATCACAAAAAAATTATTTTACAACAAATAAATTTAGGAGTATTCCGGCAGATATTCATTTGTTCGTGCAGACTTAAGAGAAGGTCATGAATGTCCACTTTCCTTCATATTAGGTTTTATGGCACAACAATAACCTAGTTCAAGAAAAAACATTAAAACCAGTTAGTGGTGAATTCAGCCATAAATGGTGATGAGAAGCCACAATCTCCATCCTGCATCATCTCCCCATCCAAATGTCTTGTCTTCAGATCCTGATCAGTAACCGTAACAATGCTTATTAGTCTTGAAAAGATGGCCTTTGTATCTCGAGAGCTACAAAAAAGAATATTCTCATGATCTAAATAATTTTTGGTATGAAGACACTTTAGCTAGAAACGAGATAATGATACTGCTGCATGAGTAACTATTTAAAGTAACAGGGTCTTCAATAATAAAGCAACAAATATTCAATTGTAAACAATCAAGAATATTTTATAACTAAACTGTTTGCTTTGAATTTTGAAATGGCTCCAAGCCATGTATGTGATAGGATTAATTTATAAATTGATAACTAATGATTAGTAAAGAAAAAGAGGAAAAATGAAAATCTGTGCCCACATTGACAATAATTAAAATTATTTTATGACATTATATTATTACCAAAATAAATGATTATCGTACCCAGGGAACTGATAAATATACCTTTAAAATGAGACAGGTTGTACCATTTAGTTTTGAAAGCCTCTCCTTTTGAAGTTGACAATTAACTTCTTTGAAATGAAAAAATTAACTTTTGTCAAATGGGCATTGAATTTATTTTTCCCACATAAATTTACATAGTTGATATATAATCTTCGTTGACATTTGATACGCTGCAACCCAAAAAATATTTTTTTTTTTTTAATTTTCTTTATGGAATACCTTATAGCAGGAGAAGGTCTCAGCCAACTATCTTCTTTACTAGTTCTTAATTCTCTCTGTAACAGAAATGACAACGGTGTAAAGGGTTATATCACTTATCCGACCAAATTCCAAACTGACTCCTTTTCATGACAAACTAACATGAAAATAAGAAAATAATAACAGAATCGAGCACATCGCAGCCTTCCAAACGTGTATTCCAACTGATGCCAGAAATCTTAAGCAATTCAATTCTGATGTTCCCCATTCCTTAACTTCATTTCTTCTATTCAATTTCTTCATGAAAATAAAATGACCTCTGCATAATCTTGAGATAATCTTATATACGAATGACTAAACCGACAACATATTTCCAAATTATAATTTTGTGTTTAATCGCAGCTGCCCAGCCCACAAATGAAGAGAAATTCTACTCTTACACCTTCGTGGTTTCCGATTGCAATCCTCTATGATTAATTACCACAATTAACTGAATCACAAAAGAGGTAGAATTAGCTGGATGTAGTTCTATTATTTATGGATCTATTCAGCTGAACTCTTCAGAATAAAAAACGATGAAAATGTTTAAGGGTAGATTATTGCGTCTCAGACACAACAAGAGACAAGTATACACATTCCCCCCCCCCTTGAACGGCTGTGATGTCATGCTGAAAAAATTTGCCATGCAATTTCTTATCGAGAGAGCAAGTTGGTAAACAGATGCTGGCTGATTATGGTTGAATGTAGGTGGCGTTGCAGTAAATTCAAATTTTGTATGTCTGCTGATGCTGATTTCTAAAAATGACAACTGTCAACAGTTTTATTTAGAGGTTTTTTCTAGAAGATAAAAGAAGAAATCCAGGAAATATCTTTTTTAAATACATGAAGGTGATAGATAGATGAAGATTTGTAGGTACGATATAAAATATTTTTTAAATATTCTTTCGAAAAACAAATTTTTTTTGTTAGTTGGTATTCAACAATTTACAAACTTTTTTTTTTAGTTTATAAGGACTTTTGATATCTGTTATTATTTCCTTATAGATTCCAATGTTTATTATAACATTCTTGAGGATCATTTCAGAAAACAATAATAATTGTAAAATAGTGTGGTAATGAATGTGATATATGTTAAATAGTTTTCTGGAAATGTCAGTTCACATTTATTTGCCATAAACTAGACTCAATTTGGAATCTATAATCTAATAATTATAAATTCAAATTCCTACTAAGGTATCATGTCATCATCATTCATCAAGTTGATTGTTTGTCATTGCAGCATGCCGAAATTCTTTAAAGGGTAATCAAAATTATCTACATTCTGTGTCAGGACCATATCGGTTTTAGTCATTAGTTCATCCATTTACAATCATATCAAACCATAGCCTTTAAGAGTCTCCATTGCAACATCTTCTTGAGTTGATTTAATTTTCTTCAAAATACTACTCATGGCAGACTGAATTTAAAAGGAAGAGCAGTCTAATGGATTAATTAATATTAACTGAATAAAGAGTTTCAAGAGCTCTCAGATAGTGCAGTGGTTGTGGTGACCACTTAATTACACGAACCTTTTAGAGGGTCAATGTCATAGTCGAAAAGCACAATTTTCTTTTACTCAATGCTAAAGGAAGACCCTTCTTGCCCTATGGTGCATAAGGCATATAGATTTCAAATAAAATATTTTATTTAATTAGTCTTCCGCTAATTTTAATTTTGAAGATCAATCAGGCTCGTGACAGGCACCGTTTCTCTTCTTCAGTGGCCAGCAGTCAACTTAGTTATAGCAAACAAAATAAATGTGGGACAGGTCTACTTTCGAGAATCAGCTGTTGAAAGAAAGTTGGAACAGGAAAGAGGCGTCAACTGCTTATTATTACCACAAATGCATCGTCTCTACTTTAATTGTTATTGTCAATGCCACTCAGTAATCATAGAAACAAACCACCATTACATACAAAAATATTGTCTAAAAACTGATTTAGATATATCATTAGAGATAAATACGATGAATTGCGATGTAGAAGGTTTTAAGCAATAGGGTTATTTCCGTTTTCTTTCATCATAGTAGAAACATCTGATTTCTTTGTAATAGTTTTCATTCTTCTTTTCCTTTGCAATTCTCTTCTTGGAATGAGTAAAACTGTTAATAAAGATGGCGGATGTGAAGAGATTCCCATGACATTACATTGACTGCTACACACAGGCTGCATCTACATCTCAATAGACTAACTGTTGTATAGCCCCAATAAATACAAATATGTTCCAAATAAAAACTAAAATAAAAGGGGCCAACTTCTCTTATCTAGAAAAAACCATCGATGACTTCCTAAAGATTTTTGTTGCCGTCCTAAGAGAGATGGGTCGACGATGAAGGCATAGCCGAAAACAATTACTCACTGGACGACTGTTGAATGGAGCAGAAGAATTCGGTCTGATGAGCAATACTTCGAGCTGTGGAAGACTGGCCGGGTCCCAAGATCTACGGTCAGCATCCATTATGTTGTCACTGCTTCTGCTTCCCCCTCCTCTTCCTCTGCTCAATGGCCTGGTGTTCCTCCGAGCAGGTGCAGCATCTGTACACCAACAAATAAATACATATATCTATTCTACTATTGTAAATTTCTAAATTAAAATATTCATCATGACCAATAATTATTAGTTGTGGCCTGTAATCACTGCTAGTGTTTAAATAATTACTGGTTACTGGGATCTGAATTCAAATAAGACACCTCATTGGTTCAATGAGACCAGCTAAAGAAATTGTATATTGGGATAACATGCTGGGAACATCTGGCCACACGTCAACAAGTCCTGGGTTCCAATCTTAGCCCTGTCACTATTTTTTTTCATTGGGTTACTAATTATTAAAACAGCGGTATTACATTTGAGAAATAAATTTTTTCGCCTTTCCACAAACTTTTAAACATTGGCAAAGTGCTTTCAACTGTCCAAACAGTTGTCCCCAGTGCTTGATAATTAATTTAAATGAAAAATGAGGAAGTAAAAATGAATGAGAAAATCAAATGGTTGATATATCTACGGATTGATAGCAGTCTTAGTGTACTACACAACAAGCATAAACATATAATAAGATTAAAGACATTAACTATTGATTAAAAAATAACTAGTAGTTTAAAGGTCGAAAAAAATCAGCCTACAAAGACTGATTGAATAATCTTGATCAAAAGAAAATACATAAGTATGGCTAAAAAGTTATTAATCAAGCTTTTCCCAAGTGATGTCTGACCATTGAAGCTTGTCCATCCTCAACTTTGCTCAAAAACAGCCGTTTACTTTTAGGAGAGATTTGAGAATACCTCAGACTACCTTAATAAAATTTGATCAACTTGTTAATTATTTTATGAGTACTTGAACTAGGTAAGAATTGATATGATGATTTGAAACGGAAGTATAACTCAAGCTCAAAGTAAAGACTTACATGGATAAGAGTCCATTGTAGCTCTGGACAACTGTCTGGCCGAATTGTTGATGGTTCTACCTGGCACAAAATCCATAAGCCTGTTTATCGTTCCTAGTCTCGGAGCACTCGAGCTCAATGAGTTAATCCGGAGCCTTGCATCTTTTTGTCTTTGGAGAGAGTTTAGTTTTTCTCGTGCATCCCTTAATGCACCCCTTTTCCTAGCATTTATTTTAGCCCTGGCGTCAATGATTGAAGCTTTCCCTCGAAGTCCTCCAGTAGAAAGCATCCTTTTACCACGCTCCCTTCTGCCTCCACGGGGCCGTGATGAGCTGTAATTGAATTCAGGAAGGTAAAATTATTACTCTAGAATGGAGCAAAGAACTATTTTTTCTCAAATTAATTAAGCAAAAATAAAAGCAAACAGAAATGATGTTGAAAGATTCCTGAAGAGACAAGCAATAATCAAACAAGCTTGGTTTGTTTCTGAAGAACTAAAATTAAAACAATAAAAAAATTAACAGGTTGAAAACATGTGACAAAACATTTTAACAAATTCTCATGAAATATCTACAGGTTAAGGTGATTATTGCTTAAATAACATGCTGTTATCTTTTTTGATATTCCCACTTAAAAATTACAAACTAAAAGTATTATTGATCATATTAACTGAAGGACTAGACGTGAAATAGCTAATTAGAGCTTAATATTAAACCAACCAGTAAATAGAACTAACCAATAAAAAAAAACTGTCACTGTGACAGAATTTATTAGTATTGTGTAGATATTCTAAACATACCCTCTGTTATTGTTTCCTGGCAATCCCTTTTTCCATTTCTTTTTAATTAACTCATCTAGGCCAACGTCCATCCTGAAATCTCAGAAAAGAAAAGTAAGAACGCGAGTAGAAGTAATAACGCTTGGAGTAGAATCAAGACAGCACCTATGACAGTTTAGCCATCTTCACGTCTCATCAAAAATTTTATGTCTAATTTCTACATTTCAAAAACGAAATCCACGCGTCATATAAAAATATTTAACTTAATTTAAATGTCATTTATAATTTTATTCGATATAAATTGTTTACTTTTACATAAATTCCTCTTTAATCACGATATAATAAACTTGAATTAACAATGTCCAATAAGTAGATTTCACGGTAAAAACTTTTTCATGCAATACAAATTACAAAAAAAAAAGTTAAAAATTTAACTAAAGTCAAATAAATCACAAAAGAAATGCAAACATCAACATGGTGACTAAGACGTTAATACAAAGAGTAGAAGGGGGGGGGGGTGATTTCCAAAATAATTAATATTCTTTAAATAGAAAAAGGATAGATTTTTTTTCCCAACAAAAGGTGAATAACATTTCAGAAAGAATTAGGTCGATTAATCAATCCCGCCATTCCAGTGAGAAATAAGCATTCTTACATAACATTGTTGGTTACTAAAAATATGCTAATATGGCTAGCAGGCCCGAAAAAATAGGCTTTACTTACGTCCTTTGAGTATGCACTAGGATAGCAAAAATGATTGAATCGGAATAATAATCTTATATCGCAATTTGCATCGCTGTCTTCCAAAACACTTTTCTAATATCTTGCAATTTATTTTTCTTTGAAGTATTTATTGTTTTCTTAATCATGAGGGAAAACTTACAATCAGCGTTTTGGTTTTGCTGGAGGATAGCCTGTTGTATCATTGCCGTGTATATATATGTAGTTAGTTATTACAGGTTCTGTTTCAGTAAAATTTAAAAGATGGAAAATAGGAAAAAACAGAAGATGGAAAAAATTAAGTAATGCATATCAAAATTTCGGGGGTGAAGGTTTTATTTCCATAAGAAAGTAAAATAAAAAAAAGGGAATTAAGCAGGCAGGATCAAATTAGTCATTAAAATCGGATTTACTTGTGTAATTAAAAAGGACTAGGAGAAGATTATGTGTTTAGTTTGTTAAGAAATTGTAAGAAGGAATTTATTAGTTTGCGAAACAATAAGTATCCCTATCGGCAAATAGACTCAGAAAAAAAAACTGAAGTCATAAGATCCTTGTATGTAATCATTTTAATAGTTATTTCTTTGCTTTAAAGAAGAAAATACTCACACTATCCTTGTCCTTTTCTTGTTAGATTCATGTTAACTGTTTGAAGTTATATGAAGGCAACAGTTGGTTTAGTTATACAATCTATTTTTGCTTTACCACACTAATCATGATTTCCATTTATATCTTATTTTGTTTCATTTAATCTGGTCTAAAGTATGTTGTTTATCTAAGTTACATAATGTGGCCATTGTCATTTTTATCTTGTTAATATTTTAATGCGGGTACGTTTTGTTTCTGAACCTTCCACCATAGGGGGTCTATTCATATTTGTGAATAAATGGCCTTGGTCAATCCGATGTATCTTTCCAGAAAGATAATTTTTAAATGATATAACAAACACCTGAATCTCCGTTTGTGGCGTGAGAGTATTGACTTATATGGATTTGTTACTTAAAACTTGTATGGGCGCCTCGACCACGAGGTGTGCAAACAGCTAATCAGTCTACCTGAATCTTCTTGCATGTATAAGCGTTTGTATATCAAAGACTTCAACCACCAGACCACTGGGATTGGGTCATCACAACTAGCATCAGTGTTTCTTAACCGACCCTCTTGAGCTCCACTTATACCAATTGAAATAAAGTTTCTAGAAAACAACTCTTCAATTTCCCTCCCCTCAACTGGAGGCCTGCTATTTTACTTAGATTATTCACAGGAAAAAAAAAAAAAAGCGAAATTCAAAAATCAAAGAATTTTACAGGTTGCGAGTTTCACTAACTTTAATTTAATGGAGAATTAGAATCAGCCTACCCAGCTAATCAATTTGTATCCTTAATCTCTTCATCGTAATCCAGCTTTAGTATAAGGTATATAAATAATAAATTAGAGCTGGCATCAGAGAACATAAATAAATAAAACAATACATTTGTATAAAAAGGTTTACTAACAATTCATTTAAAAAAAAAATTTTCAATAAATATATATATCTTATATAAAAATGTTAAAAAAACTAAATTGTAAAATCTAAAAATCTGTAAGTTACTTAACAATAAAAAAAGTTGACAAAAATATGGACGGAACCTTATCACAGAAGTTATATACAAAGGCAATGAATTAATTCATGAATAACAGTTACATATTCTAAGCTTACAATGGGCTTGTTGGTTAACTAAGGAAAAAAACAATACATGAAGATCAATGCTTTCACTGTCAGAGAGCTTGACAAGCAATAATGGGACATTAACGATACATCTTATTTACAATACACAATTTCATAATAACAATAATATGTCTGAGAATATTGTTTGTTTATATTAAAAAAATCAAGAATGAAATGACTTTTCTGACAATAAATCATAAAGGTTTTTGTTTTGAAGCTCCTTAAATAATGTATAATTCAAAAAATAGTTAAGCAAAACAAATAAAAGAATGTTCTTGAACATTACTTACAATATCATTGTATACAGAATAAACAAAAATCAAAGAGAGAAAAAAACTGTTAGTAGTTTGATATTTTTAAACATTATAAAAATATAAAAAAGCAAAAACATGAATATGTATTCTTATTTTTTAATTTATAAATAACGAATTCCTTAACATTTAGCATATTAATTTTATAATGTATTAATAAAAATGTTAAGGAATCTATAATGAACACATTAATATTTTCATTCAAAGGTAATAGACTAAAAGCACCTGGCAAAACTAAGAAAATAATCCAACTTCTTTGGTAATGTATAAGCAAAAAACAATCTATAATTTTAAAAACCAACTATAATAATAAAACAAGATTTTTTTTTCAAGTCAATGAAATTAAAAGTGTACTGGTTTTTTAAACATTTATGGCTGTTGAAAATAAATCGAAAATTTAAATCTAGAAGGTTAAGTTAATAATAAGTAAAAATTTCTTTATCCTATTATCTGTATTTTCTCTTATATCTTATACATGAGAAAATGAAATATGGTATTTTTGTACTATGCCAATTTCCAAGGGATGTAGTATACCTTATGTTAAATGGTGGACAACTTTATATACTACCATACTAAATATAGTAAAAACAACTGTAATTTATAGAACAATAATGTTCTCTAATTAACAGAGACATCATCAAATAAAACTAACAATGGTTATAATAATCAATTACATAATGATTATTAGATCAATTCAAAATTATGTTTACATCACTTCTATATATATAACAAATACAATATTTTGTTACGTATAATACTTAGTATTTTTTTAGAATTAATAGATTAAAAAAACTTAAAGGCTTGTTGTAACTATCAGTTTGAAATGCTTCAGATATATGGACGGAATCATTCAGTTTTTTTTCCTGAAGCTGAAGTTCACACAGTTATAAAAACAGCAATAAAATTGGTAGCAGAACAACAATCGCAAATGAAGCTGTGCTCCTTAGACTGGAAGACTGAAATGACAAATTCACAATTATAAACAACTAAGAGATCAAATAAATGTAATTTGTGAAAAAAAAAATCTATGAAAGCTAAAATAAAGTACAAAGCACATAGTAGAGTTCAAAAATCTCCTTAATTTGTCGTCTACAATCTAACTAGCTGTCTCACAAGGAATGGGTCGTGGTGTGACTAGAAGGTGTACTCAAATTCTTCATAGGGAAGATATTATATTCCACATTGAAAATAACCTCTCAGCCGTGGATAGTAGAATAGGCTGGTAAACTCTAACTAGCCTACTCCCAAGAAACGAGGAGTATTTTTTCTTGATTTCATAGAGTTCAGAAAATATTAGTTGTTTCTTTGTTGATTTAACATACTATTTTTAAAAAATATAATCATAAAAGAACATTATGCAACTATAGTGTGAGGTAAAATTAAAATAATTGGACATTAAAAAGTTAATTGGAAAAACAAAAAAGGATTCCAAAATGTTTTTTTCCTTGATTATTTAATTATTTCTAGGAGACAAATATTAAACAAGTGAAACTATGTAATCTTACAAAAATACTTTCCAAGGTTGCAACAAAAGAGAGGGATACTTAATATAAAGTAAATCGGTCTATTGAAATATCTGGGATAAATGATCACAAGTAAAAAGTTGGATTTGTAGTTGGAACTGTCCATTCTGCCTTTCTTTCAACAGGTGAAATTTATACCCGCAACTTTTAACCCTATCGAGATAGGAGGGGATGTGATATTATTGCAGGCTGATTATTGTGCCCTTTTTCTATTGTCACCAGACAACATAAAGATATTCTTCTGGGAATTCCTCCCTCTATTCCTCTCTTAATACAATTGCGACATACTTTTCTTCTCATATCTACCTCAATTTTCCTTTTTTTAACTATAGATATAATAATCCAACTAATATTTGTGTAGTATTGGGAGAATTCTAGCTAAGAACTGGTTCACTCAAGGTTCTTAGCCATTAAATTCAAACTGATTGACAGTTTCATAAATGAATTCACTAACTACTTATTAAAGTTGTATCTACCTCTTATTTGCTTTCTTGTTATCAGGGACTGATTGTGAAGACATACGCAGTACATCAAAATTTCTTCCGTTCATAAATTTAATGAAAATAAAATATATTTCATTCATAATCAAAGAAATGCATGTACTATACTTTTGATAGATATGAATATACTGTAAGTTATACATTTTAATGGGAAGTAAAATGACCTTGTGATAACAAATGAGTAATGCACTTCAATACTAGTAATGAGGCAGGAACAGTATTCACTATAGTAATGTCTGTTGTAAATGGACTTGCCACTTTGATGTTAGTTATCATAACATGCTATATAAAGCAAAATACAACTTACAATAATAAAGTAATTGCATTTATCACCCCCGCAACACTCAGCACACTTCCAATCCTCGTACCAGACATGAGTACAAGAACTTGTGTATTTTTTCATCGTCCTTTCGCATTGACTCTTTGTGGCACATCGCTTGGTGATGTAATATTGCTTCTGGGCGCCGGCCTGCCAGTAGGGGGTGGCTAAATAACACACAATATATTACATACAAATTAACAGTTTAGACGCGAGTAAATTCAATAGTGCCCACAAAAAATATACGTACTTCCCCATTTGATTTCAGTAAGACACATATCGTGCTCTTGCTCACAAGTTTTGATAGTTTTCAAACACTTGCCATTATTCATGTCTTGCCTGTCACACACATAGCACTCAAGGCACATACCTAGAGACCAAACCATGTTTAAAAACAAAGCAAAAGAAACAAGCCAGAAAACAAACTAAATATAGAACACTTACCACCCTTATTTAAGTAAAATAAAAAACCCCAAAATACTAAATGCTCAAATAAATTCATTTTAGAGGCTTAGATTATTTATATTTTATTTTTCAACAATTAGTTAATAACACTAACATGACAACAATGACACACCCCTGTTACCATCAGGGCGTCTACTAACTGATTTACCATAGAGGTTCAAATTACGTTGTTTAGGGCAAGTTCAGGGATGATTGATGAAGTGAAACAATAATATTCGGACGACGAATTAAAAAAAATAAAACTCACAACGTTTTTGATGTAGGTTTTATTTCTCTTAAACTTTTACACAGTAAACCATAGTTTCAACAAGTGTTGGAAATAAACTTAATTGTCGAAACCATGGTCCACCGTGTGAAACTTTATCAGAAATAAGATAATATCACAAACATAATAGGTGAGTTTTATTAATTTTAATTTTTTTAAAATTCATTGTCCAAACATTAATAATATAAATAGTTAACGTTGCATAATATGTACGAGGGTGGTCTGAAAAGTTTACTAAGTTTCAGCCATTTTGAACGCACAGTCAAAAGAACGTGTTTGTCACATATTAAATCAACATTTAGAGATGAGAAAGCTGTCCGCGCGTTTGCTCAAGTTAGACCAAAAACGTGCTCAAATAAACATTTCCAACGCTCTGTTGGCGCAGTTTAGGCGCAATAAATCCGAGTTTTGGTGCCGATTAATTACTGTGGATGAAACTTCGATACACCATTATACGCCCGAAACAAAAATACAGTCCAAACAGTGGACTGAAAAGGGAGAACCGGCTCCAAAAAAAGCAAAAACTGTTTTTTCGGCTGGGAAAGTGATGGCGACTGTTTTTTGGGATAGTCATGGAGTTATTTTAATCGATTATCTTTAAAAAGGAAAAACCATTAAAAGAGTATACTACGCATCATTACTTGACAAACTGAAGGCAGAACTTGCGGAAAAACGGCCACATTTGCAGAAAAAGAAAATCCTGTTTCACCAAGACAACGCACCATCTAACACCTCAGCGGTTGCCATGGCGAAAATCCATGAATTACGGTTTGAACTGCTTGACCATCCGCCTTACCCACCAGATCTAGCCCCAAGCGACTTCTTTTTGTTCCCTCATCTAAAAATTGCGCTCGGAGGACAGAGATTTTCGTCAAATGAAGAGGCAATCACCTTCGTGAACGATTATTTTGCAGAGAAAAACGCCGAGTACTATTTGGACGGGTTACAGAGATGGGAGTATCGCTGGGAGAAGTGTGTAGAGCAGGTATGGGCAACCTTTGACATGTTATGGGCCAAACTTTAGTGTGCAAATACGTTCGCGGGCCGCGTTTAAAAGTAGTGCATTTTAAAGTAGTGTTCATAATTTTTAGCGATAGATATCAGTCAGCCATGAAATAATACGACAATGTTATTACAACACAATTTATTAAAATAACAAAATGAAATGAAAAAATAGGTACCTACAGCATTAAATTAAATCGTTAAATTTAGAATTGTTACAAACTACGAAAGTTAAATAGCGACACCGAAATCAATGAGACACTTGAGCTTGAATTTGGGAAACTAATTCATCGATGTTTGGATTAATTCCACTGGTACAAAGACGTAAAGAATTTTCCAAATTATCGTCAGTCAGCCTTGTACGATGTTTTGATTTATTAACTTTCATCAATGAAAAGAACTGTTCGCATTTATAAGTACTGCCAAACGCACAAATCAATCTTCTTGCAAATTTTCTAAGCTGCGGAAAATGGTCTTCTTCGAGGTATTTTTTGTAGAAATCGCACAACTCCACGTCTTCAAATTTAGATTTTAGGAGTGAGTTTTCTTGAATCTCGATCAACTCCATTTGCAAGTGTATTGGAGCATTTTGTACATTACTTTTTGTTGGAGTAGCAAATAAATTGAAACAGTCTTCCATGTGTTTGAAATCGCTAAATCTGATCGAAAATTGCTCCGACAGTAACTTGAGTTCTTCAGCATATTGAGCGTAAGCAATATTTTCATACGCAGAGAGCGTGGTGAAATGGTAACTGTTACCAGACAGCATATGTGCCTCCCACAAGCGGATTTTGTTCTGAAACGCTTTCAAATGGCTGTACAAATCATTTACTAACTGTCCTTGTTTTTGAAGTTTCAAATTTAAATCATTCAAATGGCCTGTAAGGTCGACAAGAAATGCTAAGTCACATATCCATTTTGCGTCACTCAATTCAGATAGTGGTTTATCTTTTATTTGCATAAATTCTGCTATCTCATTGCTAAGCTCGTAAAACCGTTTCAGCATTTTCCCTTTGCTTAGCCATCTGACTTCACAATAATATGTTACGTCGTCATACTCGGCTGATATTTCATCCAAAAACGCCTTGAACTGACGATGGTTAAGCCCTCGGGATCGAATAAAATTGATGGTTTTTACTACCACATTCATAACATTCTGGAGTCGAATGGACTTAGAACACAAGTTCTGTTGGTGGATAATGCAATGAAGGACTATCAAACCATCTTTTTGCACATTTAATTCAGTTGCTTTTTCATTCAAAATTCCGATGAAACCTTTACGTAAGCCGACCATAGAAGGTGCACCATCTGTGCATACTCCAACTAATTTCGACCATGGCAAGCCAAAACTTGTGAATACCTTTTGAACTTCATTAAAAATGTCCTCTCCTGTAGTGGTTCCTTTTAGCGGCTGTAAAGCAAGCAATTCCTCAGTAATAGTGAATTCTTTATCAACACCTCGAATAAATATAGCCAGTTGAGCTATGTCAGACAAATCGGTGCTCTCGTCTAATGCTATGGAAAATGATTCAATACCAGTCATACGGCCAGTCAATGTTGTTTTTATATCATTAGCCATCATTTCTATACGTCGTACAACGGTTCGTCTTGACAAACTAATTTTTTCAAATTCATTTTTCTTTTCAGGACACAAAACACTGCAAACTTCTGACATACACTCCTTGATAAATTCTCCTTCGGCAAATGGTTTCAATGACTTTGCCAATTTTGAACTAACTATAAAACTAGCTTTCACAACATTATCAAGTTGTGTTCTTTGTCTATGAAATATTTGCTGCTGTTTTTCCAAATTTGCGGTAAGTTTCTGGATTTTGTCTTTTCTTATTTGTCCTGTCAGTGAGAGCAGCGTAGGATGCTTAGTTGAGTAATGCCTCTTTATATTGAATTCTTTCATCACCGAAATGGATTCATTACACATCAAACAAATAGGCTTACCATTGTGCAAGATAAAGAAGAATTCTTCAGTCCATTTTTCTTGAAACTGGCGACCCTCTGCATCTACTTTTCGTTTCCTTCCACCAGACATCATTTTCATTTACTTATCGTTCGATAAACTTAATAAGAAAATAGGTATAATTAGTAAGCACTCAAGATGCACACAAAGTCACAAAGCAAACTTATCACCACGGTAGCTCGAATAGGACTGAACTAAGTTCCGGCCATCCACCCGCTTATATAGGCAAAATGAAGGAATGATCTAGAATCGTCTAGTGTAGAACAATACAATTGCGAAGCAATAATCCTTTGTTGCGCCGCCAGTGTGGCGGCAAACATCAATGGCTTTGAACTTTGATGTTTGCCGCCTCACTCTTTGATGATCACCGCCACTCGGCTTGCTCGCTCACTTGATTCCATGAGTATGAGTAAGTAGTGTATTTTTTTTTTTTAAATTGGGTTTTTCAAAATGTCTCGCGGGCCGGATCAAATCTTACAGCGGGCCGGATCCGGCCCGCGGGCCGGCTGTTGCCCACATACGGTGTAGAGTTACAAGGAGACTATGTTGAAAAATAAAAAAAAAAATTCTGAAAAAACTTCTTGTATCTTTGTTAGGTCGGAAACTTTTCAGACCAAGCTCGTAGGTTGAAACGATTTACGAAAAAATGAACTCTTGGAAATACTATTTATATTTACATATTTTATTTTGGTATCTAAACCTAGACAACAAAATTATTGTCCTTTGTTATTTCTCGACCTTATATTATTTTTTGGATTTGGTCGTTGATCTCAATTATATGATGGTATAACCTTATTTTAAAATAATATGCTCCTAAGATTTTTAACAGTAATGGATAGTGTCCTTCTTGTTCCAAAAAGTGGTCTGTTGAAGAAAAAAAAAACTTTCCCACGCATTCCTTCAAAAGTAAACTTATAAAAAAATTTCAATTTGGTTTTGTTGTTGGTTTTTTTCTTATCGTGAAATTTTCTCACACAAAAAATAAAACATAAGCAAATAGAAGTTAAGTCTTTTTATGGAAGTGATAGCCCTCCTCTCTGTTTAACATTTAATGTTGGAGTTTGTTTATGTTTTCTTTAAATTAAACCTTGAAAATGATTAAAACATAACATTGATACTAATATTAGTTTGTGATAAAAGAAGAATTTTTCGTGTTCTATGGTTATTATTCCATCCCTCTGATTCTCACCCGATTTATATTCAACAAAGTCACTTGTCAGATCACTTAATCTGTCCAAATAGCTTGATATATTTGGATTTTTTTGGTATAACGTCATCAAGTAAATTAATATTAAGCTCTGAAAAAAAAAAATAATAAACATTATACACAGTATATTTTACATGTTCACGTTAGTTTACTTCATTGCTCATCGTCATCACCATCACTTTAATCCATGATTCCAATAAGAGAAAGATCCAAGATTCTAAGGAACCCAATACTCAAGCAGAGCTCTCTTCACGTATGTGCTTTATTTCCTTTTCTTTTGCTCAAAAAGTTCTTTCATACAGTTCACATATTTCAACCACGGCGTTTCCTTCCAAAAAAAAATCTTTCACAGCAATTAGCCCATTGCTTTAATCTCTGAGTTGTCTACTGCTTATAAACAACCTTCAAATTTCAGAGTGAAGTTCAGCTTCCGAGAAATGAAGCCTGAAATTAGATAAACAAATTATTGGAGTTTATGATTAACTATTTCGAAGAGCATTTAATGCAGATACAATTTTTAGAAACTTGAGAGGTATATTGATTGACTCTTTTGAAATTTAGACGATTTCTGTTTCATTAGCTTATATGTAGTCTGCTATATCGCGTGTCACACTTTTCTATATTGATATAGGGAGAGATCTCATCTTGAGCAGTCGTAGGAATTCTCAAATCTTCTCTTCCGAGCTACCCTACCACAGGTTAATTAAATAAAGAAGCACTTTAATGTTGTTCCTGACCATTTAGTAATACAAGTACACTTGAAAAGGGGATATTGTTCAAAAAAATGCTGTGCGAAAAATAACATTAAAAAGAAAAAAACGTGAAAAGTATTTCTTTATTCACATATTCAACCAATGGTTGGATAGCTCTCGAACAAGAAAGAACATCTTTTAAAGTATTACGAACAAATGAAACGTGATTGGAGGAAGAGCATCATAATTTTGAGATTTGATGCTGTACAACAGGGCATTTCACTAGTTTTTGTTCCACTAATCCCGACGAGTAAAATCACGTTAATTTAATGATAAACAATTAAAAATAACTCTATCTATCAGAGGACAGGCAGATTGTCGAATAACTCAATGGTAAAGAAAAAAGTAAATGGAGAAAAAGGTTCCTTGTAAATGATATAGGGTTGCTAGAGTGGGGCGCCGCTTCTACTCTCAATAAGTACTCTTTGGATTATATTCTCTTATCATTGGATTCTTACTTCTTTACACTTCGTCCTTTATTAGTTTGTCCACTGACCGGCGCCTTTGAAAGCTTCTCTTGTCAAGTTTGTTAGTAATTCAACTCCAGTTTATTATCAAATCATTAGTAATTGGATATTGTAATGTCCTTTATAATTGATTCTGTTATATTTTAGTGATTATTGGTTGAAATATAAATTAAAGAAATATTTTTCAATTAAAAACAGGGAAGGATATATTTTCACATGGCATCTGAAGAAGACTATTTCAGCTTCCTACCAGAGGAGGTGATGGTTGACATAGTTAAATATTGTGATGGCACGACTATTGGAACTCTGTCCAAAACCTCTAAAAGATGGAATGAATTCATTCTAAATTACAAATATTTTTATAAGAATGTATAACACTTTATAACAATTTAATTTAGTTATTTATCTTTTGGCATATATTTTAATTGATCTTAATTTCTTCTTTTAGATGTGGGATTTAGTATGTAGTGATGAAATGAATCCAGATTTTGTATTTGATATTAAGCAAAACCTTTGTCCAGATTACTGGTTAGGGAAGACAGTCAGTTCGAAATTATTGTTCAAATGCTGGAAACAATCCTATTATTTTAGTCGCTGGATTCAAACTATTGATGTATTTGATAAAGCAACAACAAATTATGCTTATGCTATTAGATTTTCAGGTAAATTATTTGTTTATACAATGTCGGTAAAGTTAGTTTATAATGAGAACACTATTTTTGATAGTGTATTGTATGATTGGTTGCTGAAAACAATAGGAGAGGCTCTACTTTTAAAAAGGTATCGGGAAATTGTCTTTGTCTGCCTGTCTATGACACTTACACATAATTCAATAGATCTCACATTTTAAATGTGTATCACTTCATTATGCGCTATTGCCTGTTCTTAAAAATACAATAATGTGAACTATAAAATAAAAAATATCAGTCCTATTTCACTTACTTTTAATTGTTTCATTTTTGAAATATGTGTCATCAGTCCTCATCTTTAATTCTCTCTGCCTTTCCAAGCTAATCCACTAAAAATACTCAATGAAGATTTAAATAAGTATGAAGTAATGAGGTATAGTGAGTAATATATTGATTATATTTTAGTGTTCCAGGGATGATAAATGTCTAATATCCAAGTCAATGAAAGTCCTTTCGTATATAATATTGTCTTGAGACCATAATTGATCTAGTGAAAGCAGTTTACACCATTATTGATCCAAAGCACGAAGACAATGCTATAAACACATTTCATTTATAATAATTTAAGTATTTAGTTGAGATTAAAGAACAAACCTGAGATAAAAGATTCTAAAAATATAGTTTAAATAATTTTTTGTCAAACATTAGTATTTTTATTAACAAATCACTTTTTAGTTGAAACATTAAAAAAAAAAAAAGGTTTATCAAATCAATATTTACAACTTTGGATCCAAATAAAATAAAATTAGCTGTATTTTTGATAGTTATTGACTCTAGAAACATCGTTACAATATATACTTATCTGATAACTGATTGTACGCCAGTATTTTATGTGT
This sequence comes from Acanthosoma haemorrhoidale, assembly GCA_930367205.1. Lineage (NCBI taxonomy): Eukaryota > Metazoa > Arthropoda > Insecta > Hemiptera > Acanthosomatidae > Acanthosoma > Acanthosoma haemorrhoidale. The sequence goes on along the minus strand of OV884014.1, from coordinate 109,729,789 downwards.
CTGTTTAGCTAAAAAGCTGGCTGAACAGTGTACGAACGCCCAATGGAGATTGGCAATATACGCCAACCCTTTTGATGTGATGAGAAAAACCGTAATTGTATGACCAGTTGCCAAGCCAACACCAACCTTCTTCACCTACTTCCATTATTCCATCCACAAAAATGGCAATTGCCTCTTGAGCCAACCGCATACCACGTGTGTGGAGCCAAGGTAATAATTATTAAAAATAGTGAGATCAATTCCACAACTAATAGTTATCAACATTGGTGTTTATCTGTGAAAAATTTGGATCTGGTGATTAAGCGACTTCCTCCTGTGAATTAAAAAAAATCATCTAATTATATTAAAATAAGCCTTTCCTATTAAGCTTATCTGATATTTTACTTAGGAGTTCAAAGTGAAAGTAATTAACAATTTTTCATCAGGTAAATGGATTTTAATTGCTACAAAGAACGAAGGTGTATTAGAGGCCGTAAATTATTACACGAAAGAAAAGACCGTACTCCATAAATGTGATTCAATACTTGACCTACACGTGAGGTGCTGGAAAAAGCGACCGGAATCTGGTAAGAATTTTTTTGGAGTGTATTTTTTTATAGTCTTAGGAAGTTTCGGGAATAAACTTTGCCACAAAGTATTTTATTTTTAATGTTTCTGTACTGCAGTACAGTGCACCATCATGCACATGTGACACATTACATTGTTTACATTTGTTTCACAATTTATTATTATTTATTTATAATTAAAAAATTACCACTTACCATTATATGAAGAAAAAAAATAAGGGTATAATAGTAATTCAGTGTTAATATGTCAAAAGTAGTCATTTGATGTTTGGTAGAAAATATTGTTGCGTTAAAATTGAAACTTACCGAGTCAAAATTATTTATTTTCGGCTTTTCTTGACCGCCAAAAGGAGATATTTTGACTGGTGAAATCCATTAAGTCGTATCTTTATTTATTTATTTTTTTCCAAGTTTTGTTATCTCGCTAAGCACTCTAGCCTAGTAGTTTGTAAAGGGTCTATCCTGAGGATGATGACATAAAACAATCATATGAGAGCCTAGATTGGTTTATGCTTAGCAAAAAAAAATGCCAGCGCTATAACTTAATTTGGTAAAATAATGTTAATACCGAAGAAGTTAATAAATTACAGAGGCTTTCATGTCTCATGATCACTGGTGCCATGAGTGCAACTCCTACTGCTGCAATGGAAGTCTTATTGAACTTGAATCCACTGCACATAGAAGTAGAAGCGCAAGCCTTGAACGTGGCTTACAGACTTGCGAAATCAGGAACAAGATCCAAAGTCATGACTCACATGGGACATGGGAACTTGTTCAGAAGAATTGAAGAGGACGAGGTGCTGTCAATGCACTCTGACCTACAAGTTAAGAAACACACAGACGTTTTATACTGTGCGGAAAACACAAAGACCAAACCACATAAACTGTGTAATGGGATTAATTGCTATACAGACGGCTCACTAACAGAAAACGGATCAGGGGCCGGCATATGGAGGAAAGATAAACCAGAATCTGGGATTTCTATTCCTTTAGGTAGACACACCTCGGTCTTTCATGCCGAAGTGATGGCGATCAATGTCTGTACCCAAACCTTAATTGGGGAGGGTGTAAGAAACAGACTGATCACAATTTTCACGGATAGCCAGGCAGCCATTGGCGCCCTGAGAAGCTATACGACCAGATCTTATTTGGTTGAGGAGTGTAAAAACAACTTAAACACACTCTCGCTAGCCAATAAGGTTAGAATCGACTGGGTGCCAGGACACACAGGCATCACAGGCAATGAGAAGGCAGATGGCCTTGCAAGGGTGGGCTCAGTACAGACACCTCTTGCACCTGAACCCATATGTGGTATCAGCCTCAGCTACGCTAAAAGGCATATAAAATTAGCTTTAGAGGACAAGGCAAGACTTTCTTGGAGAGAAACTAAGAAACAGGAACACTCGAAACTGTTTCTTAATGGACCCCGTAAGAGAAGAAGCTCAGCACTTCTATCAATGGACAGGTGGACACTCAAAAGTGTGACAGGACTCTATACAGGTCACTGTCGGTTAAATAAACACCTCTTTAATTTGGGGATAGTGGGATCACCAATCTGCAGATTCTGCAAGAAAGAGGGAGAAACGGCACGTCATATAATATGTGACTGTGATAACTTAGCTAGAAGGCGATACCTTCACTTTGGTAGTGATCGCATTGTAGACCCCAAACTATGTGAACTGATCGATCCATTCAGTATCCTCAGATTTGCAAAGGCCGTGGGCCTGTCACATATATAGGACAGGGACATGGACGGCGCACAATAGGTCTCAGTGAGGCCGCGGTGCACAAATGCCGGAACAAATAATAATAATAATAATAATAATAAAAAAAATCTTCGATCATCATTTTCTCAAATTCATGTTTTTTGTCTTAGTGTGTTTCACTTGTAATAACCCCACGATATATACATATTTTGATATTTTTATTGTAAAATTAAGTTTTATTTTTAAACGAATTCTGATTAGATAGAATATGTATTCCTTAGGCCTTGAAAACAAAAAACAGGAAAGATCTGGCCCTGGGTAATAAAAAAAGGCCAATCCTGGGAAATAAACTGGTAGACACTCGGAAGGACTCGCCCCTAGGAAAGGCTTGACCGTTGCTAATGAAAAATGGCCAGCTCAGGGTATTCATTATGGCCCTGTGGAATAACCACTTATGTGTTGTCAATAAATACCAGTGTTTAGGAGAGAGGAGAGGTCTATTGATGTTTAGTCTTCTTAGTTCTGTATCTCGGTGAGTCCTGAATAAGTTAGTCAGCAACTGTGAGTCCAGGAATTGAAGATAGGATCACACAGAACCTAGTTAGAGAGTAAATCAAGATGATCATCCACCACCGAACAACACAGAATATTCATGTTTTTATTTGTATTGGAAAATTATTATTTTATTTATAAACTGTTGAAAATATGATACATTTCAAATAGTAACCTTATGCACTGGAATCACATTGAACCCTCTGAAAATAATAGTTTGATCATTATTTAGTAAACTGTTATTCCTTATGATTTTTTATGGATGTCCTTGTATTTTTATAATAAGGAAGTAGAAATACATTTTAAAATAAAGCGGAATTGCTGCAATATATTTAAAATGATTAGATAACTGTAATAAAACAGAAATAGAGACTATTGTTAATACAGTATTAATTGAAACTATTATTACTATATATTCTAACAATTTTTCAAATTAACATAAATGACTTCAAGAACTTTAACAATTAAAAACTAATTGCCTAATATTAATAATAAGGGGTGGTTTCTCATGGTCTTCTGTGCTCCAGCCTCGAAGCATGTGTCCTCTCTTCAAAGCCCCGGTCTCAGGGCTACTTCCCAACTTAACTCGCTTAAATGACATAGACACAAAGTGGATTTTTTCCCCCCTTAACCCCTAATGTAGTAATTTGTTAAAATTGAATTAAATATGTGCAAGAATATAATAATGAGCTGTGCATGGCTCCTTTTACTGCATGCTTTGCATTTTAAGCAGTTTTTGTTTACATTACATATATCTCTGATTACAGTTAAAAAAGTATACAATGTACAAACGGGGACTAGGTGATAGGGCTCACCTTCTGACAACATATTGAGACATAAAACTTACTTAATCTTAGAGTGTTCACGCCTCGACTGCTTGCTGACATTGATGGGGAAACGGAGAAAGGGAAATCATGTTAAATAAGGTTTGTTGTTAAATAAGGTTTGTTAAATATTACAGCGAATCAAAGAATTTGATCTGTCTACGGAAAATTAACTCATCCACCATAGGCAGTTCGAAATCTTTGTGAAACTCTATGTTCCTCAGCTGCTGGAATGAAGTAGAGGTTATTATTATTTTTTCCCCCCTTAGTCCCCATGTTATTTATTATTTTTAAAATTTAAATTATATAAACAATTTGATAATTGAGCTGTGCGTGGGTCTTTTTACTGTACATAAGCAGTTGTTTTATGAAAACTAACATTATCTTTTTATTGTTGAAATTAAATTTAAATGAAGGGGCCAGGTGTTGGGGCTCACCTTCGGACTACCTTAGGGAAAGGCTTTCTGCTTCCCTCACCTGTTATTTATAGGTCGACCTCCCCACATGAAAGTGTTTTTTCCCCGCGTCTGACTGGGTTATTCCTGTGCTATTCCCAAGACCTAAACAATTCGTATGCTATCATGTATAAATAACTTGTTAATAATATTTTCCTATGACATCGAGTAGGGTTTCAAATTGAAAATCTCGATGTCCTGATTAATAGTATGTATTGTGTTTGGGCTTTATTACAAGAAATCAAAAGATTCAATAAAATTGTTTTTGCATCTGTTACCAAACCATTAATTGTGTGATTTAACTGGACTTGATTAGAATTTTTATGTTTATGAATATCTGAGGGCGACAGTTGTAATAATATATTAAAATATATAATATATAAATAGGATATGTGCTATTTTGCAGAGCAAGTGCTACTCAAAGGGCTAGAACATGACGAGGCTGTGTTAGTTCTGCCCCGCAGTTACATCTTCTATAATCTCCACACTGGAAATGCGATTATTATGCCCAAGCCAAATAATTTTCTAAATTTTAAGTAAGTTGTTCTTTACATTTATTTCTAATGCTTAATGACCAATATTTTAATACAGGTTTTGGATTGACGATTATATTAATGAAATGAATTGCCTTAGGACAATTTGCAGTAGCACTATATTGTGTTATGGGGCTTCTTTAGGTTATGTTTTGAAATTATTTTACACCAACACTCAATATTATAGCATTATTTTAAAAATAATAGGAGATATGTTGGTATAAGTTGCTTTGGTGGATTACATTATCACTTTCTTAATTCATTTTATCGCTGTTATTATTAGTTATTTAATTTGTTTCTCATAAATGAGATATTTTCATTTATATACTGTTTATTTAATGTTGTTTTATGTCTTGCTTTTTTTTTTATCAAGTTGGTTTTTTTAAGTTTTTTATTATTATATTTTCTAATTACTTTCTGGTATATTAGATATACATTTGTATTAAATCATAGTAAAAGGAGGTACTATAATTATTGTTTGTACTTTCATGTGGTGTATTATGAAACATGTATTAAACAACAATATCTAGATTGAAGGGCTTACATGGAAAAAAAAATATAGCATCTTCTTTCAATTCAATCAGCTAGGTTTGCCATCTAGGGGGTTCTGTCATAAACTTCCACTTTGACAAGAAACCCGAATAGGAGGTAATTTTGACGTTCTGTTTCTATTTTTCCTGATTTTTTTTTTTTTTTAATTTCTGTCAATTACAAGACAAACAGGAAATTGAAAAATAGAAGAAAAATTGACTATAAATATGTTTTTAAAAGAATAATTTTGGAGCTACAAGACTTTAGAGAAAATGTCAATTTACTCCTTTGTCTTTTTTTTTTTTTTGAATTGTTTAAGTCTATTACCATAAACTTTTGTGTTCTCAGGTGGTTTGAAAATATTGAAGTAACCATCATGAATGATGTCAAACCTGCCAGAGTCAGTGTTTTTGATACCATTGAAAGAAAAAGATGGATTAGTCGAAAGGAAAATTGTATATATCCCAATGTTGTACAAATTTGGAATGGTAAGGTGAGCTATTGTCCAAACATCAGTATAATGTATTGTATCATTATTAATCTTAATTGAAGTATTAGATAGGCAAATAGGTCAATTGTGATGTTTCAAAGCGAAACTGCAAGATCCGAGAGAATTATGTTATTACTTAGCTTCATTGCTTTATTCATGTTAGGCAAATATTCATGTTTCTAAGTCAAAACAAGGATTGCCAACATGAAGTTTTTATGACGATTTGTAACTCTTACGTTAATAAACAAGAGTTATATATTGTTCATAAAGATATTAATTTGATATCCTAATCAGAAAAAGATCAGAAATTACTTTAATTATCAAATAATGACCCTTCATTATTGCTTTTATTGGTAGCATCATGTGGAAATGCCATGGTTCATATTTTTGATTGCAAAAATTGAAATATGTAAAATTCAATCAATACAAGTATTATAATTAGCTACGATTAAGGCTTGCGTTATTATGGTTTTGTTGGGGGGAGGAGAGAAAGGCTCATTAGTCATTTTACGTGTAGCTTAGACCAGGTTGTGCACATTATTATAGCCATTTTACTACAAGCTCACTTATAAACGCAATGTTAATTACTTGAAGGAGGCCACCACCGTCTTAGACGTCCTGAAGATGAGATGGGAGACTAGGGGCTAGGTGACATTAAATTATGCTCATGGGAGGTGGCTACATCTTGGATGAAAAGGATGTTGAGCTCAAAGTGTAAACGGATGATGACTATGAAAGGAGGATTGACTATACTTGCGGAGCATTTTTGCAGCAGCTAGGACTGGCTACGAAGGCTATGGAGGGCTTGGCACTTCCCCAGACTTCTATTCTTTAGGACCAGGTAGATTGGAGTATAGATCAATCTCTTAATTTCAATAGTTAGTTTAGAACGCCTGTCCATGAGGTTATAGGAGGAAGTATTTTAAATCGCCTCTTCATAATTTATCTAAATTTTGCATATGTGCCTGTATATGCTTTGGAAAAACATTACGTACCTGTGTGTATTGTCTATGCAAGGAGGGGAAGTGTAACACTAATTTGACATAGAAAGAACCGAGACATGGAAGCCCTGTGGACTCCCAAAAACAAAGTGAATGAAATATGTCAGTTAGAACCAACCTCAGTGTGTTATTTTTTATATAGCACGGGTAAATAAACTATATTCTCTCAAAAAAAGACATATTAGTAGGACATTATTATGTGAATGTTTATATTATATTTGTACTGTTTCAGATCTTGATGCTAGATTATAATGATAGGAGTGGAAAGGGTACATTTCAAGTGACCGATTACGACCATAAGAAAGTAGACCACCCAATGTCGGGTTATAAAATGGACATATATGATTATCTGCTTAATGCGAGGAAACAGCATTACCATTTAGGGGTATGCATTACTCTTAATGAAGGTAAGGCTTTATACTGTAATTAATTTGGTATAAATTGAAATAATCATACAATCCCGGATAACATAAAATAGAAAATATAACAAAAATAAGCATTATGATCCAATCTACAGTTATGTGATTCAACATGTCGAGGGTCATTTTTATATGAAACTGCTACTTGTGTCAGGAAGAACTTATGAAGGCATGATTTAAATATTGGAAAGGAAAGTGATATACACTACCCCACAAAAATGTGGTGCATTTAGAAAAGGTCAAAAACTTGTGCTTTCTATCAGAATTATTTAGGCTTTCAATTTTTTTTTTTACTTAATATTTAACCTTTTCAGTCATAAGGGGCTATAAATAAAAAGGAAAAACCTCAACAAATTAAAAAAAAAAATTATACAGAAATTTCTATTTTGATTTCTTATGTGACTGATTTCTAAAAATTTAGCAAAAGGTTTTGTTTTTTTATTTTAATTTAAAAAATGGTTTTAACAGTCTAATAAGTAGCCCGTGTTGTTGCTTTAGTGGAAGATGGTCGAAGCCATAGATATGCAGCCCGTGCGTTGGGTTTACCTGAAACTACTGTCCAGAGAGCAATCACATGTTACCGTGAGTCAGGTTTGTGCAATCGCAGATCCGGATTAGGTCGGCTGCGAGTGACAGACCCAAAAGATGACTGGTTTATTATACTACTCACACTTTAGAATTGATTTTTAACTGTTACTGAATGTAGGGTTCAGCGATGTGAATGTTGTCCCCAAGGTGGGGAGAGGACGCCTGCCACAGGCTAGGCCCCCTCCTACAACCTCTAGCCGCTGTCCGGCGAGCGCCTAGAAAGAGATAAATGGGTGGACCTGCGGTAGAATGAATCGCCGTGGGAGACGCTACTAGGTAAAGCCTGTAGGGCCACAGCAACCGTCGTCTGTGAGGGAGAGGTATCTCCCAAGGATGTGCTAGTTTTAGCGAGACGAAAGCAGAGAATCCCGCTAGAAAGGTGTGGGGTCTGAACGCCGGACTAAGACATAGCGAGGTTAGGAGAGAGAAGATGCAGAGGTAGTTGAATAAGAGTAGAGCAGCAAGCGTCAGTGCAGAGAGAGAGAGAGAGAGAGAGAGAGAGAGAGAGAGAGAGTGAGAGAGAGAGAGAGAGAGAGAGAGAGAGAGAGAGAGAGAGAGAGAGAGAGAGAGAGAGAGAGAGAGAGAGAGAGAGAGAGAGAGAGAGAGAGAGAGAGAGGAGAGAGAGAGAGAGAGAGAGAGAGAGAGAGAGAGAGAGAGAGAGAGAGAGAGAGAGAGAGAGAGAGAGAGAGAGAGAGAGAGAGAGAAGAGAGAGAGAGAGAGAGAGAGAGAGAGAGAGAGAGAGAGAGAGAGAGAGAGAGAGAGAGAGAGAGAGAGAGAGAGAATTGTTCCAAGTGCCGGGTTCTGAGTCTTCTGGTGAATGCAGCCAATCTGGCCACTTAAATAGGCAGAGCCCTGCGGCTGTTTCGTACACTAGCTTCCCCCTCTCTTATTGAGGCCTTAAGGTCTTTTATTGTTACAATATGGAAATATAGATGGATATTTTCTTGGCCAAGAAGAGGGGAACATCTAATTATTTGTAATAGAGGAATGACACAACACTGAGACTGCTTAACTTCTTCGTACAACTTGGGGAGTAGCAATATGTGCAGAAACTGATAGAAGAAGACTTGTTGAAGTGAATTTAAACCCTTAGAGGTCAGTTTCAGGGCCATTGTTGACCAGAGGACACTGTAGAGCTCTGTGCTCGCCGTCAAAGAAATTCCACCCCACACAAAACTCTTCGAGTGACATTACACTCAGTGCAGCACTCATAAAGCCCTTGGTAAACTCTCATCTGTCCATCTAGCTTATAAAGCGAGAAGCTTGACTCATCTGAAAACAGCACGTTGTGCCATTCATTTTCAGTCTACTTAAGGTGTTCTCGAACATATTCCAAACGAGCTCTACGATGTTCTCTGGTCAAAAATGGCCAAATGCTGGTCTCTCGTATATACCTCTAGTCATTTGATTAGATAGTAGGAGAGGGCTCGTTAGAAGTCAATGTACAATAAACAATTTTATCAAGTTCAAGATCAAAATGCCATGAAACTTGTTAGAAAAGGTTATAACAATTAGAACTTTAAGTCCAAATGAAACAATACAGCAATATAAAATCAACAGACCTGTCAAAAATAAGTATTATAAAATATAAACAGAACTTTCTCTAATTGGATAATGGAAAATTTATCTTTTCTCCAATGTCGACTTATTGAGTTTTGATTATATTCAGTCTAAGAGTAATTAATTATAATAAAAAAATATATAATTGTTTTGTTTCAGGTGAATTTGGGGTCAATGTGGACGGTGTTACAAAAAAGTATAATATGATATATAATTTAAATTGTAAAGTATTGAGTTGTTTGTATTATGCTGGTCTACTGATTATAGGAACCGACATTGGTAACTGTTCAATTTTATTTTATTCTCTATATTTATACACTTTTTGTCGTCACATATGAGTCATTATTTTTTTGTACGTGGTAGAAGTTTGTTTATTCATATATGGCAGGATTTGCATTTGAATAATCAAATAAAAAATGTTGATAACCGTCAATCGATTTACGTAATGTTTAAATTACCATAAACCTGTTCAATTTCATTATTCAATAATAATTAATAAAATTGATAAAGACAATCTAGCATTTTTTTATAGCTAAAAATATACTTTTGGTTTATTATATCGGTTGGGATATTGGTATAGGTTGATGACAGAGAGCCGTTAGATTTTCATTAAATTTATTAACGGACAGCCTTTTGACATACCATGTATGTCCGCATCAGGTACAGTTAGGAGATGGTTAGAGGATGGCAGTAAGATCTCCTTTTATGACATATTTTAATTTTCAAAAACTAACATCTTTCTTTCTCCAATTGCATGAGAATCGGGGCTCTAGAAGTATATATTCATCTGAAAATATATATTCATTTTTTTTATTGCTTGTACTTTTTCATGCAATTTTCTCATTCGTTTTTTTGGTTTATTGTTTGATACAATATTTTCTTTCCTCTTCTGTCAAATTCAACTTTGGTCTACTCATATCTCTTATATAATAAAACGTAAGAGAAACACATAAGAACCCATATTCTTTGGAGAAACACCAAATAAACTATATTCTTATGTTATAAAATTATAATGGATTAAGTGTTTTTTTTTTCACATTTCCCCTTGTTACAAAAGCATTACAGAAGACTTCGCTAAGAAAATTGTCAAATGATAAATTTTTTTTGCTTATCGCAGTTGTAAGCTAAGAATTTGTTTATTTATAAAGCCCTTTCATTTTCTTTCACATTGCTCATCAGATTCCCATCTACGTATGTCGATTCACCCCTCTTATTATCTATTTCATTTATATTATGTTTTATGATTTATTGTATTTTGTTTGTTTTAAGCTAACGTCATTGTTCATGATTTAATGTTATAATTCCCTAATTTTATTTTGCCTATTCTTTAATTAAGTATGTCGCTCGTACACTGGTTTGCCCCCTGTTTTTGAGAAACTGCAATTAGAGGTTCCAAGTTCTGAGATTTCCTCTAGTGATTTACAATAGCTTTAATAAGTAAAAATTTGACTTGATCTTTATTTAAGCCCGTCTCATTCTTTTCTTCCGCTGAGGTTATTAGTTAATCGAATAAAGCAGAAATTGGCTTCTCTTTGGTTTAATGCCTAATTGATTCATTTACTGCCGTGTTGTTAAAAACCATGCCACACTGTTTCTCTCTCAGCATAGATTTTATGGTCTCTCTCTGACTCTTCTTTGGAATATTTACTACCTTACTTTGTAGGCCCAACATTAAAGATGGAAAATTTTCTTTCTTAAAAGCACTCAGGATAATATAATAAAATTATTAACCAGTTTGTAGCTATCTTAAACATTAATACCCTTATATTGAACACTAATTATGAGCACTTCACTTTTGAAATTATGAATAGCGGTCCTAACTGTCTCTATCGGTGGAGAATTGTAGAATGATTTTGGGTACTTGACAGTTTTGTCTGAATCCGACGGTAATAAGGATGAATCCGTAGTAAGGAGTACGGATCCTTGCCTAGTGGACTCGTCGATAAGGTAAGTCTTTCATCGCTTCATTCTTCCATACTCCTCCCAGTCATACTTAAAGAATGGAATATGAAGGTACTTCTACCCCTTAATGCATTAATTAGGTAAATGTCTTCTCATATTCTCCTTCCTCATCCCGCTCTGAACAGAATATGTCTCCTCTAATTTCCTGCTCCCCTTTTATCCTGCTTCCTTGTTACCATTATCATTCCTCGTTCCTATTGGCTCGTTCTTATCTATGTCATAGGTCGTGAGTGACACGAATTCGATTTCAAGATTATATTCGGCACATGGCCACTACCAAGACTTTCTGTTTAATTGAACTTAATTCATTTAATAATATTATTTTATCATATTTATTGAACTCATCATAAAGTAACACTACAATATTCTGATTAATTTTCATCATAGGTGTAATATATGGTTATCGGGTTAAAAAAGATGAAGATCTACTCTCATTAAATATACGGCTGTACAATTTCCATGTGGATGTTTGCTCTGAGCCACTGGTTGCTATTGATTTAAAGGAGACATCCGACAGGCCCATCATTGCTGCAGCAACTCCACTACAGATCTACATCATCAGGTTTGATCAGTTATATAGCCTTTAATATTTATTAAATTTTATTTTATCATATTCAGTTATAATTTCACATTTTGAATTTTGGTTCTGAGTGAGTCAGAATATGGATCTTTGCATACATTTAAAGTATAAATTTTTGTTAGCAACACCTTTCAGTACCGCAGTTACCGGTTCGCACCATAACAGTTGCGATATAAAATATGAGTGGTTAGGTTAGGACGCAATGAACTGTACATTGAGTGAGTGTAATTGTTTATAGGGTATGAATGAGCTCTCAAATCACAATTATTAATGCTGGATAAGCAAATTGTAATTTTACAAACAAAGAACAAATTTAAAATAGAAAGTGATATTTGCTTAAGAGAAAAATTAGAGATTTCTGTAGAGACAAGGTGTTTTTTGTTACTGCCCAACCATGTGTCCATTTGTTCTCTTCAGCAGGTTTTGTTATTTATTTTTCTCTTCATATCACCTTGTTACTATAAATTATGGAAATCAGTATAGATTCTACATAAATGAATCTATTTACAATAGGTCCTGTAGCCAAGCTACATTTCATACAATTTTTAATAATTTTACATTTGTGATTTGTACAGAGATTTGTGATTGTTACAAAAGTATAATGCACATTATATATTCATTGTCTAAACATGTTTCAAAGTGATGGGTCTCAGACTTATGAATTATAGACTTAAAACTAATTTACAACTAATAACAAAATCTTAATCTAATTTTCCCCGTCAGTCTGTTGCCATCGATGCGGGAAGGGTGGTGGGATAATAGTGTTAAATGCGGTTTGTTAGGTGCTGCAACAAGTCAGAAAACTTGGTGTGTCTCCGTTGGATAAAATCATCTGCTGACAACACATCAAGCACATTTTTATGAAATCATTAAAGTAAGAATCCATCTCTTGTTTACAAACACTAACGCAATGGGTAATAAATTAATCTGTGACATTTCTCTTTCATTTTCATACTATATCTTTCAGATGCTCAAGTGATTGTGTAATTTTGTACTAATCAATGGAATCTGAGCAATTATGAGTTATATTCTTATAAGAATTTAAACTTGGAAATAATGTTTTGTGCTTCACTGGTGCAGTGAATGAAAGACTCTATATTGATGGTTCTCTAAGTTTCAATTCGACAATACCCGTCTTGAGAATGAATCTCATGGAAGGCCAGAAACAAAGCTCGATGATGATGAATTAAAGGGTGTAGTAGAGGCCAATCCACATCAGACAAGAAGAAAACTTTTAAAATACTTAAACATCAGCCTACTTCTGTTTTATTACACCTTTATGATATTGGGAAAAAAAATTGAACAGTGGGTGTCACATGATCTGACTGATCGCCAGAAACTAAGTTAACGTTTAATTTAAAAAAACGTCTGTAAACTGAAAATGGAAGCTTTACCGTATCCAACATATTCACCTTTCTATATGTGACTTGTCGCCAATAATAATTTTTTCAGAGTGTTTGACGCATTTAAAAAAAAAAAAATATTCCAAAATAAATATGAGGTAAAATTTTCATTTATTAAATTTGTTGATTCAAATCCAAATAGTTGGAACAAGGGATAACAAAAATCTTGTTAGTGTTTGGGAGAAAGGTATTGAAACTAACAGAAGTTTTTTTGAATAAAAATAATATTAAAGTTTGTCTTTTGTTTCATTTACCTCGTACCCTCGGAGGTACTGACAATATATTCCTTTTCTTATTGTTTTGAGAGATCTTGTTGCTTTTAACTGCAGTATATGTATTAATTATTTAAAATATATATTAGTTGTGATATATAATCCCATTGTTATAAATTTAATAATTAGGTCGCATCTAATATGATTTTTACTCATATTATATACCTTATGCACCATATCTTACAATTAGAGATCTGTCATTTAAATTTGAATGAATGTTCTTTAAAAAAAAAGAACAAGTTGTCTACATATTTTGTTCTGATTCACAGTTTTTTTACTATAATTGAGGATTTATTTTTGTAATTGAGTCCTGTCCTTTTTACTTTTCAGATTCAAGTATGATCTCAAAAAGGATAAATTAGCAAGTCAGAGGACTTGTTAAGAAACCACAGTCCTCTCCTCAGCTTGGCAAAATTCCAGCTCAAGTTTTGAATCAAATTTGGAAGAAAATATTATTAACAGCAGTTGATGACTTACCTTTGAAACGCTGGGACCATTCCGAACGATCCAATGTACACTTTCCCTTTATTTCCATTTGATCTCTACACCACGAGTATGATTTATTGTTTGTTTTATTTACGTTTTAAGTTGACACAGCTAATTAACCACACCTCTTCTACCTCTTGCCAATTCGAGGATTACTTTTAGTATATACCCATTTCTAGAGTGTTCCGTCAACTATTTTGTGTTTTTTATAATAATGATGTTTTAAAACGTATTTAACTTATACGATTCCTCTCCCTCTCCACAATAAGGTTTTTTAACAAAAACATTTTTGTCAGCTCTAAGATGTCATCTTCATTCAGTTAATGGTATAAAAAATTTAAAACATGCAAAAATTTTTGTAAGAAGCAGAACGATTAATAAAGGTAAGTTAATTGTACGGACTTCCATTCTAAGACTACGAGTCTAACTCTTTGACCTCAGAGAGTGACTTTTAAGTCGTAGAATGAAGTGAGTACTACAATTAACTAACTTTTTTTAAACATTCTGCTTCTTACAAAAAATTTTGCATGTTCTAAATTTTTTTACACCAGTGTCCAATGTTTAACAACGTTAAACATCAAAATGTTTTTTGTTAAATAAAGCTTATTGTGGTGAGAGAGGTATTGTTATTTTACTATTTCCTCTTTTATATATTTCTAAAACTACATGAAAGGAAAAAATTATCTTTTTTTTTTTTAATTAGAAATTAATATGAATGTTTGGCCAGTACAGCAGTAGATTGAATCTGAAATGATAAATATTTTTTCTCACAAATAAACTTTTAATTAGTGCAATCAAGAAACTTAAGACTACACGAATTCAGCTTATCTTCTAATGTTCTCTTGACTTTCTTGACATGATGTGCATATATGTGTGTTGTATATATTTATAATATTTTTTTTGAAAATATTGTGGATCTAGTCTTTAAATATTTTTTCATTTTGTGTAAGACATAGTTCCTAACCTTGCCAAAAAAAAATAATGAATATTTTTCTAAATTGTATTTTTGTATCTGTTATCTTATGTTGATATTTTATTAAAAATAAAATAAAAATAAATCAAGCGTTATATGTTGTAATAATTTGCTCCTATGTGTCAAAGAATATATAACTTGTTTTGCTACAAATTACCGTAACAAATAAAGCAAAATACTAAAATAAAATAAAATAAAATTCTGGGATGTAGATTAGTCAGCATGTTTGTTTGGCCTCTCTACTGTATTCGTTGATAAATCCCTTTTTAGCTGAAGAAAACATTTAAAAATGTTGGATACGTATGTGTGTGCATAATAAATGTAAAAATCAGTAATATCTAATGACATTGTTGAGGCCGATACATACTAAAGCAAAAAATAGAGTTCAATGTTAAAAACAACTTTTAGTCATGAACAGTCAATTATCTACAAAAACTTTTTTTAATGAGGACATTGAAATCTTTAATTTGATACCCTGCTCAACATGATAGGAAATATTTATTTTAATAATAATATATTAATTAGTGACCTTTTATTAATTATTATTAGGTTTGCATTTATTTTTATCATCTTTTGGGGCATCGAGTAAAACTTCCTGGTAAAAAGTTATGCCTCTAGTCCAAACAACTTTATTTAATTCTATAATTATAATTAAAAAAAACCCAGAAATTACAAATTGTTAATCAAGAAGAAAAAAGATATTTAATTTTATATCCTACTAGAAAACTGTTAATTATTTTATTACATAGTACTGAATTACACTCAATCATATTTTATGGTGGTGTTATTTTTCATGTGGAACATCAAATAGAATGTCTGTAAAATTTCATGCCTCCAAGCCTTACAGGGACTCGCCAAGACTTTAACAAGCTGACACAGTGGTGAAAAAAAATTTCAAGACCACCTAGGACTGATGATCATAAGGTTTACAAATTAATCGACTATTTATTATAAGAGATAATTTACAAGTTTTAAATACAAAATCAGTCAAGGTCTAACATATAGGAACATCAGATGAGGCACTAAGAGATAAAAAGGTATTTACACAACGTACAGATAAACAGGAGCAGGTAGGGATATATGTCCGGAGAGAGCCTGCAAACTCCTCCCTTACTTTCCCCTATCCTCAGCTGGCTGTCAGTTGTTGGGGTGTGAGTGCCGTCGTATGTGTAACTCGTATCAGGGTCCAGCCCACCTCTGTCATAGCTCATTGTCGGCTCGTTGGTAGGCTGCTCAGTTGAGTTATTGCTGCCCAAGGCGTCGTCCTGTGACTCCTGCTGGTTCGTTCTCTCGGTCTCTAGTTCGACATTGACCACTTCCCACTTAAGGAAAGCCGTGTCAGAACGTGGTACAAAGAATTCCGTCAATGTAATCAGCTCTCTGAATTTGACCTAAGTATTTTAGTGTTTTGTTTAGTTACCAATAAAGACAAAATTCAATTAAACTTATAATTTATTATTTCTAAACTCAGGGAGGTCCTTGACAACCAAACATTTAAGATTAAATAAACAAATAAAAATATAAGATATTTACTTTTTTGAGTTCTTCACTATTTTCTGTCTCGATTTGTCTTGTTCCAGCCCAAATAGTGTGTTTTGTCGATCATGACTGTTGTGGCCACTTCTTAATTACGAATAATTAGAAGTTCCCCTCTTCTTGGCCCAGAAATATCTATCTATGTTTCCATATTTTAATAATAAAGCTTATGACGTCAGTCAGAGAGAGGGAGAAGCTAGTTGGGAAAACAGCCGCAGATGGGGGAACCATCCCCACCACACCTGGCCTGCCTATATAACCTGGCCGTTTTAGGGTGGACCACAAAAACGTACTGAACCGGCACTGGGAACACTGTTCTCTCTCTCTGCACTGTCGCTTGCTGCTCTACTCAAACCATGGCCTTCTCATTTAACTACCTCTGCATCTCTCTCTCCTAACCTCGCTATGTTTTAGTCCGGTGATGTCAGACCCCCACACCGTCCTAATGGGATTCTCTGCCTTCGTCTCACTAAAACTAGCACCTCCTTGGTAGAGACCTCTTCCTCGCGGGTGATGGTTGCCGTGGCCCTACAAACTTAACCTAGCAGTGTCTCCCACGGCAATCTAGTCTGCTTCTTTCCGGTTCACACTCGCCTTTGGAATCCGGACGGTTTTCGCCTACACTCAGATACCGAGTGTGAATTCGTGGTCATTCCAAGACCTCATAAACTACCTACCCTATACCTCTTCTCCTGAACATAGTGCATTGTCGGGGCACATACCTATTAAATATGGAGACAGATAGTACGGTAGTAAGACCCGTCATGAAGCAATTGTCCAGGTCAATTCCTAATCAACCCTCACTTCGTCACTAGGGCTAGGGTAACTAGGCACCCCCCTCATGACGACTCGACAACGACGTTCCAAATTATAATGCTGCCCAAATAATTTTCCATATTTGCATCCTTCATACATTAACAATTTGACGAGTAATATTTTTAAGTATACTATGAGGAATGAGGCCTCATGTCAAGAATAGTTAACTATTGGCAAACTGCAAAAAATCATCATCAACCCCTCTCTTCTCAAGCAGTTCTAAACAATTGAACTCTCTGCGTCCTTCGCTCTTCACTGACTGAGCGCACTTCCCGCTATTCCATTCACTGAGGACATTCCCCTGCTGTTCCACTCACTTGTTTGAATTTTATGTTTTGAGATAGTTAAAGCAAAATTAGATTGAAGTACGAGTGGTATGTCAGAACCCAACCTGAGATAATTATTAAAAGAGTAAATTCATGAATAAAATCATTGATTAATAAAGTTGTTTTATTATTAACAAATTGAAACCTGATACTAGCATTTGGTTTTAATGAAGGTGTTAAATATTGTAGAAACATAATTTAAATTACTGCGTACTGCTCGGAGAAGATTAAATGAGTATGGACTAATGGCTTTTCGCCCAGTAAGAGGGCCAGAATTGACCAGAACTCACAGAGTTACACGGCTGGCTTTTGCTCGAGAACACAGTCATTGGTACTATGGACAAATGGTGTGCTGTACTTTTAACAGATGAATCTAGATTTGCTCTATGATCTCCAGACGAGCGTGAAAGGGTGTGGAGAAGAAGAAATGATGAAAGGTATGCAGCCTGTAATTTCACCCAGAGCCAACCTTTTCAACGTGGTTCCTTAATGGTGTGGGCTGGGATTTCAATGGAGTGAGTGCCGCACAGAATTGGTTGTTGTTCGTGGAGGGTCTTTGACGGCCACTTGCTATGTAGATGAGATTTTGGGACCTCATGTGTTGCCTATCTTCATCGAAATCAGTGATCATTCATTTATAATGCACGTCCACATGCCGCTCGCATAGTACAGACCTTCCTTCATCAGCACAACATTGAGGTCTTAGCCTGGCCAGTAGGTTCTCCAAATTTGAACCCTGTCGAGCATTTATGGGATAACCTCGGAAGACGAATAAGAGCACGTTCACCACTGCAGGAACTTGAAAGGGCTCTTCGGGAAGAATGGGCTAACCTCCAGCAAAGGGACATTTCCTGACTGGTGGAAGTATGCCGAGGCGTCTTCAAGAAGTAATAAAGGCAAGAGGAGGAAATACACGCTAGTAAATGATCCTGTCATAATTTCTTTTAGGATAAAAATGGTTATTTTTCAATTTTTTTTTTTCATGTTTCTTAGCAATTCACATTTTGATTTAAAATTTTTAAACAAAGACTCATTTAATAAATGTTAAAAACCTTATTAAAGGTAAAAAAATTTTTATAAATTCAATAAATAATAAGTATTATATACAATTACCATGTATTATATACAAATACAATTTTTTTACAAGTGGGTGGAATTTTTTGCCTGTCAGTGTATATGTAGTATTGTTATTCGTTGTGAATCTATTTTTCTTCTATTTTATTAAAGATTGTTCTGGAACCAAATTACAATTATTACTAGCCCTATTAACTATATCTAATTAATTGGGATATATATTTACTCTTCTGCTCATAACATTGTATTAAATGCACTTTATAATTTTCGATTGTGCGTGAATGTTTTGATACTATCACACCTCTGTTCACTAATTGACTGTCCTGCGATTGCATCTGATTTTTAAGTTCAGTTTTCTTTCCTCGATTCAAATAATGGGATCTGTTGCTGGTAATTATTTAGTTTTTATATATTTATATGTTCGCCTTAGTGTAATAGATAAATTTGATGAAAATCGTAACATCTTTTTTTCACCAAGCTTAGGGGATTCCTGACAATTTCATCCACCCAAATCAAAATTCACTGTAGGTAACTATGAACTCTCAATTTTAAATTTTATATGTAATATATCTTGCATATTTCTGTACATTCTATGTATCATAGGTTTTTATTGTAAGTATTATAGTGATCTTAAAAATTATAATATTATCTATAAAACAATCATTGAGTTTATTTATGGATTTACTCTTTTAATAATTATCTCAGATTGGGTTCTGACAGACCACTCATACTTTAATCTAATTTTGCCTTAACTATCTTTAATATGAACACTTATTAATCTAACACTACAGTTAAAAAACATGGATTTCAATAACTGTCGCTAACGGCGGGAACTGTAAATGGTTCTGGTACTCACTGTTGTTGTCTTGAATTATGTAACGTATACGCTGCTCAATACTCTTCAGTCATCTAAGATAAAAATTTCTCACATCTCATATCTAGATACCTCAGTCATGCCTTGTCTGCATAAGTTGTGATTGCCATCTCAATTCTTATAGACAACTGTCTTGACTGATCAAAGACACTCCTTATCTATGGCTGTCCTCCCCCTTCCTGATCTCATGGGATCCATTCCTCTTCTTCTTGCCTCCGACCATATATGTCAATTTTTTTTACCATTTTTTCTTAATAGCGCTGCCCTTTGTCTAGCCACCTAAGGGGCCCTCTCACTGCTGTGTGTGGAACTAACCATCGACTTTTACTGTTTAATCCATTTATATTTACTAAGTACTTCCAACTATTCTAATTTTATGGACTAAATAAATAAATATACTAAAAATAACACCGCAGTACAATGGATATTATAAGCGGAATGTTAATCTTTTAATATTGTTTGTTTTATTGATAAATTGTTTTTGTTGGGGTTTTACAGAAGTGCCTAGCATACCTTCATGTAGTACTTTCCAGGTAAGAGGATCCTGAAGTAGTAGCCTTGCTCATTGGTCTTCACTGTCATGTTTCTTCCAAGAATAGTCACGACTGCTCCAGCTGCAGGCTGTCCAAAGGATGTGACCCTTCCTCTGACCCCTCGGCAGCCCTCCGCTGTCAACTTAATCAAAGCCTAAAAAGAACGCTTTATTAATAGCAGGGATAATGTTGAAAGGTAAATATTTTGCTCCTAAGATGAAAAAACAGAAGTAATTACAAGTTTATTCTCCTCCCAGACATTGCAGATCTGTTCGCTGATGGGATATTTGCAGCAATTGATCTGCAAGTTGAGTTCCATGATGCCAGCCATCAGGTTGTAGTCCTGCATGGTACCTGAAATGAACTTTCTATTGAGTGCCTTTGAATTACTGTTACTGGCGTTCCAGTAACAATAAGACCTTGTTATTCGCTTGGGGTTAGGGCTGCAAAACAGCAAAAGAAAAAATGTCTCCTTCAAGTAAATACATATTATAATAATATTTTATAGGATTTTTTTTTATCTAAAATTAATCAATTTTAGTTATAGATATTAAGTATTTTGAAACAAAACTTAAAATCATTTTTTTTTTTAATCTTTAAAAAAAAAGGAGGGAGGTTTAACAGTTATCTGATGACAACCTCATTTATTTATGTACTAAAGTTTGTTACCTGGTAATAATGATAATAATAAGTACCAAATATGTAAATAACAGTTCAATAATCATAGTCATTTGTTATTAAATGAGAAGAACAAATTTCGGAAATAAAGAAAAAATTAATTTTTTAAAATATAAAAATGTTGACCATTCTAGAACTGTGTCCATGCTTTAAAAAACACCAAGCCAAGCTAGACAACAAATAATTACAATAAAGAGAGATGAACCTTTTACATCTTTTACAATTAAGTGAGTATGCGTCCTGCAAGTTAGAATGAATTTTTTATGAAACAGTTTATCATGAAAAGTAAGTGGTACCTGAGTAGTAATTAAATTCATTCCTTAGAATAAAATGTGTATAGTATATTTATAGTAAGTAATATTTTATATTTATGTATGGTCCTACCTTTGACAGGGTACCAATCAGCTCCGTTCACTATCCCGTCTTTAAAGTGTTTGTTCCCGTTGCAACCATTTCTTTCTAACATAGTTACATGATTTCTTGCATATACCGAGGCAATGTGTTTGAAAACATCCTCATCAGTTGTATCCATATGTCCTTCGTGAGCTGAAAGTAATAATTGATGCATCAGTTAAATAATTCACCATTAACTAATATTCACTATCTTTCAAATTTTATGTTGCAAAGAAAATTATATTTCCGCAGAGAACATACAATTTACTTGCTAAAAGTTTGGGACCTGGGGTTGTGGTGGAAAAGCAAAGCCTTATGTTGGTGTCCCCTGCATGGTGTCAAATTTGACCAAACCAAAAATAAACCCACTGCCAAGCCTTGTAAAGCTCAAATTACAAAAGTCAATAAGGGTGCCCTTTGAAAAAAATAGTTGTTTTGTAAATTGCTAGCATCTCTGTGCTATTATTATTTTTTTTTTTTCATGTCATTATAAAGACATAGTTTTATATTAAATTTCATGTTTCTAGGTTAAACGGGGATGGGGGGGGGGGGGCACAAAAAATAAAAACGGCACAGAAGTGGAATTATTGAAAGTTTTAATGATTTTTTCCATTTGTAATGTGCCAGTATCCCAACAAACTGACAGCTACAAAAAATATCTGTAATTGTGGTATGAACTATTATGAATTTCTATTTTATTTGTATTTCTAATACTATATTTTATTTACTGTATAAGGAGTTTAATTAGCCCAGTTATTACTACTAATTGTCATTCCCTGTATGTCTTCAATCTCAATTTTTCAATTGTATATTTTTGGATCCTGGATGGAATTTGGAATTGGAATGAAATTTTATCTTTTTGACAATTCTTACAGTCCTTAAATCTCTACCAAACCTTCTGAACTTCCCCTCAGTTAAAAATCTCGGCATAACCCAGATCACAAGAAGCTCCATTTTTATTCTTTAACAGTTTAACCACCTCTGACACCTTTCCATGCAGACCCATCTCCTTTTCTGATCGTTCCACTACGGCTTTGTGGTGTTTAGGGGGCTCTCTACTCCCCCCCCCCATCCTCAGTTACTCTGGATTGGGCTGCCTGCTGCTGTTTGCCCAACATTATTCTTTCCTTGGATCTTTTATCAACTGAATGTCATGTGCTCCTTGTCATATCAACCGAAATCCCTTCGACTTATCCCATCTCCTTCAGTTTCCATCTCACAGGTCAGTCTTTCTTTGACTGATCATTATTTGTTCAAGCATCCAATCTCTTGAATTCTATTTTAAAACTTCTATCCCCTTTCCTTTCTATATTTAAGTCCTGCCATTTTATTTCCTCTCGACATCCCAAACAGGTACCGCTAGCAGTTTCAGTTCCTCAATTGTCGGTTTCTCGTTCACGTCAAAGTCACCAATTGTCACGGTGTCTTGATCATGTTGAGCTTCTCATTCACGTCGAAGGTCACCAATTGTCGGGGGCGTCACTAGGGGAGTGCCTGATCACTCTAGCCCTGGTGACAAGTGCGGATTGATGTAGTTTATCACATGGACCATTGTTCCATGTCGGCATTTAATATCTGACTCCATTTATTGATAGGAATGTGTCCCGACAAGACACTATGTTCAAAAGAAAAAGGTACAGAGGTTGCATAAAAGATAATACCGGTTCAGAGTTCAAACGGGGCACGGCAGTGTGGTAGGCTGAGGCGTCAGGTGGTCTCAAGACTGTGAGACAGCGTGGCGACTCATAGGACAGCAGAGAGAGAGTAGGGTCAGCCCTTTATTCCCTGGCCTTTTTATACCATCTCCCCTACCTCGTGAGAGGTGCAGTTGCTGACAGGGGTATGTTTTACGATACGCAGGAGACCATTTCCTTTTAGTTTTATGACCGTTGGGGTAAAAGGGTGTGTTTTTTATGGCTGCCGGAAGGGACTGAAGGTCTATTCTTATAGGGGTAAGTGTCCTTGCCCTAGGTTATATGGCAGTCAGATGGCTAATTCTCTTAGGTTTATTGCCGTCTGTCGGTGCCCATATGTCTGCCTGGCTTCCTACCACGTGCTGCGACCCTGATTTATTCCAAGAAGCTTACAAAGATTTACATTATATTATAATACATTACTAACCTGAGTGTAGGGAGATTTACATATATTTAGCGCTACGCTACAATGTTTATACTAGATCTTGATTTTGCTTTCTCTTTACTTTATTTCTGTTTTGTTTTTACAATATCGTTATACTTGCTATTTTATGATTTTCTGTTTTTTTGTTTATTTTAGTTCTTTAGGCTAGGCAACCTATTACTTCCGATCTTTTTTATGATTCTGAGTAAACTATTATACCACATTATGAATAAGGTTATTCTTTATTCGTAATAATAATAACAATTTTACTTTGGGAAGGCAAATGTTGTCCATTTATTGAATAATTAAGCAGTTTGAAAAAAGTTGTGAAAACTATGCAAAGTGCTTACCAATGGTGTCGTCTGGAGGGTAGACAACGACCAATTCTCCGGCATGGACAGCCGCAGACAGTACAAATTGCTTGCTGTTTAGCCACGTCTTGATAGCTTCAGCCTCAGCAACAGGCTGCTCCATAGGCTGGAACACTCGATTCAGGTCGTACCCAGCACTGTTTCTTCTATAAAATTTTAACCTCAGTCATATTCAACAGTCTTCAAGATAAAACTTAGAGTATATCTGATAAAATTATAGTTAGTTATCTGTTGTAATGAACAGTCTAAAGGAATGCAGCTCTTTATCAAGGTTGTTTTCATCATTTTAAG
This sequence comes from Acanthosoma haemorrhoidale, assembly GCA_930367205.1. Lineage (NCBI taxonomy): Eukaryota > Metazoa > Arthropoda > Insecta > Hemiptera > Acanthosomatidae > Acanthosoma > Acanthosoma haemorrhoidale. The sequence goes on along the minus strand of OV884014.1, from coordinate 109,705,878 downwards.
GCTATTAAATTTGAAAACATATACAACGATATTTTACAGATGGTGGTGTTTATCTAAACTAGAGGAATTTAAATTATAAAGTTGTAAGATCAGTTTTTTTTTTGTTTTTAAACAAAATGTTATTTTTATTACTGACCTTATGTATGGAATGTTTATCCATTTGTTTTATCTATTTTTCTATTATTATTTTAAGAAATATTAATGCAGGTTTTTAATTAGTGGGTGTAATCTATTTAATATTTAAATCTGGGGATAAGGCATGGCTTTATGTAGTAGATTTCAATTTAGTTTATAGGAAATATTAAATAGTAACAAAATTTTATATGTAATGTTTTAGTTTATTGTAGTTACCCCATATATATTGTTGTGATATTTAATATTATAGACTTTGTATATCAAGAAATTGAAATATAAATATGTTATTCAAATCATATATCAAGAAGGCGAAAATAAAAACAATTGAGAGTGGAGGAAAAAACAAAAAGAGTATAGTTGTTGTTATGAAGAGAACACAGCATTATTCACTCTAGTTTTGGGATCAGCCCGGTATATGAGTATATGATTAGTGGTCACAGTAAAAATTTTTTATAAGTTATTTGTTGTTGGCCTGGAAGCGGAACGGAAGAGAAAAAGCACCAGGAAGAAGAACCAAGAAGAAAAGGAAAAGAAAAAAAATAGACACGTAATTAATATTAAGTTTTTTTTTTGTAATTAAATATAACCTTTTGCCAGAATTATTTTTGTTAGTAGAACCTAAAAAACATCAGATAATAAGTAAATAAAATAAATTAAAAGTTAAAGAATAAAAATAAAAATAATATCATTGAAGAACGTAATAATATATATATATGTATATTTGTTTAGACATTATTTTTGAGGAAGAATGTATACAGCTGTTAGTTCAGAAGCTATTTAATGTAAAACATTCCAATTTTTTCATTGATAACCATTTTTAGTATTGCTATTGAATTATATACAGATGATGTATCCATACAGATTCCGCACTGGTTACTTAAAATAAAGTGTCTACCTTTGGACCTCACAATCCTGACGTATTTGGTTAAGAAAAAAAACAGCAATTCTGTATAAAGCCTTCCATAGCGGACAGTTACCTGCCTGGCCCGAGAGTGCAGATACCTTCGTTTGCTATCTCAAAGCCTTCGAGGTTCAGCCTCGGCAGGATGTGTATCCTTGTGTTGTTGAGAAGCCACGTCACCATCCTCTCCTCTCTTTTGTAGCCGTCGACCAAGTGCTGTAAAGCAGGCATTCATCATTAATTAATGATTTCGAAGGCATATTTAAATTTAGTAAACTTTTGTTGTGCTAATTAACACAGCAATTCTTATAGTTTTTTCATTGTTCCAATATAATAAAAAAAGTGAATTTATATTTGTATATGAGGTGGCAGAAGTGGTGTACTATTAGTTTATCCATGTTCCATATTATCCATATTAGCTGATCAAAGTTGGGATAAGATTCAAAACAGTCTTGGTCTGTGAAAATCGCCTTTTTAAAAAATAAATAAAATTGTAAATAGCTAAAAGGGGACTTGAAAAATATTAAAAGTTAATAAAATTAGGTATTCATTTTTTCACACTTCCCGTTATTGTATTTTAATGAAAAACTAATCAGTAGATTTTAAAATGTTTTTGGAATAAACTATCTGAAATTTCAAATAGGTTGAAACAATTTTACCTTTATTTTAAATTACATCATGTTTGAAGTTCTAGTTAAATGTTTTTACTTATAATTTATTATTAGCTGTCTCAACTGATAGCTCAGGAGATATTAAATATATCAAAGATGTTATTAGCTATTAAAGGATACAAGGAAATTGAAGATAGTAACACAAAAGGATATCCCAAAAAATTGCTGATTTAGTCTAATTTAATTTCTAAAGTATCATCTAATCATTTGTGTCATCAATAATGACTATTGGCTGGTTCACTTTAGATATCATAATAAAAATGCCTTGAATGAAAAAATTTAATTTGGTAGGGGGGATCAAAGGTATACTACAATTTGTTGATATATATTGCTTAGAAAGAAAGAGGTTAAGTTGTTATCATATTATTTATTAATTTTAGGCTGGTTAAGGTAGAGTATGGTATTATTTCAAATCGAAAATGGTTACCTCAATGAAGGATATAAGTAACTGCGTGCTAATAGCTTCGTCTCCGTGTACTCCGCCAATGAACTTGATGTTGGGCAGTTCCTCTGATGGATCTGCTGCGCTCAGCTCCAGTACATGGATATCCAAGTCTAAATTATAACCGTTGGATTAATATTTAACTAGTGGATACATTGACAGCAGTAAAGGAAGCACTCTAAGAGATGAAGTTATAATCGGGGAGTTTAAATTTATTTATTGAAATATAAAAGTGGGCCAGTGACAGACCAGGAGAAGCGGTGAATATGGATAATGACATGTCAATAGAAGTCAAATGCGTAAATACTCCTCCGAAAAAGTATTGGAAGCAACATCTGTCAAGATCTACTGCAGAAAAGTGTAACCCTCAAAGGGTATCCTTAGGACATGTAGCAATTAGGATCAGTTAGAAAGCTTCAGGAGTGAAGAGAGCACGTCTTTAATTTTTGCTCCCTTGACCTGAACCCAAGATTTGTCAGGATTTAACTCAACTTTTTCCTGTTATAGAAAGACAGATGGACCAACCATCAAAGGTCTGACTAATAAGTGCAATGATATCCTGATCATTGATAAGCTTTCATCAATCAAGCGCTGGTTCCTTAACCACAGTAAGCAGTGGATCAGTCTCCTCACAGAGGACCGTTAACTGGCCACTGTACCTACTGGGTTTAGTAGATGACACTCACAATCCTAAATGTGGTGAGGAATGGTTGACCTCCCTCCACTATTTAGGGTAATGGTGAGCAGCTATACCTTAGCATTATCAACTGTAGGGTTTTGATAAACCTTACGGGAACGAGATGGTCTCGAGTAAGTGAGTAATTTCCTCAGCTTGATGAGAAGATTGTGTTACCATTTAATAACCTCTTTATCAAGCCAGTAAATAAACAAAAAGTACCCTGAAATATTTATTATGGAAATAACTTGAATACTTATGAAGTGATTGTGATAAAAATACCTGGTATGTTTCTAATTTCTTATTATTTGGTTTGTTAAATCTAACGCTGAAAATCACTTTTCACTAATAAAAGAAAATTAATTAGCTAAGATATTTACAAAAAAAAATCAAAACCGCCTCTGAAATTCATTTTGCATTCAGTATTTAAATAATAGGTGCTTATCCAAAGTAAAAAAAATTAGAATTTAAAATGTAAAATAGTTTTTCAAACCTGGTTGACATATCGTGAAAATTGGTGAAACTGTGCTGACTTTTTGCTTGTTTAATTTTTTTCATACCAAAAACTAATCACCATATTTTGAGATATAGTTTGATCAAATTATTTTCACAGCCACTATTGTACATATTAGAATCATTTTTTAATGTTTGCATTTAAAAAGGGAGTGGCTTAGCTGCTATAAGATGACATGACGTTTATGTTATGAGAAGCCTTACTAAACAGCACAATCTATGTTGTTTAATATCTGTTTTTAATCTGCACTAAGTTTCAACTAATGTGCTTCCAAGAAAGAACTCTTTGAAAAAGCATTGTTGAGTTTTCAATCCTGTCCTAGGGATATCCATTGAGGGTTATATTTTATTTGATAGATCTTGACCAGATGTTGCTTCTATAATTAAATACAAAAGACATTAACGTAAGTAAATCCTCTCCCTTTGGAAGAAGAAATGTAAATGAAGGCGTACATAATATTTGTTAAGTTGGTTAAAATAATAGGACTATATCTTTTTATTTATTCCCTGCACTTATTCAATGGTATATTGTTGTGATATTAGAAATTTGAATTTGAAAAAGAGTGGCAAATGGCCAGTGGAAAGAGTGGGGAAGATGAAAAATGGAGGGAAAGTGAGGGTTCAGCTGGTAAGAGAGCGAGATGAGTCAGCAGTTGTTAGCCTGTACCGAGAGAGGAATGATGTTAGCGTTTTTTCTTTTAGTGAAAGCATGAGACAAAATATAAATGTTTGCAGGAAATGAACAGTTTGTATTTAATAGCGGACCGTGGAAGAACAGTATTAAGAAGAATTTTATTCAGAGAAGAAGGATTGAGTAAATAGAACTGGATATTACTGACATCATGGCAAACCAAGTTAAACAAGAATAATAATGTTTACAAAATAGTAAATATGGACATTGTAGAGTTAAATATTAAGGTAAATAATAAAATTATTAGAATATTGAAATTGTTGTAGTGTATTCAAATAAAATTAGTGTAAATTTTGTAAAATCTAAATTTTCTTGAGCCAGAGTTTTCCTTTTATATTAACAAGAACCATTGAAAACTCAGATAATAGATAAAAAATTAATCAGAAATAAATAAAAAAATAATAATATATCATAAATAAGTTTTATGGTGGCATAAAATAACCCAATTTTCTCCCTAGCTGATTGTCAGTTATTATAATTACCCTGATATTGAGTTTTGCCGATTGAGTAGACACTGGCCAAGCTCGGCTCCAGATCTGCCGTCATGCTGAGGTAAACTGCAAGCTCCGTATTGCTGACGTAATGGTGTCTACAGTCCCCGAGGACAGATGAAGCCAGTCCCATCGCCACCAGCCAGGCAGCCATCCTCTCAATCATCTGCAGGATGAAAACGCTCAATCTCACAATTGGTCAAGATTTTTATTATTATAACCTGAGTCAGAATTGGGGTACATGTGATAGATAAATAGATGTAATGAATGTGGGGGGGGGGGCTATTAAGAATTATTGGCCTGACAACTAGGCCTTTGGCCCTTTTTATCCGCCTCAAGTGTTACACTCATTTCTGCAATACTGTTCCTACTAGAATCTACCTGTCCTAACAAAGTCAAGAATTGACCTCCATTTAATAGAGTTTCTCAAGTTCTTCTAGTGGAATTCTGTTGCAGCCTTGGGTATAAAACCATAGATTGCTCAATGCTTCACATTCTCCTGAAAAGTGGTAGGAGGTTTTCTCCTCCAGTTTACAGTTAGGACAAATGGAGTTCTGGGGTACCCCTATTAAGTATAGGTGTCGGTTGCCCGTTATGAGGTTAATGTTTTGGCAATTGCAGTTTAATAACCATGAGTTAATTACTTTTGAGGATCTGTTTATGAACAGCATAGCCTGTCTGCAGCTAGCATTGTTAGACCATTGTTCGTCCGCCTTAGACCACATCCACTGCTCCGATAGGAGGTAGATGTGAGGTCTGATTTGAAGTACACATTACAAAACCTCAATACAAATAATAATAAGTAGAGCCCAGAATAATATAAGTCAAAACAAGATAATAAAAATATGAAATAATAGTTCAATAATTATATCAAGGGATTTAATAAAAGAAAATTTGGACCATATATTCTATGGAACAGCAATGGATGTCACTGATTGTCTAACAGTAAATTAAAAAAACGATTCCACTATCATCAACCAAATCATAGGATTCGAAATCAAGTATAGCTAGTCAAAATTGAAAAGAAAAGAATTTTCAAGAAATGCAACTCCTTACCTAAAGGAAAAGTTCTGAAATAAGTTAGAAGAGCAAAATTCGAAGTGAAAAATTTGGATGTAAACGTGACATTGTCAAAACTACATGTGAATTTTTTTTCAACAAGTTTGGAATCAGTCGGAGACGCTATTTTGGACTCAGCATAATCCATCATCCTGTGAACGGATTGTATAGTCCAGGCAACAAAGGAACGGTTAAACACCAGAAACTTTCACAATTTTTGTTTATTTTTTATCACTAGTCACTAATACATTTATTTTTGCTTACATAATTAGACTACAGATATATTATATTTTATCATTACTTTATGATTTATTGATATATCACACATTTTATCATTAGTGTACATGTATTATTGATATTTTATAAATTTATGTAGATTAATAATTTAAATGTTTATGAGACTGATAAGTATACTTCCATTGTATTTTAACAAACTTATTTGTAAAATTATTTATGATAAAGCACTTTTTTCTCTGCTCTACATAATTTTTTTTACTGATTTATTGCCAGGCCCAATTTGTGCGAATAGCCTTAAATCATTTTGATTAGATATTTATTCTAAATTTATTATTGGGAACACTTATAGGTTTATATGTTAAATTATGAATATATTTGAAATCAGCTTTATTTGTCAAGAAAACAACTCGGATGTTATTGGCATGATATACTAGCTGCTCTTTCCCTTTCTAACAGTAGCGTTACTACGCTTTGCCATAATACTACAAATGTACATGATAACTGCTACACTATCACAACCAAGGACCCTTGATAAGATATCTTCCTTATCTGTCGTTTCCTTCCTGTATTCCACTCATTATGTTTCTGCTCATTCTTTCTTTAACGTATTATTCTTTTTAATCCTCCATTTGGGAAATCAACAATCGTTTTCAATAGTTCCTTTAGTCCCGTTATCTACTTATTTATTACTGTATACCTTGTGTATATGTAATTATCCTAAAATTTTCTTGCAGGCCCAGGCTTTATTTTCTGAATGAGCCTCGTTGGAAACTCTTTTTACAAAGTAAACATTGTATTTTTTTTCTCACTTCTACATAAATGCTTGTGATTTCTAAAAAAAAAAAAGACTTCTTGTCTCACCAGAATTTTCTTAATATCTTAAATGCCAGCATTTCAAAGGGATCCTTTGGTCATGGAAGAAGTGTAGATTAGGTGCTATTATATAATGTGTCAATCAGGGAAGTGAGAGGTAGAATGCATAAGATAGAATGGAAACATAAAAAGAGGAATTGTTGGGTTTTATTAGGACTATTTGACTGACCCACAACACTTCTAGTCCTTATGCCATAGCTAGTTTAATAGTTGTATACGTACATGAATATTTAGATTGATATACTGTGAGTTTCATGTCTAACATGACTTGATATTTTGCCTGGTTACATATTAAGAGAATAAATTACGATTTTTCCTCTATTAATTTGTATCAAACCATCTATAATTATATTTATTTCATTCATTCATTCATTAATCAACAAATAAATGCCATTTAAAGGAACAAGGAGGGGTCGTGGTGTTTACTCATCGTTGAACTGATAATTTCTTTCCTCTACTTTATGTATTTCGTTTGTATTGAAAGAGTATTTATAAAAATTTATCTTGATGCTTTGTAAGTTATTGATTTTAAGTGTAACAACGAAATTTTGGGTAGAGCTTCCTTTTTAAATGTTGGTAGAATTGACTTGCATTTTGTCGTAGATGTTATTTGCATCTTATATATAATTTTCTGGAAGTTCTGCCAACAAATAATTTCTTACATTCTCCGCATTTAATTCTATACTCTTGATCTTTCCCTTAACTGAATTCGGTCTTTTTATTTATAGTGTACCATGTGTTAATGGTCTGTTATAGCACATTGATACTCTCAAGTACAAATTTTGTGTGGATAGACAGACTTTCTGACACTCGAAAAACAATAATAATTAATAGTTGTCAATAAATTTAACCTCTCAATCAGAGAATCACAACTTAATTGGAAAAAATGATCACATGAGTTATGCTTGGCATTAAACAAGTTACAACGAAAAAAAAAAAAATTCTGACAAGATAATAAGCCTTTTTAGGGTATTGGGTTTTTTTAAAACCCAACACGGGTTTTCGTCCATGTGTATGTTTTTTTGCTGGTTTTTATTGGCCCCCCCTCCATGGATCAAACTAAAGCTATAAAATTTCACATAGAGGCCCCCCATTTCACATTAATAAAGGATGAAAACTCTAGCCGTCCCCATATTAAGCGCCATTAATTACTTACTTGGTATTAAATGGTAAAAAGGTTTTTATAATTTGAGTAGGGCATAAAATTAGAAATCTCAAGGTGCTTATTAGCAATATATAATTTTTGTGTTTTTTTGAAACTGTCATTAAAACTATTAGCATCGTATTCGCAATTTTAACTGAACCAGTGTTTTATTTTTTTAGATGCATGATAGTTTGATGCTAAAAATAAAATAAGTCACATGAAAAATAATGAGGAGTCATTAATAAATCAATAAGGAATAAAAAAAAAAAAATGTCTCATTGAGAAGGGTATTGAATAAAAGACCTCAACGATAAGAATTATAAAGTTAAAACAATAAAATTATTATAATAAGAATTATAAGGAGTTAGGCGGATCATTATTACAAAATAAACATTAAAAGTGTCAATGTAGTAGTTTTTGCAAGCGTTATAAAACCATTTGTTGTGTGATTACATTTGACTTGAATCTTTTTCAGTATTACTCTTAAGACTCTGACGTGTTTTTTTTATCTTCAAAAGTATCGTTATGGGTCGAAACGGCCAAGCCCTGGGGTTTAGGTAACTGTCAGACTGTAGTAGCACAAGTTTTACTCTCATCCGGAGATTTCCAGTCTGGCTACAAAAGAGAGGTCACCTGCCTTTAAAGGAAACAAAACCCAAACCCAAATATTACATACCTAGTTACATATTATTCACAGGGTTAGTGATTAACTCTCATACGGTGTAGCGGTCAAAGAGTAAGCGTCCGGGTGTTTAGATCTTTGATTCAAATCACTTTTGTTTCTTTCAATGCTCGGCAAATTTGAAGTGCAAATTTGAACAAATGCAAAAACAGACCTCCCCCAAAAAACTATAAAAAAATACTGAGTTTCTTTTTTTTTTTGTTCTAAAAGCGGCTTTTCATTTTGTTAGCTGATGAGAGATAATCGCTAATGGAAGCTGAAGTAAATATTGGATCTGCTTGAAAAAGATGTCATATCTTAGGAATTGAATCCACCATCTAATGCTGTATTTTTTATTGTAAAACAAACTTTCATGTCATTAAAAAAAAAAAAAGGAAAGAGTTATCAACATAATAATCTCTCTTAAAAAATAATTAGCATTAACTCTATGTGATTGATACAAATAATATGCATTGAGTGGATCAAAAAGCTAAAGGTACTCTTCTAAAGAAGAATGTATTGCTTCTTGATGGGGGGGGGGGGGGGGGTTAAACTTGGGAAGTCAGTAACAACACACTCTTCTGATATCAACAAGCTAGATTGTAGAAAGTAATATATCCAAGATTCAACTTTATCTTGAAGCATTTGTTTGAAGAAACATTTGCGCCATAATTGGTTCCATCTTACTACTACCTCTCTAGGTATCCTCATTGGCTATGCTATCGCCCAATCTCGACTATTTCTAACCTATCAAAAGTTAGTACAATCCCAAAATCACTAATTTCCTTGAATAATCTACACTTCTCGATTTTTTCCAATTTGGTTACTTTTATACATCCATTTATACATTTTACACTATTCATTTATACATATGTGGGTTAGTGGCATTCATGGAGGAACCCACAGTCCTAATTCTATATATCTTTAAAGTATTTGATTCCACTGCCCACTCAATCCTTTCCAAGTTAAAACCGTTCTCCAATATCTCTTTCCGCTGGTTTCGATCATTTCCCTCCAACAGCCCTATCTACTCCCCTACCTCTATCCTCGAGATCGGTGATTTCTCCCCTTCTTTTTAGTTTTAACTTATATAAAGTAACTCTAAATCCATTTTTCACATCCCTTCACCTTTACGCCGACGACTCCAATATATTTATCTTGTATACACTGTGATTTATTAGAAGTATTTTTCAAGATTCAGGGAGAACTAGTATCGGATCTGTGGCTGGACAAACAGGAATTCCACTGTTAAAAACTTATGGACCATCTCTTGGAACCTTCATATTTCCCGCCGGACAATAGGACGGTCCCTTGAATCTTTTTAATCGTTTTCGACACCTGCTTCTCCAACTTACACGTCCACTACTAGGTTCGAAGCGAGGAATGAACTGTTTTGTTCGCGGGATTCCTTAGTGCTCCCGTGCTTCCGTAGACAATACTTCCTTTGTTCATACCTTAACCTAACCTTTCCGTCTCATAACCCCCCCGTTATATTTACAGTTTATATCCTCACTCTACTCCAGGAACACACAACACAAATCCCACCTTTACACCCTTTCCTACAGACCTGTAGATTTTCCTAACTTTTCTTTCCTGCTAGCTCTACAATTCTCTCGTCTTAATATCTACCATCCTTCATCCTTAGGTACTTTTAAAACCCTCCTATTCAAAACTCACTAAGCCGCTTCCTAATACGAGTGGTCTGAAAAGTTTCCGACCTAACAAAGCTTTTATTTTAGCTTTTATTTCACTAGCTTTTATTTATTTTATTATCATCTTCATGTTGAGGTCGGAAACTTTTCAGACCACCTGTGTATACGAATTATGTATTCATTTTGACTGCTATAAAGTAAAGTTTTTGTTGATAAACCCATAGCTACAACATTGTAAAAGAGTAGCCACTTTTTCCTTTACTTAAAAACATTTTTTCCTTAAAATTTATTTACTTAAAAAGCCTTTTTCCCCATCCTCTTCTTTAATTTAATTGTGTATCATCCTTTTTTTATTTTTTTTGCATTTAAGCAAATTCTTGGACCATATTTACTTATTATTTATGCATTTTTGTTATTCATAGAGGAGGCATAGTCCCAGAATAAAGAATTTTTTTCCTATCTATCTACGAGTAATCAAACAGTAGCTTAACTGTTTTTGGTAGGGTATTCTTTTCTTTACTCGCTTAACGTTTTGTTTTAATTATTAACTATATTGCATTTTTATAATAAATGTGATAAATAATCTATAAAGTGAACAAAAAATTGCCTTATCCCGCGCCAGTTTCTCATTAATACTTATTGAATGACTGAAAAAAAACAAAAAACAAATTGATATTTTTTATCAGAAATAGTTAATTTTATCCGTTAAATCACGTTTCTTTGTAGGTCACTGAAAATCACCTTAAAAAATTATTAATTTTCAATTCCCGATCGAAAAAAGTCGATTGGTTTTTGAGCAAAATATCTGGAGATAACATTTTGGACATCATCAAAATTTTTTCCCGCTTAGAAAATGTAGCGATCGGGATAAATGGAAATCCAATGGCCCAACATCGGGCGGGTACGGTGAGGAAATACCTCTCACCCTAATTCATTAATTTTTTCCAGGGTTCGTCTTGCGCAGTGCGGTCTTGCATTATCGTGTTGCAGACTAACGCCTGTTTCCTGTTGACAGTCGCTGGCCATTTTTTAATTAAAGATTGATTTGGTCGATCCAATTGTTCACAGTTTGTCCAGGTTTCAGCACTTAAAAATGAACGGCTCCGCGAATACTCCACCAAGCACACAAATTCGCCTTTTTTATTGGAGGGGGGGGGGACCTGGCTTAGCTATACCTCATGGCGTTTCATTCCGAGAGAGCCACTGCCTTTTGGATTATCATAGAGGACCCATTTTTATCTTCGGCCTCACCCACCATACTCGCCCGATATTGTGCCATCGGATTTCCATTTATTCCGATCGCTACTACATTTTCTAAGTGGCAAAAAAATTGAATGATGTCCAAAATGCCATCTCCAGATATTTTGATTGGTTTTTATCGATCCGGCATTGAAAATTTGCACTCTAGATGGCAAAAGTTTGTTGATAACAATTACATTATCATCGATTAAAAACAAAAACTTTTTTTTAATTTATCTTTAAAATTTCTGAATGATTTAATCTTTTGTATGGGTACACTATCGTGAAAAACGCAACCAAAAGACAATTCGTTCCACATGTTTTAAAGTATTAGAGCCTCTGCCTTTGGGTTAAGCAACGGTGATTGATAAGACACGTACAGTTTACGAAATAAATCGAGATGGCGTCATAATTAGAGAAGGTAAACAACACCATCAGGGTTAATTACGGTTATGGTTTTCGACCTTGTTTTGGCAAAGTGCTCACATTCTGAACATTGCCCTTGGCTTATACTTGCATTCTGATGTAACATTTTGATTTCCAGTAGTTATTAGGTAACCAAAACCAAAGAAAAAAATATCAACACCGAGAGACAAAAGTTTCATTGAGAAATTAAAAAATTAAATTTAAAAATTAAATAATCATTAAAAAATTTTTTCGTCAAAAGAGTTCCTCAAAAGAGAATTCCTCATTTTCGCAGGACAGCGTCGTTGGCTGATCCTGGTATTGGGAAATTATAATAACTATTAATGAAAACTATTTTCCCATCGCCATGAAGTTAAAGACTGACATTATAGCTAACATGGATTAGGTGTTTCGCTTTTAGCGGCAACCCCTTCAATCACTTTGACGACCTTAAGCCTCAAGGGAGTAGCTAAATAAAAGTACAGCCTCTCCCTTAGAGGTAAGAGACCTATTTTTTAGTTGTGTTAGTAAAGTAATAGACAAGATGACTTACTCGCTTGGTCGTCGCTTGAAGGGTCCCTATGGGATACTGGGGGCTGCTATCAACTTCCTCCGTAGGCCTGCCTTCAACCAGATATCTTGAGTTGGTAGGAAACACCACGGGTCCCAGTTACAAGCAGAAATGTCCTTCGCCCAAAATATAAAAACTTAACAATTCTATATGCCAAAGCGTATAGGTACCCCAGGGTAGGGATGACCTATTGCCGACTAGTGCCTCACAATTGATGAATTTACATTTTGAATTAACACTGTAATTTATTACAAATTATCTAGAAATAATTTAAAACGTAGTTTTACCATTTTTTGTTTTATAATTAAAAAAAAAAATGTCCTTTTTGTTTCATATTTTCTATTGGCAAGTTTAGAAATTCTCAAGGAGAAATGTTTTAGGTTAATAAGAAAAAAATATTTTAAAGAAACAAGTTTCATATTTGGACTAATTAAAAAAAAAAAATTATATCAAAGAAAAGAAAGTTCGCGGAATATTTTAAGCTTTTTTCCAATGATTATTTTGCAACAGTCCCTTGAAACTATTGACAAATGCCCCTTAAAACTTATAAAAATTAAAAATGTTAAAACTAAGTTTTAAATTATTTCTAGATAATTTGTAATAAATTACAGTGTTAATTCAAAATGTATGTTCTCTCTAATAGAAAAAAACGTACTTTACATTTTTTTTTTTTAAATTATTTTTATAAGATTTGTATTTATTTAATTATCGGGTCAATCGCTCATCCCTGAGGTGCGGTTAGAATTTCAGGTCGAATTCCTAGTTAAGGGTAAGCTATCAAGCATACAGCCCAAATAAATTCCCTAATTAATAGATTATGGGAATATTTATATATTTAATTATAAGTAATTGACACTAAATAATATAATATATCTGTATGAATAGGTTCATTTTTCGCACCTCTAGGGAATCAAGTAAAATTTCACGAAAAATTGCAAAAACACTTTTGATCGAAGTTTTTAAATGACTTCACATTATTATGTATAATAAAGAAACTGTTCGCATATTTGTTAATAATATGTTCAGAGATCAACATTTCGCTCTTCCCATATCCGTTTTAATATTTGTGCAATGTTTATTATAATTTGAATATTGTTGACGAATAAGGTTTTTGCTCTGGCTGGTAGGATCCAGCCTTTGCTTACATATTAAGTAAGATTATGACAAAAGATAAATCACCCTATACTCTATTGTGTATATATTGTAAGCAAACGTAAATAACATGAACTAAATGTATTATAGACAAATGTAAATAACATGAACAAATATAAATTATTGTAAATGTGGTAAGCAATAAAAAAAGGCAGGGGCCAAATAGTCACACGAGAGGGGTCACCAGCTGTCAGTCGCAGGTACCTCACCATACGTGGGAACCCGCAGGTCCTAAGCAACCCTTTGCGGCTCTCCCAGTAGACAAGGCTGGGTAGGGTAATTAGGCATCGGCCACGGGTACCTCACCATATGTGGGAACCCGCAGGTCCTAAGCAACCCTTTGAGGCCCTTCCAGTAGACAAGGCTGGGTAGGGTAATGAGGCGTCGGCCGCGGGTACCTCACCATATGTGAGAACCCGCAGGTCCTAAGCAACCCTTTGCGGCTCTCCCAGTAGACAAGGCTGGGTAGGGTAATTAGGCGTCGGTCGCGGGTACCTCACCATATGTGGGAACCCGCAGGTCCTAAGCAACCCTTTGCGGCTCTCCCAGTAGACAAGACTGGGTAGGGTAATGAGGCGTCGTCCGCGGGTACCTCACCATATGTGGGAACCCGCAGGTCCTAAGCAACCCTTTGCGGCTCTCTTAGTAGACAAGGCTGGGTAGGGTAATTAGGCGTCGGCCGCGGGTACCTCACCATATCTGGGAACCCGCAGGTCCTAAGCAACCCTCTGGGGCTCTCCCAGTAGACAAGGCTGGGCAGGGTAATTAGGCGTCGGCCGTGGGTACCTCACCATATCTGGGAACCCGCAGGTCCTAAGCAACCCTCTGCGGCTCTCCCAGTAGACAAGGCTGGGTAGGGTAATTAGGCGTTGGCCGTGGGTACCTCACCATATCTGGGAACCCGCAGGTCCTAAGCAACCCTCTGCGGCTCTCCCAGTAGACAAGGCTGGGCAGGGTAATTAGGCGTCAGCCGTGGGTACCTCACTATATCTGGGAACCCGCAGGTCCTAAGCAATCCTTTGTGGCTCTCCTAGCAGACAAGGCTGGGTAGGGTAATTAGGCGTCGGCCGTGGGTACCTCACCATATCTGGGAACCCTCAGGTCCTAAGCAACCCTCTGCGGCTCTCCCAGTAGACAAGGCTGGGCAGGGTAATTAGGCGTCGGCCGTGGGTACCTCACTATATGTAGGAACCAGCAGGTTCTAAGCAACCCTTTGCGGCTCTCCTAGTAGACAAGGCTGGGTAGGGTAATTAGGCGTCGGCCGCGGGTACCTCACCATATCTGGGAACCCGCAGGTCCTAAGCAGCCCTCTGCGGCTCTCCCAGTAGACAAGGCTGGGCAGGGTAATTAGGCGTCGGCCGTGGGTACCTCACTATATGTGGGAACCCGCAGGTCCTAAGCAACCCTTTGCGGCTCTCCCAGTTGGCAAGGCTGGGTTGGGTAATTAGGCGTCGGCCGCGGGTACCTCACCATATGTGGGAACCCGCAGGTCCTAAGCAACCCTTTTGCAGCCTCTCCTAGTAGACAAGGCTGGGTAGGGTACTTAAGGCGGGCTCCTAGCCCTGTAAATTAGTCTCTCGTGACCTCTACTCGTTGACGCGTGGCTTCCGCTCGAACTCTGAAAATTTGACTAATTCTTTATGAGAAACCTCTGTACCTCTCCTCTAGAATATAGTGCATTGTTGGGGCATATACCTATCAAAAATTGAGTCAGATAGTAACGCCGTCATAAAACAATTGTCCAGGTTATAAACTCCAACAATCCTCACTTGTCACCAGGGCAAGGGTGACCAGGCACCTCCCTAGTGACGAACCGACAATGTGCTTTTTAAAAAAAATAAAATAAACAATCGAGTATAGTTTACCTTTTATCTTGGATAATTCCGCAACAACCTATAAAGAGAAAAAACAAGAAATAAACATTATGCTTTGTTATCAAACTGCAACATACGACTAATAATAGTTACAGAACGCACACTTAAATTATATTGTGATAAACATTTTTCAATAACAGTAACTTTCAAAACAATTACTGAAACATGTAATTATACGATGAACTTAAAGGGGGAAAATAATTACAGACGTTACATAATCTTATGAAACTGCACGTTTCAATTCGAATTACGAAATGACGCTATTCTGTCCACCGAATGGTCAACCACTCGATAGCGAACGTAAGAAAATAAATAGAGGTAACTTCACAGCAATTAAGTAAGCTAGGAAAGAGTCTCTCTCCATGAAAACATGGTGCAGAAAAGTTCTAAAACCAATTGTCGGGGGCTCTTCTCTTCGAGGTCGTCGAACCAGCCACTATCCGGTGGGCGTCAGAAAGAGATAAATAGATAAACCTGTGGACCTTTTCTGGTGGTCTAGTCGGTGGGCAGCTCAATTCGTATTTCTTTATTGATCTGACTCCATAAGATCTTAGAAGGTGTACTCCGACAGTATATTATGTTCAGGAGAAGAGGTACAGAGTAGGTATTATAGGTAGTTTACCTATAGGGTTAGGTATCTAAGGGTAGGCTAGGGTAACCGTCCGGTCCACAATGTCGAGTGTGAACCGGAAAGAGTCAGACTGGACGGCTCTGCCATATACGGACGGCAAAGATATATTGATGAAGTATGGAAAGGTAGGCGGGTGTTTTCTGGTCCGAGAAGAGGGTAACTTCTATTTATTCGTGGTGAAGAAGCTGGCACAACGACAACAAAAAAAACTGAAAACATGGGTCAACCTGATAGACACGCCGACCAGCAAGTGAATGCCAAATTTGACAAGAAAAACGGGTGACAGCAGTTTAACTTCTTAATGGACCCTGGTTTCGCCTTGGTGTGCTCCCACCATTCGTGGTTCCGGGAACCCCGTCATTTCCTATGTTTCTTTTACTGGCTTATAGGAGAGTGATCAAGGCGGAAATATATCGAAGAAAGGGATTAAAATCCTATAGAAGATGTAGGCCTCACTATAGTAAAAAACTGTTATCTTGTTTTTTAGCTGCCTTATGTGTGTTCCCTGTTTTATACTTTAATTACTGTTCCCACTTTTAGAGGGCGGTATCGTGAAACTTTACGACAAGTTACAAATCCCCTCCTCCCACTATCTTTCAGTATCACTACTCTTGGAGTTTCTCATTTTGTCGTAAAGCAAATGGGGACTGAATGCGAAAATATTTATTGTATGAATATGAATTGTTAGTGTGTTTGTTAACGCTTAGTTTTAGGCATAAAGGAGCTCTTACACCACAATTATCAACAAAACCCATGGAAATGGTACTTTTCTAATGAAGCTTTTATAAAAAAAAATAATCAACCAAAATAATAATTGCTATGGCATTGGTATAATCAGAGTAATTTATAATAACACCTCCTACTCTCTTTTGTTGATGCGCCATTGGTTGGATTAATCATCGATAATGGTGTGAACGTTTCATTTGCAAATGGTGACCTTTGCATCTTGGACAAGAACAGCAACACAGCTCAGTCACTCAGGAACGATGGATCAGCCCGGATTTGGCTTCATCTTTGACTGTTGCCTGAATCCAAAATATAGGCCTTTCATCTTAGTAGCTCTGTTGTTAAACACATGCTCCACTGTATACTGCTCTTTCAGTCAATATATGGATGATTTCATGGCTGGAAAACGGTTATTTCTTCTTCTGTGTCTTATGCGATTGTACTGTGGACTGTTCTGCACACTTGTGTCTTTAGTTTGGCTAAACTGCAACCAGAACAAACTCCAGAGCGTCATCACCGACTTGAACAGGCTGAAGATCCAGCTAAATATTTATCACTCCCCGAGTCATTATCTGAAGGAGTGGTTTTTCGTCTCATCGTTCGTGTTCATGTTCTGGGCAGCTGTTGCATTGTTTGCGATCGAGGATCTGACAAACCTCAGCATGTTCCTTTCTCAGTTTTTTAGTTTAATATTTTGTTACCTATTTAGTGGTCAGTTCAGCTGTGTTTCCTTCTTCGTCAAATCTGTCTATACCGAATTACAGAAGTCCAAAAAATATGAGGAGGCAGTTGTATGTTCTTATACACTATCAAATGTCGTTGACAACCTCTGCGAGCTATACAAGCTTCCCATATTATTAACAATTAGCTGGGTTTTTCTTTTATCTACTTTTAATGTTTATATTGTTTTATATCCCATGTTTCCTGGAATAATCTGGTTGAACTTTTTAATTATCATTTGGGTATCGTGCTATGTTTATCCTATTACACTGATCATTAGAGGCTGCACTGGGATGAAAGAACAGGTATTTATTTCATAGGAATGTAATTTGCAACAATATGACACTTTAGACTAATATTTTAGTTATTATTATTACTTGTTTTCTTAAGGTTAATAATTTTTAAGTTAGAAGTAAGTAAGAAACGTCATCTGACACAACCCAATTTTTGTGGAATTGAGGTTTAAGGAAATACCAAGCTGTCTAATACCCCTGCAATCCTGAGTACTTCCACTCCCTCTTTTTCGTCTACACCTGCATCCTAAACTCTGATCTCAACATCCTTTCCATCCGAGATCCAGTCACTTCCGTTAGTAGGGTATCCATTTCCGGCTCCCTTGTCATCCCAATTCCTATCCAATGCTCAATTCTCCCATATCATCTTCGGCAATCTATAGTGTAACGCTTAAGGCGGAAGTGGCCTCGTGCCCTCCTACAAGACAACTAAGCTTACTTACAAGTGAAGTGGTTTGGTTATTAACTCTTTTCCTCCTCGAAGACCATTATATGTTCTGAACATTACTTATAATTGCCTATTTTCTATTTTTTTTTTTTAGCTGAAGAAGTTCAACGAGCATCTCTATTGGCGAATGGTGGAAGACAAATCTTGCCAACTTTTGAACAATGTAAGTAACCATTCTTGAGTTACTCGTCACTGAATATAGCAAACAGACTAATCATACTAATTGCTAATTTCAGGATAAACTGGACTTATATTTTATCGTAGTCGATGAGATGGGTTTTACAGCTTGTGACTACTTTCCTATTGACAATTCTTTAATATGTTCTGTAAGTTGAAAGTATTTAACTACATTATTGATTAACAAGTTACAGTGTTCTTATTAACTAAATAAATCAATTTCGGTTTTATGAAGTTGCTGATCGTCTGTTGCAATCGGCTGTTTCCCCCCACTAGCTTCTCCCCCCTCTCTGACTGACGTCATAAGCTTTATTATTAAAATATGGAAACATAGATAGATATTTTATGGGTCGAGAAGAGGGAACTTCTAATTATTTGTAATTAAGTAATTAAGAGGTTGCCACAACAAATACATAAACTAATAAAATAAAACTAAATTAAATACTACTAATTTAGTATAGTAAATAGTTAGTATGTTATTATTACCTCTTTGGATATTGCTCACTACTAATGTCGGTGAGTTAAGTGCTGTTGAAAGCGATGTGTTTTTTTTTTTTGTTTTTTTTTCCTTAGCTCTCAAACTTATAAAATAGGATGTGGGAAAATTATTTTGGGCTAATGAGTGCCTTTCACTAAGGGGAGTCCCCCATTTGAAGGATGTATGAGAAGGATATAGGGTGTGGAACGCCTAAAGGAGGCGGGTGGAATCAGGAAGGTAGTGAGAGTCTACCGAGGGTGGAGCCTAGGGGTACCTAGGCAAGGGTTTGTAGTCGGCCAGGTCAAGCCTGGCCAGCCCCGGCAGGGGCCTGAAATAAGTCGGCCTCTCGGCCGGAAGGTCGACCCTGCTTAAACAGGTAGATGGGGTCTTGTAGCTTCGGAGATCGGCCTCGATCTCTCGGCTGGGTGTTGATCTTCAGTCTCCGTCAGGGGGCTAGGGTTCGATCACGTCCATCTGTCTCCAGGCTTCAGCGGTCCAGCAGTGCTTCCATCTGACGGGCATTAGTGGTGGTTGAAGGTCGGAGAATAGTGGGTTGTGGCTGTGTCGGAGTGAGTCAAAAAATTTGATGTCTTCTCTTGATGAAATCTTGAATGGTGAGCACTTCAAATTTTTTATGCATCTCGTCTGCCTTCATTCGGTCGAACGGGGTATGTTTGAGGGAGGTGCGGAGAACTCTGTTCTGAAATTGCTGGAGCGTTTTGAGAGTGTTGGGAGTCAGATACTTGAAGAGAGGGGTCCCATACATCAAAGCAGGTCTTAGGACGCTCTGGTATATCAGCAGCTTGAGGCGTACCGATAAAGCCGGGCTGTGAAGTAGGTGTCCGAGGCTGAAGAATTTCTTCCTAACACTCTTTAACTTCTTGCCGAGATGTGTTGTGAACGACAAGTGTCTACCGAGGGTGATCCCAAGGTAGCATAGCTTGTTGCTTACATGGCACTCTTTGCCGTCTAAGACGAAGGATTTCAAGAGCTTCTTTTTTCCGGATTTATAGCTGAATATAATTCCTTGCGTCTTGGCCGGGTTGACTTTAATTTGTTTGTCCTGTGATACCTCTAAAGATTAATGATGTTTTTGTTACAGATGGTCTCCGTAGCTACAACCTACCTAGTGATATTGCTACAATGCGAAAAAGGTGATTCCTCTCAATATCAACCCGAGATGAATACAACCACGGCATCCGGACTCATATAAGAAGATAATTATATAAATTACTCATAACTTGTATTTTATCACGTATTTAATCACATTGTATGAAATGATCGACAGGAGGGATTTCTGTGGCTCAAGTCACTATTATCGTAGTTCACAATGCTTCAAATGTCGTGATAAGAAAGTGGTTTCTGAGTGTAACGGGAGAAGGTCTTAAGACTTTTGTGAAATACCAAGTGGATCAATGTACCATTTGGTGGACCTCATTCAGACTTAATTGAAGATCTATAAGAAAATCTTAGTCACCAACAACACGCTTCAGAACATGATCATATATCCCATACCTCAAGATCGGACTAGGGTCCACAAAATAAGTTGTATCGAATATGATTCCTATTACGTGTGAAGTGTGTAACATAAAACAACTACTAAATGCCCAGAACATATTCAAAGAAAGGATATCATCTTCTTGCCCTAATTTTAATACTTCTAACCGCAGAAGTGTTGCTCGCCCGGTATTGTTATAAGAAAATCATGAATGATTCTAAAAACATTAATTAAACTGAATGATAATACAACTATCTCAATAGACATTCTTGAAGATCCTTGTAGATCCTCTTCGCACCATACTAAAAAGACGCAACAACCACAATACAGTAGATTAAATTTAAATTAATGAAATAAAATATTGGGATGCCAATCTAAGACAAGGTATAACAGCTTGAACTTGTTTGTCTAACATGCTCACTATAAGGCATTAGATAATTTATAATTAGTAAAGTACGATAGCAAGGGGGCGGGCTTCATCAATACTTCAGTCTGTACACTGCAAGTGACCACCACGGAATGAGTAGGCTGGGCCTCCCATCAAATGTTGTGTAATGGGTGCTGGCCGCTAGACGACGCATTGGAGGCGTGTCCTTGCATACCGGCTCTGCTGATTGGTCCAGTCTCCAACGCCCACACACACATATATATATGATTGTTGTAATATTTTTACTTTCTGATTTATAAAGAGTAAAATAACATTCATAAAAAAGTTCATAAAGATCAAGCTCAGATCAAAACGCCCCCCAGGTATCCTCATTTATAGTTAGTTTCAGTTCCCGGTTTGTAACTTAAAGGTGAGCCCCATCCCCTGGTCGTTTTAGTATGTATAATTGTCCAACAATTAGTTTTTTGCCCTTAGGAGTAAGTGAATGGGTTAAATACAACCATGTTATCACCATTAATATTTGATATCTATTATTTTTAACCAAATAAAACACTCTAGAAGAATAGGTCAATATGAAACATTTGACTTACACGAAACTAGGCACTAGAACCATAGAGAATACTGAGATTATATTAATTTAAACATTGTAAAATAAACTATTGTTCTTTGTAAATGTATGTTTACCATTTATGTATAATAAGAAAATTTAAAAATATTTTAAAACGGAAAGGAGCTGTCACAAACCATATCACACTAATTAATAGAAGAATAAATCTTGCAAGGACAATCCATTAGTATTTAAAGCTCTTTGGTTAACGCATGAAGAAACCTAGTGAACAGCCGAGCAGCCCCCGGTTCACTCAGTTCCGCCATGACCTCAAATTTGTCACCTCTGATTTAAGGGCCTCATTAAAATGTTAGGGTATCAATGAAAGCAATTATTAATTTGATCCAAATACTTTATTAAAATAAGTGAGAGCCAAAACATAATGGCATCAACCATAACAGCGTAATGGCATTGGAGTCTACCCAATATAGTAACTTATAATGGCCATCCTGGCTACTGGCGTACAGTTTCTTCATCTTCAAATGGTGATCGTTGATTGCCAAGGGTGCCAATGAAGTCGCGCCTTCTTAACAATTTGTGTATCAACGGACAAAATTTCCCAAGTATTTGGGGATTTGCTTAGGCCTTGTAGAACATCTTAGAAAATTCGGGCTCCGTGACATCTTTCTTTTCACAGGCAACAATACCTCAAACCTATAACTGGAGTATAAAGGCTGTTTAGGATGTAAGGTGGTGAATACTTAAGGAGGATCAGAAATTGGTGCCATTACATTCATTCATTATGGTAACGTCCAAGGAATAGTTGCCTGCAAAGTGGTTTGGCAAGATGCATGCAATAATTCATTAAGGTCTGCCATGACACTGCACTATATTACAAAAAAAAAAAAATCCAGTCTAAACACTTTTGCTGATTACATTTGAAACATGTACTCATAGAAACACTATATACAAAACCATCTTATTCATTTTTCATAAGTGGAATATACATATTACGAATACTGGATGTGATTTTATTTCACATGAAATAAGGTGATACCATTGAATATAAGAAATGTCTTGAATAAATGAAGCTAGGATCACAGAATAAATATATTGGCTAAGATGAAACACCAAAGATTTTAAAAATAAACATCTGAGGAGGAGGGACTAATAAGGATTATTGTTTGAGAGGATTAAATAACATTAACACGACACCATCGCAAAAATGAGGTAGAAGTCAAAATTACTATTCTGTTATTGAATAAATTTTACACAGCTGAACCACAGATCCATCTTATACACACTTTAATTCATATACTTCATACAGAATATAAGTTGGTGCCAACACAATAAATTAATAAAATCTATGTATCTCTACATAATATGTATATATATATATTGAAACCTACCTCATTTTCTACCATTTTATTTTTGTAATTTATGGGATCAATTTACCTTAACTAATTTGGCAGGTCCGTCATGAGATCTTTAATTCAAATTGTTTTTATGTCTTCGACATAGGAAACTATCCCGATTGAATCGCCCTATCTCAAGGCTAATGTTGTAGTTATTAATAAATTGAGAAACTAGGAATTGTGAAATATATTCAAATAAAATGGTTATAACAAATAATTATAATTATATAGAGTGCTGACATTAATTATATAAAAAATATTCAATTCCTTTTGAACAAGGATAGTTACTACTAATTACAATAAAAAAAATGAAAATTGAGCTCAATCTCTTTTAATGGATCCATAATAATAAAAAAACAATATCAATATCACCCAATCGATGATCTCCGTTTAATCCAATCAACGTTACTGTTGATCTCTTCTTCTTCTTCTTCTTCTCCTCTTCTTCTGTTGGATACCGCCAAGTCGGGATCTTGCTCTTGTTCGCTCTCTGGCTGTTAGGCTTAAGACTGGCCCTTTATCTCATCCCCACTCCTAAGAGCATAAGGGCAGATGCTGGACAAGGTGGGAGGGTGGCTGGTCATGATATTCTCAAATATTATGAATGTTACAATATATATATATATATAGAGAAGGATATTATATGCTATTAAAAAAAAAATATTATCTACTTTCATATACTTGCAATATCACTAATAAAATCTATTTAAAATAAATTCTGCACCTTTGCAAATTGCACCCAATTACCTTTTCTCAGGCACTATCTACAAACCGATTGCTCATTTATGGTGCTAGCACTCACAGGAACGTCGTGCCTTTTAAATATTTCGATTCAACAGTTAGCAAATAGAAGTTCTAACTTGATCTGTTTGAAAATTATGCTGCAATGAAAAAGATGAACTCTCGGACCCATCATCTCCTCCCATTACAAACGAGTCAACTCCTGAATTCCTCTTTTGTCTTCCCTATGGTCGTTTGGTGTACGGTGGCCTCTCAGAGGATCTCGAGGCCCGGGTAAATTGTTTTCTAAGATTTATCCTCCGGATCCCCAGAGACTGTTCCACGCAAGGTAGGTAAGAGTATAATAATGTAAACCAGTCTCTTGTTTTCTATTGTTATTTTTGAAGGATTGTCCAGGAGGCGAAGTTGTAGTTTGAATCGTCTGTTGGTTTCCTGACGTTTGGACCCCCGAGTGAGTCCTAGCTAGGTAGTCTGGGATTTAATAGGAATGGCTGAAAAGCAAAACTGAAAGCCAGGATGAGTGACGGAGGGAGGATGACGTCAATAGCCAAAAATGTGGAGTTTGGACTTAACCACATGTTAACAAAGACACGAAGCCTCTTCAATTGTGACTAGGAAACTTCTATGAGATCTCGAAAACTGGGATTTGACCACGGCAAACTCCCAGATCATATTTATATTTTTGGATACAAACATGGCCCTACTTCTTGTTGGAAGCATAAATGCCTCGAGGTCTCTAGAGTAGACGAATACGGAACTTGATTCATCATTAAAAATATATGTTTGAGGCAAGAGGAAATTCCACTGCCTGTTGAGTTTTCATTTTCCCGTACATATTAGATACATCGGATTAACTGATTGTTGAGGAATCCGTGGAAACGTGGACATTATTATGGAGAAAAGCAACCACACCACCCTCTTATGTCATCCTTCATTGCAACATTACTGTTCGGTCTTTTCAAGGGTATTTATGATTTATTATTTATGTCACATGTTAGTTCGTACTTTATTCTTCTCCCTTCCTCTTTTCTTTGGCCAATTTAAAGAACTTAACCAGTTCCTTATTTCCCTCCAATCTAACAATTCACCACTACTCATTTTGTCATTTGTTTCAATATTAAGTATGCTGTTGTTTCATTGAAGTCAACGTCAGTGTATATAACCCCTTTATTATTTATAAGCACAACACATGAGTGTAATTTATGGTATGCATTCCTTTGTTTTTGCCAGCTAGGCATATCAATTCGTTCCTTTTTATAATTCTTATGGGGCAACTATTTGGACCAGAATTAATAGTATTTTCCATTATTATTGTACGTGGTATTCATCCTACTAAGCTTTACTAACTAATATCCTTTGAGAAAATCCCCTGTCAGCGCTGGGGCTCAAGAACCCAAGACCTCAAGTCCTCTACTAATTGACATGGTTATCACTCTTGCAATCTTGTTCCCGCGACGGAAGCCCACAAAGATAGGCGACCAACCAGCCCACTATCGTCTCCTTCCTCACATGGGATAGATTTTAGAAAAGATTGTACTGACTTACCTGAAATTGATATCATTCCGTACGAGCAGACAGGTTTTCAGGCTCATCTTAGAACAGAACATCCGCTTGTGAAGGTACAGACGGAAGCCACCTTCGGTATCAACAGAAACACAGCAACTGCTATGGTCTCGTTGGATTATAAGCAGGGTTTCGACTCAATGTGCCACGGGACGCTGTGCCGATAGCTTTGAGACTGAGAATGCCCACAGTTCTCAGTTATAGCCAGAGAACTACTCAGTTATATAGCATGTTGGTTTCCTTCCTGAAGGACAGAAGGACAGGTGGGTGACTGCCTCTCGAAGCCATTCCCTCTTACTTGTGGAGTTTCTCACCGAGCGGTATTGTCTCCGGTTTTTTTTAACATGTACAGGTCTGGCATTGTTGCGCCCGTTGCTTGGTGTCCCACCGTTCATCCACCGGAGACACTTCAAGTTTTTTGACTCGTTGCAACACTTCGCGATCCGGTGTTTAACAATATGACTCCATCGCCATTCCCAGAGATGGAAACAGGCTGTCCGGGAATTCTAGCTTAAGTTAATTTGTTTATATTTATATTAGTATTATCACCACACATTCATAAAGTGAGCCATATCACATTCTGTATTGTTCTGCCTTGTATTCTGTACATCAGCCTACCTTAGCTCAATTATTGTTAACCTCACACAATATATACAATGCAGTTACGCTACAATTCATATATAAGCACAATATGCCAATCCGTATTGTGGAATCTTCACTAATGTAAAAAAATGTATATTCGATAAATAAAGGGATTTGAAACAAAAGACAAAAAAAAAAACTCATGCAAGGATAGTTCAGTTGGTAGAACACAGGTGTTAAAATTGTCCCGGGTTTAAGCCCCCACCCTGTTAGAATGATTTTCCTGTGGTTAACAATTACACTCGAGTCCGAAAAATCCGTCAAACCTTGACTTCTATGCAACAACCATAGAGTAAAGAAATATTGTTGCTTTGAAACAATAATATGTTAATAGAGACTATGTTTAAATGGTCCTTTGTGGAAACCTTCTGAACGCTTAAACATAAGTACGTCAAGACATCCATCATGTCATGATGCTGCTGCTACTTGGCTGACGAGTGGTCACCATTAACGTATGTGTACTTGAGGTGTTCATTCATTTAAAAATGATATTAAGTGCCGAAATTTAGTGCATAACAAAATAGATTGTAAATCTTCTAATAGTCTAGTTTTAGTCTGACAGTGTAGCGTTCATTTCGGTTACACTGGAAGAGGGGTCATTTTTGCCATATTGCAGCAAAATCACCAAGTAAGTGGTAGCTGTGGATATCATCTGCAACAATTAAAACATTTCATAATGCGAAAATTGACTTGAAGAAATGTTTTAGAGATATATTCCACAAACAATGATACTCTTACCTTAACTGTTCACCAATATAGTTTTAAATCGAAATATTATCTCTTATTATTATCACTATAACTTAATTCGATAAAAGAACGTGTCTGATAGCTATACTTCTAAATTTTTAAGGTAATAAAAAATAAACTCACAGAGCATATAAGTGAATTATCAATTGGGAAGAAGTCGCAAGCAGTAAAAGCCATCTCGTCGGTCATTATGAAATGTAAATCCAGCCTCTCCTATCGTTATCGGTGTTTAATTAGTGTTCTACTTCTAACACAATCACTAACGACTAGTTCAACAATGAATACTCACATTGTCCAGGAGTTGACGAGATTCATCGTTCACAATTACCCAATAGAGGTGCTCGTTGAACTTCTTCACCTGAAAAAAACAAACAAAAGTCTTTCCTTGCTTATGTAAATTGCGATTTTATTATCAATTAAACAAGCATCGACAAGAGGAAACGGCTAGTAAGCTTTCATAAAGAAGTATGTGCACTGAGTAAATCGGATGAAATCAGCATCGGAAAGGGTTTTCTCTAAATAAAAAATAATCAAGAATTAATCATAAGTAATAAGTAGAACTAGGACTAAGTGCCATCATTTTTTCTTTCTATGACAAAACGAAACAATGCTATCCCCTGCAGTTTATATTGTTAGCAATATAGAAAGGAACAAAACAAATTATTCACGAGGGAACAAAGACAAAGAAAATATAACAAAAAACTTAAATACTACATCCAAAAATTAACGCAATCTAAAACACAACACAAATTTTCCCCTGTAACAATTAATGCCCCAATTTTGAAAAGTAATAAACAAAATTAAATTTAAAAAGTATCACTCTGTTCAAATCAAAAGCATCAAACAGCTACGAAAAGTGGATATTGCTATGTTGCAGATGCGGATCTGGATCGTCCATATACTAATGACCTGGCCCAAGGACCCGCCATTAAACCTTACCTTATCCAAACTAACCTAACTTACCTCATTCAAAAAATAAATGAAATTAAAACCTCATTCAAATGTGGTAAAGTTCGATTAGTTATAAAACTATATTTTGTATGTAAATTGTATTGCATTATATTCCCTCATAGCATGTACATTCTGTTATTAAGGAGTATTGTAGATTTTTTTATAAAACGAGATGGCACCTAGACACTGACACTACACCTGCTCCTTCAGTCATGTATTCTACCCCTCCAGAGACTTATAGCTCTCACCTATATTTAAAACTGCCGGAAATATCCTACTTTGAATATTTTTTGTGATTTTATAATTTTTGATTTTCTAAAATGTATTCTAGTATAAAGATTTCTATTAGTTTGGTAATTTGTGAAACGCTCTTGGAGTATAGAGCAGTTATTAGTTTTATGTTTTTTGTGCCACATAGTCAATTTTTTACAAGTATTGCATTATTTTGTTAGCTATAATTAATTTATTTTTTTTTACAATGACAGAAGGAAATTATTTCTTGTAAAGATAAACTAAAACTACACATCTAGTTGTTTCATTGTGTGAATCTAATTCATTCCAAGTATCTTCTTTTTCTCAACTTTTATCTTCTTTTTTTGAATGATCTAAGAAGATGAGAATATCTAGAATTGAATTCTTTAATTTATTTTATGCTACGAATCTATCATTTGCTAATACCAATTTTATCATTTATAACACTTTCGTTGAGGACACCTTCAATCTTAAGGGTAGAGGGAATTATGTAATATTGCGAAATAAGCTCGTATCATCTCCAATGACGTCACTTCCTTTCCTGATTAGTATAAATACCCCTTATAGAACTGCTGCTCAACTGTTTTTTCTCCCATTTTTTAAACTGAAGGTGAGCACCATCACCTAGATTTGTTTTCACGTTATTGTATTTTAATCACAACCTGTATTGTTGAGTAACCCGAACTCCTTCAAATGCATCTGGACATAGCAGAATGAGGAGAAATTTGCAAAGTGTATTAAATATTTTTCATTGTATAAATTCAAGGGGTTTAGAAGGAAAAAAAACAAAAAAAAAAACTGCTCAACTCCAATTGGTTCACTGTGTAAATAGATGTCCTTTAGGTAGGATCAATATTTGTTACATAATAATGTTTTTTCAAACAGAGTGGTCTGAACTGTATTATTATTAAACTATATCCATACTACAGAGTTAACACAACAAATATCATAACTTAATCATACAAAGTTTTTTATCGCTTCATATTCCTCTATATAAAATACCTGTTGGCTCAATCCATTGCAGCTTCGAATGATCAATATAATAGGATAGATAGAAACTCCTACCCCAAGAACAGTCATCAACTTAAAAATGAACATTTGACGATTGTCTTTATATAAAAGAAAATAAATATTACTAATTGCTAAAAGAAAAAGCCAGCTGGTTATTAATAGTATGGGAAGCTTGTACAGCTGGCAGATATTGTCGACGATTTTGGACAGTTTCTGAGCACACATAACGGTCTCCTCATATTTTTTGGACTGCATCAACTCGCCGTAGAAAGATTTGACAAATAAGAAAAGACAGCTGACCTGTCCACTTAAGACGTAGCTTAATGTTAAATTCAACAAATAAGGCACAGTATTAAAAGCATTTTTCAGATCTTTGATAATGAGCAATAAATATATTAGATTGAAAGTGAAAAAAATGCCAAAAACCACAAACCACTCCTTCAGGGACTGATTTGGGGAGCGATCGATGTTTAGGTGGGTCCTCATCTTGTTCAAATCAGAGGTGACCCTCTGCAGTTTGTTCTGGTTGAAGGCCAGCCAGAATATTGCAGCAAACGTGCAGAACATTCCACAGAATTTATGAAACGTGTGCATTATGCTGAGGGTGCTTTGTGTAAAGACCTCCTTAGAAATGGGGTCATCAGGATCGCGACTCTTAATAAGGAAGTATAAGATGGAGGACGCTTCTAGGAAAAGGGAAACGAGGAGGAATACTCTAAACCAAGCCTTATGGTTGCAGTCGACGATGAAGCATAGTCCGGGACGATCCATCCTTCCTGAGCGACTGAGGTCTGTTGTTCTTGTCCAAGCTCTAAACGTCGCCATTAGACAAATGAAACGTACACGCCATTATAGACCGGCAAAGGTCGCTCAAATAATATAAAGTAGAATATGTTATTATAAATTGTTATGATAACATCTGTACAATAACAATTAAGTAAAAGGATGGGGCGAAATATGATGAAATTAAACAACTTTATCAATATTTAGCCGGACGGTTTTGACGAACTAGGTATTCATTCAAATTTTGTCGGATTATAGCCACGCCATTATTAATATGTATTTTTAAGATTGTATAAACATATTCACTTTTATTGAACATATACCGATATGCAAATAAATAATAATCAATAAATAATATAATATAATAGCCGACTTCACCAACGGTCGCAAGACCATTCGGTTGCTTAAGTGAAATATCTATGTATATTTTTCTATCAACTGTATATTTTCCTGTAAAGCAAGAAACATGTAATAAAGACTTCCAATAAAAAAAATCTGTAAAACACATATTTGTTTCATCTCCAGTTAATGCTACCTTTATTTTTCCTGGTTTGCTGAACAAAAGGTGACAGGAGCTAGCTTAGTAATCTAACCACACTCCCATCCTCTCTGTTGTAAAAATAAGAATATTTCACAATATTACCCCATTGTTTTGGTATCAGGAGAGCAGAAGAATTAAGATTACCGTCTAACGCCCATAATTCGTGCTTGCGAGTCGACTAGAAAAAACGTCAAACGGTTGGAGCCAGAGCGACAAAGAGAATTATCCGTGATCTCTTGTAAAGTAGAATTCATATGAGACCGTACAAATATTCTTGGGAGGATATTTCGAAAAAATTACATGGGCTTTTTACTCTAAGAATACAACATTTTATTTGTTAAACCGACAGCCTCCAGTGGAAAATCATAACATTAAATATTATATAAACGACAATATATATATTAAAATATTTCTAATTTGTAATAATTTCGTATTATGCCTTATAACGTTATTCCAAATAGCTCTCGGAAAATTAATTTGGTGGTCACACTTTGGGCCAATCGGGTACATTGGTAAAGTCTTTGCAAGTTTGACCGAATTGATCTCATATTGAGAAGGTCGTAAACTCGAGTGAGGGTTATCTCGGTAGGTCCAAGATGATTCGGATATTGCCACAGTCATTTTATCTTTAGTTGTCAATTATTAAAACCTATCTTGGTGTTTCTTTTAAAATAAGGATGCATAAAGTGACCTAATTGTTATCATTTAATTCTATTTAATAGGTTGGCAAGAAAGTAATTTCGGATTTTTAGTGTGAAATAAAACTCAATTTTTTTTATACAAAAAAATAACATTAATCAGTCAAGTATCTTCCGTTCTGTTCGATGACCTTTTGCCATCTTTCTGCAAACTTCATGATCTCGCGTTCATGGAACTTCTGGTCCTTATCAGCAAAAAACTCAACCAAGTCCGATTTGAAGTCACCGTTATTACTGAAATGTTTACCATTTAAGAAGTTTTGTAAACTTCGACATAAATGATAATCCGATGGTGCAAGGTCGGGGCTGTATGGGGGATGCGACATCACTTCCCAACCAAGCTCCAATAGTTTCGTACGTGTTGCTAACCATTTCCAAGCACCCCATTGTCGCGGCGGAACCCAAATATCGTGCTTCTTAACAAGTCCAAGACGTCTTATATCATTTTCAATTTTTGTGTGTGATGTATTCAACTGTTTTGCAATCTCTTGCACAGTTATTTGACGATTCGATTCAATAATGGCTTTCATTTTGTCATCAACTTCAGAAGGTCGATCAGAACGTTGGTCATCTTTCAGTGAAATATCTTTAGAACAAAATTTTTTAACCGATTCTGACACGTGCGTTTTGTTAAACAATTAACACCATAAACTTCCCATATCTCTTTGTCAGCCTCAGCCGCTTTCTTGCCTTTGTTAAAATAAAAAAGTAAAATGTGTCGAAAATGCTGATTTTTGCACTCCATGTCAAAACTGACCGTAAACTGACAGTTGTAAACAAAATTACCCGGAATTTCTTTCTATAGCAACCTAAAGGTATCGACTACCAAATGTGGAAAGAAAAAAATTCTAACATAAACAAAAGAATAACGAAACAAACATAACGCTACCTACTGGTGCAAACCGAAATCACTTTCTTGCCAATCCAATAGTTAATCTTTAAGAGTATATAGAGGATAGTTTATTACCCATAATAATGATTCAGGTTAAGAATATATCAATAACCTTTTACAACAAATTATATAATTGAGGACGATAATCTGTAAACGCTGACGAATTGAATTGGTATAACAGTAAGTAATTATAAGTGTGACATCGGTAGCTCGCCGAAAAAAGAACAGTTCTTCGAATGTTTGAACGAATCGTTTAAATCGATTCTTGCTTTTGACCATTTATATTCATCAATAGAATAATCGGTGAAACATTATCTTTTATTTACTGCATATCTAAATGCCATTTCAATGGGGACGAAAATCATCTGAGAATTTAAAATAGTTCTTGGAAAATTAGATGCCAAGGTTAATCGATTCTCTACCGTTCACGAAAACCCCGCTGATTGTATAATATGGGCCTAGTCTCACATTGTGTTGGGAATCCCGTCGTCACCTGTAACAGTATTTCTGAGTCAGATAAGTATTTGATATCCCAAGCTCGTTTAATGATCAGTCAAATGTTAATTGTCAACATTTGTGAGTAACACATTTTTTTCCAATGACCACTATTTTGTTCATTTCGAGCAGTTTCTTTTTACAATATATTTCACAGTGGTATCGATGGTTTCCTCCCCCCGACTGTATTATGCTTTATAACTTTTGCAAATATATAAATACTAAATTAAGGTCTGTAAAGCGAAGAAAATAATAGTCATTGTAAATTATGTTTTCTAGAAAGAAACAATAAACAGATAAAATGAATACCCCCCCCCCTCTCATAACTTTATTATTTGGAAAATCTTCAAACTTATGTTTGCTTTAACGCTGTAATTCTGTCCGCACTTTTGACGTAACAAATTTCAAAAAATTAACCCTACAATCCCTCTTGGGAGATTAAAGCGGAAGTGACCTTGTGAAAATATTGAGTCACCGCGAGTTCTGGCACTGGTCTGTTTGCTCTGCATGTTTTGAGCGTCTGCGGATCTCGCGCTCTCCACGTAGTAGAGTAGATCAGGAATAGCATTGAGGATATATATATGTCTACGTTGTTTTAATGAGGTATTATCATTATGGTATGAATGATATTATTTATAACAATTATTTATAGCCCTTTTGGGGAAGATTGTTTATTTTATTGAAATAAAGATTTAATTTTTGAGATAAAACATATTAAAAATTCTAGTAACTTCTTTCAAACATATATTTTTTCCGTTATTTCATTTTGACCAAAACCAAAAAAAAATATACATTCCGAGGTATTGTGGAACATACCTTCAAATTTCATATGTACTGTTGAATTATTTTTACAAAGAAAATTATTTTATTTAATTTTATGTTACATGGGTTCAACATATATAGTTGCCAGACGCTTGAACTAAAATACCTCCATTTACGTATAAAAACAGAAAAAAGACTGATTTCTAGTGGTCCTTAAGAATAAACTGAAAGCTTTAAAGCAAAGAAGTAAAGCAGTTGAGTCATTATGGACAACCTTTACTAAATTATTAGTGCTACACTTAGCATTATTAAGTGAACTTTAAGTGATTTCTTTTCCTATGATATAAATAAAGTGGTATCATGTAGTCAGGAGATGGTAGTGAATTTGTTATTATTCTTATGAAATTTATTCTACATTCTCTGCAGCCTAAGGAAGTTTCTGGGACAATTGAAACTTCTTTATTATGATAAAATTACTATCTGCCTTATTAGGCAATAAGTAATTGTGATAAATGTTCTCATTCATACCATGTTTACAATTTTCATTTACTCATTCATTCATACAGTATTTATAAACAGCCTAGAGACCACCCAAGTCGGGAGTCTTGGGAAGTCTCCCACGCTCCTTCGTCAGCCACGTCACCGGATAAGAGCCAGTGGAGGCTGACGGAGAATGCGAGAGCCACATACGATCAGGACATGATTGGAGAAACTGGCCATTGCCAGGACTCCCACTGTCACGATTTATAGCATGTCACAAGCCCACTGCCGTTTTAGTCTCCGAGGAGGTTTATAGGGATGAGTGGTGCAGTGCAATGACTGTGCTACGGGATGAATGAATGAACTTAGGCTGGTTGAATAGGTTACTGTGGAATTTCATGAACTTGGAAGGGATGAGTTCAAGAATGTAAGATATATTAAGATCATTATGAAGGGTTTTGTTGCTGACGTAATAAGGGGCATTTACTATTGTTCTCAGGACTTTTGATTGAAAGGATTGGATACTGTTCCTCATAGCTCTATTCCGTATGTCCAGATTGGCTTAAGTATAACTTTGTAAATTAGTAATTTGTTTTCTATTGAGAGATGGGATGTCCTTCAAAGTAGTCTGTACAGTTGTCCAAAGCGTCTGTTTAGTTCTTGTCTTTTTAGCCTCGTGTGTGGGCTCCATGTCAGTCTTTTATCGAGATGTAAGTCTAAATACCGTACTATCTCGGATACAGGAAGAGGCCACTTTTTGGTTCGTTGACTTAGATTTACTAGTACAATTTTTTTTTTCAAAATTATATTTTTAGACATTTAGCGGATAGCTGGTGTTGGATGCATACGGAAGACTGGAGAAGTATGACTATAGGGAGGTTGGTAGGGGGTACTCGGCGCATTCTTGGGCAGGTGGGGGTAGAGAGTACGAGGTTAGCCACGGCCGGAGAAGGCTGTACTGTTGAGAGTGGTCGGCCTTCCTTCACTTTCACTTCTTCTTGTTCACTCTTTCTCGTTCGTTTGTTTGCCATCTTTCGTCAGAGCCACGGACGGACTTCCACACCATGTAACCCCTCCAGGTAGACCGTGACAAATAAATACCTCGCCGAAATGCGACACTATGCAGCAGCAGGTACGTTGGCTCGACCTCTAACCCCATACTGCAGCCTATAATGCACCTTCTCCCCTAACCGCACTCAACAGTCTCTCTCGCTCGTTGCACCTTTCCTAAACCATCAACCGCTCAATGATAGCACAATTTAAAAACATACAAAAAAACAACAAAAAAAACACCATAAGGAAAGAGACTTTAACGCCTTTTAAAACGTTTTAGTCACTGTCACTTCAAGTACTTTTTTTTTCTATTAAATTTAACGCACCATTAGCATTTATTTTACACATCTTTCCTCTAAGGTTTGGTAAAAAAAAAATTAGATCCCCCGAATACAATGAAAAAATTAACTGCAAAACGTACAAATAATTAATATAAAAATTGTACAATACTAAGAAACTTTTAAATTATTTTTACAAATTTTAATCCTGTTCAAAGTAGATCAAGACTAGAAAAGAGAGTAAAGGAATGTTATTTTTTGGATAGCATTTATTTATTCCCAAGAACTTTCCTTTGTCGCTTTAGTTTCTTTATTCATTTTGCTTATCATTATGTGTATGACATCATACACACAATTCTGTTACTCATATTCACCTTAGTAGCTTCAATGAACATTATTTGCATTTACCTGTCATCGTGTGTCATTATTAAAATACAATATTTATCTGGGTAGTTTTGCTGCACTATAAAAACCCCATAACAACTTAGTAAGGAGATCCAACCTTACAGCTGGCAATAAAAAAAAAAAAACTACGGATGATACTAAACAAAAATGATTTATTAACTTTTAAATTTATATCTGTCAAAGGAGAGTAATCAACAAACAGTATAGTCAAATAATTAAATGTATTTTGCAATGAGAGGTAGGATGTTGTCATTGTGATTTGTACAATTTGTATTTTTCCTTTATAGTAATTATTTACTTGTCATTATTCCAATTGAAATAATCAAAATCAGAATTCGTTAAGCATTTTAAAATTATTGTGAACCTATAATTACTGATGACTGATTTTGTTCAGTCCATTTCATAGTTTACATTGTTTATAAAAGCTTTTATTAAATACAAAATTAACGCTCACACGTCTATATCAATTAATATCTCAGCATAAAACAAACCCAAGAAATACAAACAATAGATGTGAAACATCAATACTAACAAACAATCTTTTTTTTTCTATAAAGGGTTGTTAATTGCTTTCATTTTTCTTTGTAGTATTAATTTTTTTTTTTTTTTTTTTTTCCCCCAAATGGATATTACCTCAATGCGGATCAAGCTTGGAGGAATCAAATTAATGAAAAAAACCAACATGTATTTGTATCTCCCAGAATTTATTTTACCGATCCTTGACTGAATAAAAGAGTTTAAAACTCAAGATGACTTTAAAGTATTGTTACTAAAATCCATTTCCAAATAAAGGAAAGAAAATAAACCTATAATTGTTTTCATTTTTCACACAGTCAGCATCTAGCTCAGCCAATTGTCAAATAGCCATTTAAAGAAGTAAAATGAGTTCCCAGAAGTTGTTACATCAGACCCAATGTCCGAGTTGACGGAAACACCAATTCATGATGCTCGGATTGAGGTTGAATTTAAGATCATAAGCACTCAACATTGCCATATAAATATGAGACATTAGCAAATGAATTTACCATTTATTGATAGCTTGTACATTACTTCTATAACCCATTTGTTATAATGACTGCTACAGAAAAACACAATCTATTGGGAGCTACCTACCAACTTCTATTTATGGAAGTTAAATAAATTCATGAATTTGAACACAGAACATTCATTTGACAAAGCAGTTACCCTAACCCATATGTAATTCTGGATCACTGTGTTTTTATTTAATTATGTGCGTATCACCTTATAATTCGTTAAATATTAATTTTAAGTATTAACTAATACTATATTACATAACATAACCCCCTCCACTTACCTGTGTCATTTTCACTAAAATTAAACTGAATAGAAATATTGATTCACTGAAACACAACCTATTCCATTATAATAAGTCATAGGGACTTTGTTCTAATATATGTGAGGAGAAAGCAAAAGAGACAGAAAATTAGAGAACAGAATATTCTTTACTATAAACAGATAATGTTGTTGTTTTTTACTCTAGGAGTATTACAAACAAAATATAAGCTACATAAATAAATATAAACATTATGTGATAATTAATGCAATAAATAAACAAATTAACAAAAAATTGTTCACTTCCGACTAATGTCTGTTTTATTACGCTTTAGGACTGCTTTTAGCACTCCTGCTTTTCTTACCTAGTCACTGCGCTGAGCTGAGCGCGCACATTTCCGAAAATGGCATCCACGGCTCAATCACATTTTTCAATGCAGAGCAAACAGCGAGGGTTCACATCCTTGCTAAAGTAGACACTCAGGCAAACTGGACTTGGGCTGTTCATCAGCTTCCCGTTGACTACTCTCAACTGGAGAATCGATGTGTAAGGGAGAAAATCGGACCTATGTATGTATAACTCTTATTACATTCCTAGCACTGTAAGATACAATTACTAGGATGAGTATAAACATCTTTGTCTGTTTATTAAGTAATGTATGCTAACGATTACCTAAAAAAATGTCAAACTTTAAACTATCCGTTTCTTTGTTTATTCAGTTCTCGGATAAATTTGTTTTTGATTTTAAAATGGGTTATTTTCAAAACTAGAGTGGTCACAGAGATCATTCAATAAAATAGAAATTGATGAGCCCTAGAAAGTGTAAACCTTACTCTTTCAATCCAGAAGTATTGAGGGAAGCTGCAGAAAAAAATATAATCACGTATTCAGAAATATTTGTCCAACTTGCAAATTACCCTTTTTGGCCTTTGTGTTAATTTGGTAATTACATTTAAATAGATGTTTTAAAAATCCATAGAAGACTGATTTCAACTCACCCTAGTACAATAGTTAGATTATTTTACATTATAATGATATATTCACCTTAAACAATCTCTACCAACTTAAAATTATATGCTCAGCTAAACATTTATTTATTTTTCTCGGTAAATCTTCAATCTTATTCTAAACTTAAATGAAGCAAGAAGTAACTTGAATGATAAGAGTAATAGTATTAAGTGCCCTCTGCTTTAACCAAAATTGTAAAATTAGGCCAGAAAAAAAACAAAACACATTACCTATTTTAACAAAATGGCTGTTATATATTTATTTTCATGATTTCTTAAAAATAATTTGAGTCTTTGACACATGGAATATGTCTCTATTCACACTTTGATTTTATTTTTAATTTTGAATCGGTAAAATACAATTACAGGCTATATGATTTAACATCATCGCTGGGAGAACTGACAAATCAGGCAGTTTCATTTGAAACAGACGCTGTAGAACTGACCGGACCAAATGGCATTTGGTCAAGATCTCTGCTCCTCACCTCTTCCAACGGCGAGAAGGCTTGTGCAACTATCATCGTAAGTTGAAAAATTATTGGGAATAATCAAATTATATTTAGATGACTCTCGTTTCAAAAGAAATATCCAACTTATTGATAAAATTTTAAATCTATAGCTCTGATCTCCAAGAGCAACATACATTTTTAGGCCAGATGACAAATGCTTGATAAATCACCTAGAACTAGCATTTATAACCCTTTTTTTCTTTGCATGAAATTATTAATTAAAGATTTTTAATTTTTATGATTTTAAATGGTTCACCAAACTAACTTAACAATTAAACTAGTCAAAGGCTTTTGATTTTGTATCTGAATTCTCCTTGTACATTTAAAAAAAAAAAAAATTCTTTAACCATAATTGGGAAAATGTTATTTAAAACATGAATATTTCTTGGCTAGGTGACATTATGGAGAGTTTTTTAAACTAATAAACTCAGTTGATAATTTTATTTGTTGCTCTCTGAAATTTTGTAACAAAAAATAATTAATAAACATTTTTTGGCGTTTTTAATTAAACTGTTGATGCTTAAGGATTGGAGATTGGGTATACTCGAAAAATTAAACAAATTGATTTCAATCAATGATTATTATTATTCATTGATCAATTATTATCTTAGGCTGCTAAATTCTTATGATACAGCAAATGCTAAATTTTTATTGTGTATAGAGAAAACATCTCAATTCTGAATTGGCATAAACAGTTTCAGAAATAAAAGTAGACCAAGGTCAGAAATAATTTGCTTGTTTTCTTTATTCAAATCTTAATGGCAATTTTTTTTTTTTTTTTATTCAATTTTAGGCAGATTTTATTGATATTTTCTTGGTAGTGTAGAAAATATAAATGATTGTAAAGTTTGGATGACTCTATTGTAAGATATAAGAAGACCAGATGAAGACTTGGGGTTTGTCCATAAATAGACAATGCTTAAAGAGGAAAGCTACCAGCGTATCCTTGATCCTACTATTATGGTGAATCAGTTCTACCCTTGACTTGTATCTATTTACCTTACGGGGAAACTTTCCTTCCTCTGCATTCCTTGCTCAGTAATTAATTATCTTGTGCTTGCCCCAGTTAGCAATGGCTTTGGGCCCATTAGTTCATTCCACACAACTATAATTTCAGAAAGCAATTGATGTTAAGAGATATAATCATGGATGTTTAAAATTTAATCATGACAAAATTGAAATTATTTGACATTTTTTTAATGACAATTTTCATTTAAAATATTGAGTGACACCTGACTTGATATTCATCACTAATGCCTCTATACGAAAAAATATAATTCCTAACTTGTAATTCTGATTACTTTTAAGGCCAGCGGTAACAGCAGTGTAAAAGTAGCCGAGGCTGAATTCCTCGGAGAGAGTGATGTCAACGGTATGGTTCTTTTCCAATGGTACGGAAGCCAGACTGCTTCTGATGCAACCATATACATCAATCTATATCACAGCAACCAAAGGCTAAAATCCAAACACAATTGGCGAATATATACGACAGATATATTAGAATCTGAGCAAGGTAAAATACATTGTGGTTTTTTTCTGAATCAATAAAGGTGTTTAATTATTAGAATTAATTGCCAAGTCCGAAGGATGAGGTTCTACTTTCCTTCGAATAAAGGAATGTACATTCTATAACATAAGACTGATTCAATCAATCTAAGGTGTATTCCTCGACACCTTAAAATGTGCTGATTATCTTTTGGTTAAAATAACATAATAATAAGTATGGAAAAATTTAAACAGGAAAAAAACTTGGACTAGCTTAGAAACTATTAAAGATTTAAAGTCCTAATTTTAAAACCACAGTTAAGGATACATTAAAGACTGTGATTCTGGAAGTAATAGTTTCTATGCTAGTCATCTTTTTTCATAATCGATTATGTCTTTGATTGTATTCCAAAATATTATTACTGCAAAAATGAATTAGTTAGAGGACCAAACATCTTTCATAATTACTTATTTTATTGTAAGTTTTCTTTTATTTTAGACAAAGCTCGAAGTGATTGCAACTCTCTTCAAGCTATCCTCCTCGAGTTGTCGGAGAGAGTAGGGGAGCTGGTTGTGGGTGAGACTCAACTGCTCCGTGACCCACAGCTACCACATGCAGACATTGGCAACGTTCAAAGGAACCTTTACTTGATGATATTAGACAGTGAGCACCCTGAGACATTCCTTACTTGCGCAAGACTACGACCCAGGACCCCTGCTCTTCTCAAGTCAGACCAATCAAAATTAAATTTTTAACTTTTCCATCAGTTAAACATGATTAATAATTCAGTTTTTAATTTTTCATTTTTAGAGCAGTGGTCAGTTCTCATGGAGTGACTGGGAGCCTCACTTTCAGTCAAAAGTCTCTGCTGACTCCGACTCGAGTTGTTCTCAACATCAGCCGAGTTAACGACCCTGTGCTCGGGGGGTTCAGGATCCACGATCTCCCTCCCATGCCGTTCGCTGTGCCTGGTATATGCCCTGGCATCGGTGATGTCTACAATCCAACTTCTAAACCTATTGGAGCTGATGCTTCTATTTCAGGTTAGTTATTTTCATTCAAAAAAACTCGCTGTTAAATTTAACTATGTCCATATTAAAATAGTGTCTAATCTACAATTCTAGGAATCATAATAAATTATTTTCTGTGGATGATTAATGGTTATTTTAAAAAATAGAAGTAATTCAACGGCGAACCCTGGACACTGTATACTTGACATAATATAATAATCGAACATTACCCCCTTTTATTTGTTAAACTTTTACTTAGTAATTTACGCTGGACCTGAAGGGAGAGGCTCTGTTGTCCGATTGTCTTTCGTTTGTATGTACGTTCCAGGATTGACGTTGTAAAAATGAATCTACAATTTTAAAGGAATATTTCACAACACCTCTAATTATACTGATTAGTTTGTGACAAATTTAATATGAAAAAACTCAGGGCAATTTGCTGACTTTTAACATTTCTTAAGTTCGAGGTCAGAGTCTTGATTTTTTTCCCCATGTTAAAGCTGGCCCAAATACAAAATAATAAAACCAGCTCGCCAACATTTACCAGGGCTTCCGGATGCCGCTTACCAAGCAATTTTGTCACACAATGTTAAAGGCAAGAAATAAATCAATAGTTTGAAAAGTATTGAAATTAAATTGGATTGCCTTACATATAATAAATAATACCAATAGTGAATATCTCAATGTGAAGAAATCCACCTCGTTCCATTTCTCCTCCTCATCTGAAGTCAGTCGAAGTAACGTCTATTCCATGACATAGTTATATTAATAAGTTTTATATTTATTTACATCATTCAATTGTTATTAAGTCTATTATTTCAAACTTGAGTTAATACATTTCAATTAAGCAAACAGACTTATATTTGTTGCTTTTATTAAATTATGAAAATTGTATGTTTAATTGTCCATTTTATACTGTTCAATGTCAGTTTTAATAATTATGATACAAATTTTAACCATCATTAATAAATTTTATTCATCCCAACAAGTATGTTTATTATTCTATCTATATTTTAAGAGCTGTCAAAAACATTTGCAGTAAATGAAAAATATTGTGGACAGATTGAAGAATATTATTTAAGATGTATTTGGTTAAACAAAACTGATTAGATAACATGAGTTAGTTCTATTAATATTTCAGATGAAATAACATAATTTAAAAGTCGTGTTTAATGTTATTGTTTGAATAGGCAGTGAAAGCCAGGATAAATACGCCGTTGGAGATTTGAGCGGCAAACTTGGTTACGCTGCAGAGAGAGAGTGGGACTCTTTCCTGCCAATTTTTGGCAAGTACAGCATTGCACATAGATCTCTTGTTATTTACAGGTATTCCTATATCAAGTAAATTTACAAATAATTTAAATTATATACACCTTTGAATTGAAGGCTCCCCTTCCCCTCCTCCCAGCTTCTCATAACAGTAGGCAATATACTAAATGCTGTGTTTACACAATGCTGCCAGTTGCTTACCTTAGGTAAGCCCAACTCTTGTAATCGAGCATTTGGAAGCTGTTTGGTAAGGATTCAATTGGGATAACGGATGCACTAGAGATTCTCTGTTTGGTCTATGTGGAGATTGGTTGTATAAATACAAAGGGGTCCAAAAAAAATGATCCACTGTTTAAAAGTCCATAACTTGCAAACTAATTGACGGAGTTGTCTCATTTTTGGTAGTGTAATAGTTTGTAGTTCCGGCTATTGCCATACAAGCGTTGCATTGCGTTGTTTTGTTTTGTCAGATGACAGTCGGTGAGGTGTACCTTCAGAAGCTTCAAACATCCATTTTACCTGCCATCCAAGACTTGTATGGAGACAGAAGATTTTACTTTCAACAAGATGGTGCCCCAGCCCACTACCACAATCGTGTTAGGGCTTATCTCGACAAAAATCTACCAGGAAGATGGATAGGCCGTAGAGGTGCTGTAGAGTATCCACCAGGTTCCCCAGACTTAACTCCTCTGGACTTTTACCTGTGGGGAACACTAAAGGACGTCGTTTATCGACAAAAGCCA
Source organism: Acanthosoma haemorrhoidale (assembly GCA_930367205.1). Classification (NCBI taxonomy): domain Eukaryota; kingdom Metazoa; phylum Arthropoda; class Insecta; order Hemiptera; family Acanthosomatidae; genus Acanthosoma; species Acanthosoma haemorrhoidale. The sequence goes on along the minus strand of OV884014.1, from coordinate 109,663,558 downwards.
CGCACATTGGATGAACTTCGAGAATCCATCGTACATTCATGTGCAAATATCCAACTGAACATGTTGCAGTCAGTAGTTCGAGCTGCAGTTCGGCGGCATCGTTTGTGTGTGGATGTTAATGGTGACCATTTCGAACACCTACAGTGATATCTTTAAGTTGGACTTTAAGCTACAATTTCACCAAAAATTAGACAACTCCGCCAATTAGTTTGCAAGTTATGGACTTTTAAACAGTGGATACATTTTTTTGGACCCCTCCGTATATATATCATTATTGAACCCTTTACTAAATAAATGTATGTAAGATTGATCTAATTGCTAAGAACAAAATGAATGGGAAATGTCTTCTTGAATGTTCAATTGAAACAGTAAATGTCTTAATTTTCAAAAAATTAAAATTACAGTAAGTAATAAAAAAAGTTTATAATTATGAACAAAAACATAAATTCAAACTTAACACTTTTTAAGTTGAAATAAAACACTTGCAGATTCTTAACAGAATGTTCTCTCTTTCATATTCTTAACTTACTAACTTGTTAATTAATTTACCAAGCTTTTTTTTTTTTCTGTTTGTGTTTTTGTTACTAGTTACTTAGTGAGAAATTAGATTTCTTTATCTATTCTTAACTGTTACTATAATTTTCATAGAAATGGAGAAAGTGGAGTTGAAGAACCGTGGATATGTTCGGCATTAACTAGATACATTTGGGAAAAACCTGATCAAAAATTACCAATAATCTCTGCTGAAGCTGTTTATAGGTGAGTATGTAATTGGTAGCCAAACTCTAAAAAAAAATCCCCTGATTTGAGTATGTATAATAGCCACAAACTGTCTTGTATTTTATAATAAATATTATTAAGTATTGCTGTTTAATCAGGTATTTTTTAATAATCTATCCTTAAAAAAAACATCATTTCTTCTCTGAATTACTTATTCAGAATGTACATTTTCAAGAAAATTCTGCAATTTCTTCTTTTCCTTCAGCTTTGCTTTTCTAGATCATTATGAAGCAATCTGAAGAAAACTTCATTAATTCAGGAAACTTTTTTTTTTATTAAACATAAATTTAAAGCAAACCCACAACAACTATAAACTTTAAATATTGCAAGAAAACAAGCATAACTATTGGTGTTTGTGGGAATATTGGTATTTAGATATATGTAATCATAATTAATTTCTGTACCACTTACATAACAGACGCTCACATCTACTTTTAGCAAAAAATTGAAGACATTCATTTACTTCTGCAAAGACCAATTTGGGTATACAGAGCAATGATTTAAGGAACATTATTAGAAATGTATAGAGGACAAAATAGCTATTTCAATCAATACTACGTCGATTAGTAATTATGGCTTCACAGTATATATTAACTTCTTTTTCTGGTGTTGCCTCATGGCAGACAATTTCATAAAAAATAACAAACACCCGAATCCTTGCATATTTGGATACCACTCGTGCAAATTTTTAAGACATTGTCACATTCACTGATTTTTACTTTAAATATACATTTGTGAATAACTAAATATCATGACTAAAACCATTATGACTTATATGAATACTGACATTCATATCCATCCGATCGTAATTTTAACATTATCCTTTTTAGATACCCGCTAGTCGGTAAGATGGTCATGTATCAACCTGCAACTGGTGGAGAAACAACAATTCTTGTTGAGGGTCTGGTGTATTCTGATGGTTCATCGCAGAACACCACCCATGAGCACAGGTGGGGTATCCATGTCAACCCACCTGGAAAGGATTATTTCAATTGGACAGCTCGTTGTGTCTCAGCTGGTCCGGCTTACAATCCGTTCTTGGTATGTATATAATTATTGCGAAGTACTTTATATAAGAGTACTCTTTATTTCTTTATTATATTCTGCAAAAGTTCTGTAATCTTCTAAAATTTAACTCTTAATCCATATTTATCTTTTGTTTATAATTCCCACACTTTTTGAAATTTCGCTTTTGGGCTTTTCAATTGAGGAAATAGGACCCATTGTTAATATGGGTGGTTTAAGCTACACTGATGGGAGGCAACTTACCTTGGACAGTCCCAGAGTCAGTACTAACAGATCTGAAGAATACGAGGGATTCGCCCTTCCAAGTACTGACCGAACTCAAGGCAACAGGGTGTCAGTCAAACAAGGAGGATGACAATGTTCAAAAGAGCAAAGTGCTTCAACTTGTTAGGGAGCTGGAAGAGGTACGTATTTCATGTAACAGAATAGAAATGGAGATCACAGAAGATAACTCCTACCTTGGTAAAATAACAATCAGGACTGGTATACTTGACTTGAAACTGAGTAACGGGATTAAAAAGGTAATCTTGGTAAAAGAGAAGTAAGTAAAGATGTCAAACTCCATATCTTCAAATAGGTATACCTTCCAGCTCTCCTACATGGAGCTGAGAGCTAGGTGATTCTAGATTGACTATCTTTGTACAATTGAGTACCTTCGGCTGGCAGTACTAAGTGATATCAGCTCAGAAATGAAACGAAAAGAGGAGAACTACAGATCACTCCTCTAAAGGAAGTCTGGAATAAACAAACTATGTAGTTTTGGCATATCTGTCGAATAGATGAAAACCAAGAACCCAAGAAACTGATAGAGGCAAGGCCCACAAGAACGCGCTTTCAAGCAATACCTAGGAATGAGTTCCTACCTCAGGCTCAAAAGGGCAAAAACCATCCAGAGGATGAAAATGTTTGCAAGGGACAGAGAGGCTCGCACAATGGAACGAGGCATCCCTACGATGAAAGGTACAAAAGGAAATGGAAAATAAGAATAAATCTGGTTATTCCATATTTTCATAACTACTGGTTTATTATAAACTAAAAAATGTTATACTAGTTTAGTTCTTGTGGTATAACATTGTAATTTTATAACACTAGTGTATGTTTATTTAATTGTAATTTATATAAATTATTTGTTGAAGGTAAATACAACCACTAGCCCTGAATTCGTTGTGGGAGACCTGTCATCCCGTTTGAGCACACTGGTCGTAGCCGGTGCAAAAAAATTATTACAGGCTAGCAGATTGCTTTTGACAGACAAGAGACTTCAATTGTCCGGCCGCAACTCTATAATGGGCAAGTCATTGGTCATATTTGATGATCATGGTCCAAAGGCAAGGGGAGATAGACTAGCTTGCTCAAAGTAACTTTTAGTCATTTCAGTAAATACATAGCTTTATTAAAGAATATTATTCAGTAAATAAATAGCTTTATTAAAGAATATTATTCAAGACAATCTAAATATTACACATAAAGGGATTAATTATATTTTTTACTAAAAACTAATAGTTAATTTTTCATAAAAAAAAAAAGGCAGGATTTAAGTATCATAATGAAATTAATCAATAAATTTGTCTCTTTATAAAGTCTTATTGTTTTCGATTGTGATACTAATCATTTCCAAGTGCTTTAAACGACAACATATAAACAATTCTAAGAATGTGTCACATTAAAAGAGGGATGCAAACTCTAATTTCCAGTTGTACATTTGTAAGAATGTAAATTAATTGGCTCTTGAAAATGATTGTATGTGATTAGCACAATTCAAAACATTTGTACCAAAATAAAACTTTCTGGAGAGACAAATTTATTAATTTGATTAGTCCACAACCATTACCTAAGAATTAACAAAGCTTTTATTATTAATTAGTAAAATGTTTACATAAATGACAAATTAAATTTTGAAGTTGTGCCTTCTTAAATTTCAAATTATCATTGGTTATTGTAATTGCTTATCATGCCTTGAATATATTCTTATTGGTGAATGAATTTCATATCAACCTGATAAATAGATTGTAAATTTCCTGAAAGTTTCTTATTACAATTAGTCAATTCTTAAATTCATTAAAACTTAATTTTCTCAAGCTGGTTCTTTGCTAGTGGGCAGATATAAGAGGTGGCGACGGGTAAATATTTATATAAAACATGAAATAAAACCAGAAAAAGACAAATTTTCTTAATCCCACCTAAAAAATATAAGAAAACCTCAACTAATTTTAATTTGGAGTAGATTTATTTTCTTCATTTGATGTCTTTTAAACTATATACATTAAAAGTACTATTAATGCTGCATATAACATCAAAGTCATTTAACAATAAAAATTCATTAGAATAATAACAATTTATATTAATGATATAAAACTATTCAAAGGTTTGTTAAAGCTGTTGACAATATTATAATTTTGTTTTTCCCATTCTATTTTTTTTGATTCTATGTTTTATATGTGTTATTAGAATACTTGGGGTTTTTCGAAGGAAAGCTGTTGCCAAAGACTGGTATGGAAATGGATTCCCTACTAAAGTCAGTGGGAAAATTGAATTTTATCAAGTAACACCTTATAGTTTAACAGATATCGAGATCAATTTGGAAGGTTTAAAAGATGTCAACGACTATCAGATTCATGAGGTATATTTTTATATATATTTTTTCATAATTATTGGTTAACGAGGAAAAATAATACCAGGGCCGAGACTTGAAACAAGGACATCTTGCTTTCCATTCAGATATCCTTTCTAAATAGAGTATCACTTGGCAGTAGCCACCCTATATCAATGCGCTATATATTACCTTAGTAGGTGTTTTAGTTCTCTGAAAAGGTTGCAAATTCCAATTTTATTTTTAAGCTAACTACATCATTGTCACTTTATAATATCAAAAATTGTGTATATGAAATAAATTTAAAAAAAGATTGTTAGAAGGTCGATGGCTGTCTGTTGACACTAGATACTAGAGGAAGGGCGACTGAACGGAAATCAGACAGTCCTTTGTTCAAATCCTCAACCTTAATTTTTTTTTTTCTTTAGTCAATAATAATTACAATCTATTTCTGTGGGATTACATGACGATCTGTTCTGAATATGAATCTGTAAAGTCTTATCCCACATAGATATAAATATATATTATTCAAATATTTATTATTTATATATATTTTAATTATATATTTTTTCATATAATTTATTACTTTATATTTAACTTTTACGTTATCTCAAGGTTCTGTTAATAAAATATTAGGAAACTTCTGGCAAAAGGAATAATGGTTTTATTTACACACATTGATTTAAAAATTAACTACGTACGTAATAAAAGAATACTATTAAATCTAACATCAAAATGGTACCTTATAATTATTCGTAACGTGATACTAATACTGGCCAGTGTTTCTTTCTTCGATGGTCGTCTTCTATTGCGTGATTCGGATTGTCTTCTTCTAAGCTGCATCGCGTGATCCGGATCGTCTTACTTGCGCGTCCTTTTCTCGTGCCAGGTGAAAGTGAAAAAGGGCTGACCTCGCAGGGGTTGCTACCTGGGCTGGAGTCCCTCCTGGTCCTGCCTCGTCTTCTGCCGGTTCCAAGATGAATAGTGAGAGTGTGTCTACATACGTCTCGTGGTTCTATATCTTGCATCTATCCGCTGCCTTATTGATCTTTCAACTGGTTATTCAATGCCAGTTGTTTCGGATATTTATACTTTGCTTAATTTACGTAGTTTAAAAAATAAATGTTTATATTAATTATTGATATTATTTTTATTATAAATATTAATAGTTAATATAACGGCAATAACAACGTTCATACTTTCATAGGCATGAACCACGGATCATTATTACGTTCTTCAACGCTCGCTAATTCCGAGTTTATTTCAAAAACACAATCAAAAATCATAACATTAAAATATCATAACAATATATTGTAACAATCATCTGGTCTTTGCCAAAATTTCACTTGCTTATTCATAATGAGTAAAAGGACATTCATAAAGAATAATAGTTTATTTTAGTAAGTTTCATCCAATATGATCTCAGGGTATTTTGTCTCTGTTATATGTTTTGTACTAACATATTTGGCTAAAGGAATTTACACTTGCTCCGAAGTCCCTGAACTGTTGCTAACCGCAACTCCAATTTTTTTAAGATTATCGTTTATTCTTTTAGTCAGAAGTTCCTAACACATTTTAATCCGTAAGGATGTTCTCAGAATAAAGATTATTTTTTCTAACACCAGTAAATAATTTATTTACAGACTCCTGTTATGGAAATATTAGAGTTCCCGTGTGAGGAGAGTACTTTGTACGACGTCTACGACCCATACAATGTGCCAAAGTCTTCGGGGCATAATGGAACTCCAGATCAACTGAAGGTAGGAGATCTGAGCGGTAAATTTGGCAAAATTGATGGCCAGACACATTTGAAAAAGGTCGGCTACAATGATACAAATTTGAGCATTTTTGGTCCACATTCTTTCCTCGGTCGTTCTGTGGTCCTTCACTCCAAAAGTGGGCGTCGGTGAGTCAGCTAATTATTTTAGTCCAATAAAATGGTTGTAAAGACATACAAACATCATTAGCAAGTTCCTTATTTTGTTTTCATGTAAATATGGCTGCCTTTTTTTATCATAATCATTTATTCATAAATTTGTTACCTATTTACGTCAAAGAGTTCAATTTCAATTGATATTAAATTTATCTTAACTTATTCTTTGTTAAACAGTGTTATTTTTACTCTATTAGATATAGCTTAATTAATAGAGTAACATTTCTTATTATTTATATTTGCCAGTAATAAATATGAAAATATTGTTTTTTGAATATCACAACTTATGGACAATATCCTTCCATGTTGTGTAATTAAAATTAAGTGAAAAATAAAAAAACAAAATAAAATATTTTTTATGAATGATTGTATCTATCAATCAACAATATCCATCTCAGAGATGAATACAAGCACTCCTAAAATAATATTATGTAAAATATATAATATTGTTATGTTTTGTCTAATTTCATTAATTTAAATTTAACCTGATGTTTATAGGTTCTTGTTAATATATAAAGAATCTCTGGCAAAAGGAAAATTAGATTTTACAAAACTTTTCATTAATTTATTATATAAGCACGTCTGTGAAAAAATACAATTTATTAACAATTTCAGATTTACCTTAATATTATTCGCTATTGAATGGCCAGATTTACTTGTTTTTATATATTATTCTTCTTCTTTCTTCACTTTAACTTGGTATACCATGCGATCAGTAATATCTCTTCAATCCTTCTCTGGATAAAATTATTCTTCCTACTAATGTTCTTCCACATTACAAATCATTATTAATAAAAATTGTTCATTCTTCTACAATTTTCACTATATTTGCCTCATGAGCTCACCAATGGAAGTACGCTAACCTTCATCCTTTCAGCAGAAGAACAACTAACTCCCTCTTGGGTTGTTTGCCGCCCTTTTATTCCCGCTAATTATTCAAATTCAAAGTCTTGATAAATTGGATTGACAACATCTAAATATCATAACAATATATATCATATAAATGTTATTTATTGATAAAAACACGACACAAATTGATTGATGGAAGACTGAATGAGTCCGAAACGTCACATTTACTGTATGAATTTATAAGAATCTATTTAGAAGGATATTTTGCACAAGTTGTGTGATACTTAAAATATATAGACATCCTTCAAAACAACAAATATTTAGAAAATATTGTGTTTTCAGTTTAGCATGCTCAACTATAGAGCGTGGCTATGCACCATCAGAGGCCCGGGAGCTAAGGGCTATTGCATCTTTTCATCATCCTTTGGGTTTCGCGAGTGGATACGTTCGTATGGTATGATTAAATTAATCTTTATTAATACAATTTTAAGATTCTTTTGCTAATCTTTTATTTTATTCATAATAATTATCATTTTCTAATTGAGGTTTAAACTTCATTTTACATTGTCATTTTTATCTTTTTGAGTAATAATTATTTGACCTGAATATTAATGTTATTCAAAGGGAACGTTTGCCCCATAGTGAAGTTTTCTTTTCTATTTTGGTTATTTAATTTCATTTAAATTGATTTATTCCATCAAAAAATTTATTTTCAAAACAAAAATTTATTAGTTTTTTATAAGATTATATTAACTTTTTATTGATTAATTATGTATAAATAGCCAAAAATATATATACATAGATAGGATCGAGACTTGGATGAGAGTCTTCCCCAATAACTAGTCGGGGGCTCCAGCCCTGTGCAAATGTGGATCTTTCCAATAAGAATTCTCGGCCAAAATCTTTGAAATACATTAATTTAAGTTACCAAGAGCTAGTTGGCTAGTGTTAGGGAGATCGTTAACTTGGAGAGGTACTTAACGGGGTCAAGTCCCGATCCTGCCAGTTAGTATTTTCTTTGGCTAATAATTATCAATGGTTGTGAGATCTAAATCACAATGAAAATTTTCCTTTATTCATTAACTTTGTTATTTCAGACCCAGCTCATACATAGTGACGGAAGTGGCAGTGATACAGTGATAGAAGTTAATTTAAGACATCCTGGCCAACATGATAGGAACGTTGTAAGCTAATCTGTTATTGCTTTAATTGTAAGCATCGAATATTATAAGTATAAGCGTGATTTTATATAAGTATAAAATTTTTAAGATTTTAAATGCAAGTTATGTAGAAAAATGAGTTCTATAAAATATAGTATTCATGTATTTGGAAACCATTTAATTTTGTTTATTAATGAAATCTTTAAAAAGATTGTACTATGGAATAGAAATTTTTCCTGAGGGAAATAGTAGTCTTAAATAGGAATAAAAAATATATTTATAATTTCATAGTCACTTTTGGACATAAAAAACTCGATAAAACATGTGATTCTAAAATTCAAATTTCTACCAAGAAAACTTATGATTCTACCAAAAGGTGCATATGACTTGGAAGTGTCGATGTTTAATAACCTCAATAATTTAAATGGATTTCTCATCTTTTAATGAAGCTATGGAAAAAAATTAATCAAATCAAATCAAAACTGGCAGTCTCCATTTTTTCATGGGGGATTCAAAAAAAGGTTTAATATCTAGAATAATTAGTTGATATTCTTTCGTTTCGAAGCCCAACACTTAATCCATTCCACGTAAATTAGTTACTCTCTCCTTGAATTATTTAAGAATATAAAGCATTATCTTTAACCTTAAATAATTTAGAAATGTATGTTATGTAATAGACTTATCGCCACAATTGGGCAATATATGTGAACCCTGTCGGTGTGGATGCGACAGTTAGAGTGCTCAATACTCGCTGTACAGCGGCTGGATATATCTGGAACCCACATTACACACAATTAGCGAATCCTTTGGATGTAAGTCCTTCTTATTGAATAATTATAAATTGCAATACAGATATTGATGAGATAATGTTACGATATATATTATTATCAATTTACAGAACGATCTTTATAAGAAAGAATGTACTCCTGAATCCCCATTGAGATGCTATGTTGGCGACTTGTCTGGAAGATTAGGTTCTTTGGACATAGGGCATAGAAGAAAAGTTTTTTCAGATCCTAATATACCATTAGGTATGTATTTAAGACGCAACGATATTAAGAAACTCATAAATAAAATTACTATTTAAAAATGTATTCTAGAGGGTCCAATTTCTGCCTTGGGAAAATCAATCGTAATTCTGGACAAAGATTATGGAGTAGATAAATTTGCTTGCGCCAACATTCAACCCGATTTCGATACAGTTAAATTTGTTAACGTACGCAGACCTCCAAAATTTGTAGTGTAAGTACGTAAGTCTTATGTAAAATATTTAGCAGAACTAATCTTTCATGTCAAGTAATAAGAATAAGTTTTAATTGAAGAATCCCTAAGCCGCTTTTCCTTTAAAGATTTTATCTTAAATGCATGGATGTCGAGTTTTATGCTCTGATGTAATTTTGACAACTCTGCACCAGACAAATGTTTAATATCGCCAATTCAAATAACTCAATTGAATTAATTAAGCAGGATAGAAACTTTTCAGATCTCAATTCCTGGAGGATGTTAGAAAGGTGATGGCGATTCCGGACTGGTTCTTAACAATTGACAGCAGAAAAACAAATATACTGTACAACGGAGCTTGCATACAACTTTTAATGCATTTTAAAGGTAATATTTATAACATTTTTAGACTCCTGCGAGGTCTGTTACTAACATTATTTGTGTGTACCACCTAACTAAATCCTGTTACTGTCGTACTTGGTGCAATGTCCAAAAAAAGGGTTCTTTTATGGCTCAACGGCTAAAGTCAAGGAATGTTTGTCCCATCTCTCTTTATAGATCACTAAATATTGGTTGATTGTATGATTCCATTCGCTTAAGACTCCAGTACGATCTGGGGACATACTACTTGATACATAATTGGCTGTTAGCGACTACCTGCAATGATACTTCAAGAGGCGAGTCCCACCACCTTGGGTACTCTCTGGAATGACAGGGAAGTCTACTAGAGTGGTACCCTTGTTGGTCATAATGTATCGGCCATTTGATGACTGACATAAAAGTGACCAATTAATAGTTAAATATCGTAAATTTACTGGAAATAAGGAATTTATTCCAAAGGCAACCATTGTACTTAGGATAAAAGGTTGAAAAGAGATCTTTTGTCCTATAACTAAAAAACGTAATATATACAATAAAAGCCCTATCAAGTAGTTATAAATTGCAATACAGATATTGATGAGATTTACACCCTGTCCAGCCGTTAATGGGATGACAGTCTATGCAATAGAAGCAGGAAATATTTAATAATAAGAGTAATACAAAAACAACCAGGAGCTGTTGACTGAGAGGTAATGTTGAAAGCAGAGTGTAATCTCAGAAACTTCTAGGGCCGTAAGATCTGATAGAAGTTTATCTTGCTGGGGTTACCAGGACATTCCAATATCCACGGAAATAATCAGGCCGACATACTCATGTAACTAGGTTGCTTAATCAATCTGAACATCCCCTTGCTTATCGGTCACGCAAATCGCTAATAAAAACAGTATTGGCTGAAATTATGAGTATATAACTTATAATTACATATTTTTTATCTTTTAATGTTACTAAATCAGATTATTTTTTGACACGTTTTTTATATAAATCATTTCATTTTCAGACAAAATTTATTCATTTTTAAAAGTTTACTATTTTAAGTATACATGATTATGAAAAATGAGTTAATTATTTTAATTCAAAAATTTTACTAGGACCATATGCAAACAAACTTGAGCAGGACTTCAGTAGACTCCTTTCGACCGGAAGACTGTCGGAGCCCAGTATTAGCAACCCTGGCTATGTTCCTGCGAAAAAACGTCCTTCAATGATCTCTTACAAATTGTGTTCATCAAATATACGTCAGGAAGACCGATCGGATGCGTCGCTGTCGTCTGTATCAGCCTCACTTATGGTTGGTGTCATCAATATACCCCATAGTATTATTAGAAAAAAGTTTTATTGACAAAATCTTTTGATCAGATTAATATATTTTTTTAGATTGGAGCATTACTGTGGTGGCTCTTGTTGATCTGCTGATAGCATGAAAAAATACGAAGAAAGAAAGAAAGAAATATAAACAAATTCTGTATATTTTAGAAAATTTTAGCAGAATAATACATATAGATATATTTATATTTACACACAACTTTGATTAAGACTGTGTTACTTGTTTTATATAATGTATATTTAACAAAAATTATATACAATTACCTAGGTTATTTAATCATCTTATGAACAATATTTACATAATACATTTTTTGAATGTTTCCCAATTTTTTTATTTTATTTTATTATTAACGGGAAATGTTCAGTATTATATTATAATACACTACTGTACAGTAGATTGTACCAGCCTCTGCTAGGTATATTTTGACTCCAGCCAAAATTTCCAACACGTTATTTCTTTAAACTAATCATCCTATGCTGAGCATTTATGTACCTTAGTTTCCATGTTCATAAAGTTCAAGCATAACAAAAAAAAAAACAACAAAAAAAAACAAACAAAAAAAAACTTAAAAGTACTTAAATTTTAATTACCTTGTACTTAGGATAAAAGGCTGAAAAGAGATCTTTTGTCCTATAACTAAAAAACGTAATATATACAATAAAAGCCCTATCAAGTAGTTATATACACCCTGCCCAGCCGTTAATGAGATGACAGTACTTTCCGGCTGGAACCTGAGTGTACTAAATGTTACAGTAACGTAAAGTTCTAAAATTTCAATAACAATTACATATAATTTAAACGTATAACAACACTTAGGCAAATATTATGAAACGTCTCTGTACTTTTTCATTAGTTTCCACTCTCCTGTATTGTAATTCATTTGGAAATGTGTTTCTACAAGCTTCTGAGTAGCAGGTGTCCCATCGATGTACATTACATCGTCTGGGCTGAGTTTGTTCTCGCTTAGTTTGATTGTGACGATGTTTCCTAACTGAGGGCAAGGATTCTCTGGAAAATAGATATACGTAACTTTGAATAGTAATTTAGGCATTATTATTATTATTAGTAAGGCAGCTGAGAGAATGAATAAATAATTCCTGATAAGGGAGACAAAAAAATTATCACCAGATGATTTGAGGATCAGTTGCCTTGCCATTATTCCCAATTAGACCAAAGATTTTTTTTTTTTTTTAGGCCTTCAAGTTTGCTTACATCAATTATAAACTAAATTGTATTTGTGGAAATATATAAAAATAAAGTTAAGGATATAAACAAAAGGAGCAATATCGAGAGATGTCCAAGTTCGAGACAGAGTTTCTGTCTATTTCTTATAAATGTTCTAAATGACTGAAAAAACTGTATTAGGTATTGATCAAAAATATTTAATTTTATTTGTTAATTGTTAATAGCTAAAATATTGACAAATAAAAAGTATTGAAATCTACTTTACGGGTGGGTTTAAATAATGCCATTTCCATTCTTTGGCTGGATAGTTCGTTATCTTGCATTCTACTTAGACATGTACACTTGCCTATGCCTGCAGCTTAGACATGTACACTTGCCTGTGCCTGCAGCTTAGACATGTACACTTGCCTATGCCTGCAGCTTAGACATGTACACTTGCCTATGCCTGCAGCTTAGACATGTACACTTGCCTATGCTTGCAGCTTAGGCCAATAGTCTTACGCAATGATTTAAAATAACATTATAATATTTTATGACGAGTGTGCTGGTTGTACATTCATCAATAAAAACGATTGCCAAACAATTAGTAGATTTTATTATAGGCACTAGTGCTTTTAACAGCTCACCACCCTGCTATTTCCGATTGCAGAGGCTGATAGAAAGAAAGATGGACCGTCATTATAAAATATAACGATTTGTGAGACGATATTGTTATTGATAACATTCCTCGCAAATATTAGGTGCGGCCTCTTCCTCTACATTTTTTTTTCAGTTCTTCTTTTTTTAGAAGTGCCTGGTTTTGGTTAATTTTTTCTTCCACTGAACTGACAGCAGAAAGAATTATTAGTGTTTGATGTTTTACTTGACGGATGGAAGAAAAGATCTTGACCTTTTTCATCAGAGTTAATGGAACCGCATTTTCCTTGAATTCCTAATGGGTATCTTGAAACCCAGGGCCTAATATTCATCATCTCAAGTTCGACAGCAGACTATGAGCAGGTCTTACTTTTTATAAAATTTAACGATTCTAACGATATTGAAATCAAATTAAATTGGATATAAAAAATATATTCATATATGCTAGATTACCTCTGGCTCCTGCCATGAAACCTAGAATCAACGCCTTTTCCGGCCTGGTCACTTTGTTGGCGGTTTCAAACATTTTTTGGGCTTCTAAGATTTGGTCCCGCTGAAAATGGAAACATAAAATGTGAGTAAATATGATGTGAAATTTTGTAAGATAAAAGTGTAAATTTGCGACCACAAAATTTAACTTAAACCCAACAGGCAACATAAGGTACACAGTATAATTTAACTATTAATTAATATTAAGATAGAGAATATGATGATTACCGTCAAGAGCAGTTTAGTCTTCTCTTCAGGAGGCTTGGTCGGAATGATGGTAGCTGTAGTAACGATCTGCCGCCTCTCTGGCTCGACTGGGTTCACAATTTCAGCCTGAAAACAAGTTGATTCGATTAAGCATGTCGGTAGCTTACCGACAAAATATTATCATTTTTCTTTAGTATATTACTCTTCATCAAATATTATTTTATCTGTAATTGTTAGGGGGTGGATTTACAAGTAATAAAAATTAAAAAAACCTAATAAATACATAATATGTACTCGGAATTCAATTAGCATAATTGCACTTAATGGAACTTGTTTTTTGAATTTTAATAGAATACTTTAGTTTCTTATGTTGAAAGTGGGCTATTCATATTAATAAATAAGTCAGCTCGCTTGAGTACCCATAAATTTACTTTTATAATAATCCAAATGCTTCCTGCAGCTACGCTACTATCTAAAATAATAAAACTATTCTAACAGACAAATTGAGGACAATATAACAAGTCTATTAACTGTTTCTCGGTTGATAATAAGCCAACTGATCTTACCAGCTGTAGCTCGATTAACTTGTATACAACGTGCCTGTTGTAATTGTTTTGTCATTTTAAAATGGTGGTGTAGAGGCATCACAAGTACTGTTATAATAAAACAAATTTGAGGGTAGACAAGCGAGAGAACTTTATTTATTAATATTTAAGTTGCTTTTTCCTAGCTTCTTCTTCAGCTGTGTCCATTTCCTCCTTATATTTTGTTCTCCATTGCAGAGGACAGAAAAAATATAGGGATATTACATGTTCACCTTATTTTATACATTATTAGTACACAATAAGGGGCAAAAATCTAAAAAAAAAAAAAACATAGCGAGGACCCAAAATGTCGGTTTAACCCTTTTGAGACAGAGGACCACTGTTGATAATAATAGTGTACAATTCGAAAGGTCTGAACTAACATTTTGCACTATGAAAAGTAATACATTCAGTTTGAAATATTTTTGAACCAGTTTACTTCCATGTAAAATAAAGCAAAATATGTATCTTAACAAAAAGAAAGTTAAAAATAAAAATCTTTAAATTGATTGCGAAAGTCTGGAAAATGGCAATAATAAACTCAGAGAAAAATACACAAAGGATCTGCCTCCTAGTAATTGGTATATTATGGATATGGATTGGACAAAATGGAATACGGGAAGGTACAGATTCGGAAGCTTACTGGAATATAGGGAACAGGGATCGGAAGGAAGTGGTGAGGGATCCATCTCTGGGCAGTGACAGGAGAATGGGCAGACTTCGACAGCTTTACCTTTGCCATGGCGACTGGTACCAGGTTTATAGTAGGTGCTGGTACGGAATTGGTTGCTAACACTCCCTGGACGATGTTTGTCACTCCTAGAACAGAAAATAGATCTGAATAGTTATAAGCCAACTGAATAGAACTTAAACCGAGTTCATGGTCATAAAGATTAAGAAATGAATCGTTGTTTTTGCTGAGAATCAGAGCTTTGTTTGATGAAAAAAAAACATAATATAACAATGTGTGTTAAGCCACTCACAGCTTACAATCATCCTTAATCTCATACAAGGACCGGATGCAGTCATATACAGTATGTCGAGACACCATGAATAAATTAAAAAAAAAAGATTTAACAGCTTTTGTTCATCAATCAAAGACGAATGCCAACATATTCATCTTTATAAATGTGCATGGATATATGGATCAGTCTTTCTATAGTTAGTTGCTTTCTGTTTCTATACTATAATGTTCTTTCAGGCATGATCTAGCTATTGCGACTACCTTCAGAAATACAAGTGTACTGTGAATAATAATTGTCAAACCTCAAGGAATAAGCTACACTTTCAAAAGGTTCAGGGGTCTTTTGTCTGCCAGTCTGTAGGCTCCTCGATATCCTTAATTAGTCTTTCTCGGATGGCTACAGACCCAACGGATTATTTGCTGCCTTTACAAGCCTCTTCCATATATTTCTGTCGAATGCTGCTCGTCTCCAAGTGACGACTACATTGTGTGCCACCGCATTTCTCTTTACCATGTTAAATCATCTAAATCGTGGTCCTGGACTATAACCCCACAATAGATCTTCCCCTAAAAATGTCCTGAAGTTCCTTGTTTGTTTGGAAACGTCATTCATGACTGTTTCTGCCTTTCACAGATTCTGTAATATTTCCGAGTGTCTTGTTTACAAATGCCTGCAAGTGCCTCTTCAAGGTACTTAAAAATAATATCCATGCTTCACAGCCATAGAGAAGAACTGATTATGCACACCTTCGGGTATTAAGACTTAAGAACTTTAGGCTTAAGAAGCTTAAGTATTTCAAAATAAGCTCTGTTTCCAGATTGTATTCTGCGGTCCATTACAACCAGAAAACAATTATTGTGGGTGATGAGTGTTCTGAGTTACTTGAACTCTACTTTTGGGTAGCAGACATTGCCTACTTGGACCTCATTCTCTCCATGAACCTTTTTACTTACGATGAAATATTCAGACTTCTACGCATTTACTTCAAGCCAACCGGGTTTATTTTCCTTGAAATAGCTTTTATCCATTCCAGACAATTTCTACGAATCACTACATTGCCTGCAAATGACAAACCTCATTCTGCTTCCCAACAATTATTCCACTTATTTCCATTGTAGCTTCTCTAATCACTTTCTCGAGGGCAAGATTGAAGAGAATATGTGAAAGACAGTCTCTTTGTCTAAGATCAGACTTCATGTTGAATCAGTCTGTTACACGACCATGTACTTCGTGTTCGAATAGCACCTCTACAGTAGCGGTCACAAAAATAATTTAATTGGTCTGAAATTTAAAAGTTTAATTCGACAAGACCTATTATATATTGTGACCAAGTGCCAGTTAAAAAAACTAAACTAATGAGAGTTATCAAAGTAAAAAATTAAACATGAAAAGTTATATATTTCAGTCATGAAATTGAAGGCATGTTTTGGTAACCTTAACGGTTCCTCAGGTCAAAACCCACACAAGACTTTAATGATCTGATTTTTTCTGCCTGATTATATTGCTTATTGTCTTTCAAGCAGATTTTAATAGGGTTTTGGTCAATGTTTTAGCTATTTACAAGTTTGTTGGTTTGTTGAAAATGTAATTTTCAGTAGCTGAGAAGGAAGTGCACAATACATCAAATGGGAATTTACTACTTATGAAAATTGGCACAAAAAACAGGCAGAAATAGTCAACATTTCGCACTAATAAAAATAATTTCACCTGTCTGTGCTGGTGGAGTGGCAGCAGCAGGGGCATACGATGCTGGTTGCTGAGGGGCTGCAGGTATCTCCACAGGTGGAGCTGCAGCTGGTGTTGCAGGGGCAACAGACGACGGGAGCCCTGCCGCATAATCTGGAGTAGATGCTGCAGCCTCGGCCGACGCTTTCTTCTGCGCTGCTGCTTCTTCCAGCTCTACAATTGGGAAATTGATAGTTAGTCACAAAAGTTGTTCACTTTATACAAAAATGAATTTCTATGAAACTTTTGGATAAATTAATAAATCAAAGTTTTGGTTATAATTAAATTAATTCTGATGCCATCTAAATAAACTAATTTACATTTAATAATGATATTGAGTTGATAGTAATATGTCTAAATGCAACAAGGTAAGAGCTCTAACTCTTTAAAATATAGTTCTTTAACAAAAACAATTGTATCTCCAAAAGGTCTTTAAAGGTTAAAGGTTTTTTGTTAGTATCGAATTCTTACCTCTTTGGATAATACCTCACTGTCGGTGTAACCTTGCTATATATATGTTTGTCGTTATTGTCTTATCTTGATCAATTAAATGATGTCTAAGAAAATGCATTATTTGCCTTTGGAATCTGTAACACTTTTGAATGTATAGCACGTTTGTAAGTCATTGCTTCTAGCCTTTTAAGACCTTAAGGTGAAGTAGTTTGCTTCTATTAATAAAATATACAATCCTCAAGCCACTCTTTTCTATAAATATATTTAATTTGATCAATACATTGATATTTTACATGTCCATTGTTGTTTAAAGTTCTGCAGTTCCGGTCTGTATGTTGCAGATCGCCTAACAATATCGTTGGCGATCCAGTAAAGATGTCCTGAAAGTCAGTCTGTGCTAGGCTACTGCTCAGCAAGTGATATGCAGCTGTCATATTCAAGGGGCCATTGATTTCCAACATTACTTTATACTTATAATACTAACTGCCTCTAGGGTTTTAAGAAATACTTCAGTGCTTGTAGTTAAGATTTAGGGGTTATGTTGTAGTCATCCAGCAAGTTTGGTAGTACTGAAAACATGCGTTACAGGCACCTCATGTAAAATGATTACCGAGTAATTTTTTCTTACATTGTGGCCTGTTTTCTTTATCTGAAATGTTCCTAGTATTGCTTCATGACTGACCATTGTCAGGAGTACCTGAATACTTTTTAACTATCTCCTTTACGTTAGATTTTCACTAGTCTCTCTGTTCAAGGTTAGGATGGCTGGTTTTAGAGTTTTTCTTACCGGGTAACGGTGGAATTTTAGTTTTCATCATCCTTCTCAAAGGAGATAAAAATGAACGATTACAATGAAAATCTGCCACTTTCACAATAACACAAACAAAGCTTTAGAGACGCTAACTACAAATCCCCACAATAAAATCAGTAAATTAACTGCTGTATCTAGCTTGCATTAATTAGGGGATGACTATAAACGATTTAAATCTATTTATTTTTATTATGATTACATTTAACAAAAATAACAGAAAATCATAATATTGACGAGTATGACAAGCCACCAATTGAAATTGTATTATCAGTATATATTACTTACCCTGCATCCTTTTCCTTTTCTTCGCTTGGGCATAGGCAATGGGCTGTTCATTTATGTCCAACAGCTTTATCCCACCGTCCTTACGCGGGAGAGAACTCCGTGGCATGGCCGGTCTCGACATCAGTGAACTGTTCACCCCAGTCTGGAACCCTCCAGAAGGCACTCGGCTGGGAATACCCTTCAGAGGAGCTACAATGGACAGAAAGGATTAATAAACATCAAATTCTTATCTTGAGAAGAGGTGTGGCAATATCCATGGTTAATGCTCACGCTATTAGACTAACTTATGCATGCTATACTTAAGTATCATAAGACAGCATATAGCAGTAGAAAATAGAAGTAAAATAGCAAAGTTAGTAGTAGGCCATGTCAAGAGAATGACTGAGGATCGCTGGACAATACTCAAACCAGGAACGATTAGTCAATGGGATGGGAGGAAGAGATTGGATGCACGAGATCTTGTGTTAAAGGAGAGCATGTAGGTTTTAAACTTAAACGAGATAAAATAAATATGGTGATTTAACAATAAGATAAACGAAGCCCAACCAGGCTAACTTGGAGTAATGTTGACACAAGTAACTGCAGTCTAAATATGCAGACGACATTAGCAAAATAGCTATAGAAATCATCAATTCTTTGATGAAATGGTCTCTTAATTAACCAATCTATTAGTATCAAAAATTATTTTCCAAATGGTAAATATAACTTGTAATATCATGACAAAATAATAATAATAATATCAAACTAGATTGGCCATGGGCTAATAAAAAATTAATGTGTGACCCTCTTCTATCACTTGTATTACAGAAACACATTTAAAGTAAGAAAATAATTTTAAACTCCATCGATATAAAATTTATAGTAAAGACCAGAACGTCAAGCTTGCATCAGGGGCATTGTCGCCCTTGTTAAAAGGGCAGTGAAGTACCATCAGCTGCCCTAAAATTCTTATTACGAATCTGGAAGCGGCAGGGGCAACAGCCATTTCCTTTTGTCCCAACTTATGTCTATTACAACTGATTTCGATCACATACTTGAAAAATAAAAAATATATCCTGATTGGCAATGCCAATAGCAAAAACGAAGTCTTGGAGTTGCAACAAAATTAATACAATTGGCATAAAGTTAGCTGATTTCACCAACCAAAGTGCTGTAGTGTTTATTCACTGACCCACTCAAAGAACTTGGATATTATAATAATGAAGATCATATCAACTTCTCTGCTTTGGTGCCCTCATCCCTAGATTCTAGCCTAGAAGTCATAATAGTAATAAGAAAGTTCTGATATTATTTTTGTAAATAGTTCAAAATCCCCGCACAAAACTACAACTAATTCATGGGTAAGTTGACTGGGATAATTTTGGATTTGGAATGGAGTCAAGAATTATTATCACATCGTATTTCTTAACAACTGACAGTGTGGATACCCGAGTTACACACATTAAACAAGTGATTTACATCATAGTGCATAGAAGTTTTCATCTCTTCAGGTCAAAGATATCACATAATGCGAGACATCAGCTTACATTCTTAGACTAATAACCAACAAGAATAAGCTGCAATTTAGCTGTCAGCGAATTAGATACTTAATCCTAAAGAAATAACTTAACAATCTTAAAAGTAAATAAAATCAGTGAAATTGGTGCTAGCAGGGACTAAAAAGAAATCATTTTAACGATCCAACAGTCATTTTGCTGCAACGTAAGAAGTAAAATAAGAAATGTCTGCTATCATCTGGAAAGCATATTTGAAATAGTTGCAGGAAGAAACAATAAAGATATTTAAAAGTGGTAATTTACTTGTATCAGTCATTTTTCTAGGCATTCCTCTAGACCTAACAGGCACTGTCGGAGCAGCACTCTTCTTCAAATTACTGGCGGCATCAATAGACTTCTGCAAAAGCTCGGCACGTAATGCAGCAGATTTGGGCTTCCTTTTTAAAGTGAAATGTTTCACTGGTCCAGGCTAAAAATAATACAGTTTTACATGTAATAGTGAAAATTTAATAATTATTTTATAAATACATCAAAGTAATATTTAATCCTATTATAGTCACAACCAATTATTTCCTTCATGATTATGGATATAATTCAGGAAATAATGGCAACCAAAACAAGGCAATGGTCAAGCGGGGAGAAGTGCAAGTAACAGCTCGCCTGGGCCGAAGCAGTGCCGATTCCATTCTGATCTGATGGAGCTGATTTCATTCCCACATAATAAATTCTGCATTCGTACTCACAACTAAATAATAAACCTAGCACTTTCTGCTTCTTTATAAAAATTTAGGCATTACCATTGAACTAACATCTTCATATTTTCTTGATTTGTGTCCACCATTGAAAATGTCTCGAAACACTTAACTCGCTCAAAACCCAACTTTTGAAGCGTTAGTCCTCTTGCTCAGTTTTAACAGGTAACGCTTGTGCATAATAAAATTACATCTAAACTGTGGGTATGCCAATTAGAAAATTGACTTTTTCTTTGCACTATTAAAGAATAAAATGTAAAACATACCTGATATCCTGTATTTTTAATTACTTGTACAATAAAATGAGGTGCTAGTTTAAGAGTTGTATACGTATCAAACTGCTTACAAGGATCATTTATTAATATTTTTTTTTTAAGAGAATAATTAACTGATACTAACCAATTGCCCGACGAGATTATTTAGGGCCGATTTGTTCAAGTAATGGCATTCTAGAGGAAGAAGATTCATTTCAGACTGCTTGCGCACTACAAAATTATGTGCATGCCCATTAGTGCTTATACATTTTGTGAAAAATATTTAACATATGATTTATTCGTGGACACAGTTATTACCTAGTTTACGCAGTTCGCTCACAAGATCGGAGAATATCCGTTTGTTCTGTTCATTTTCCACAATGGCAGTGTTGAGTGAGCCGCTAGATGGTAATGTTTTCATCATTTCAGCAAGCATTGATACCCACTGCTCACTGTCTACTTGGGCCACTTCAACTATTTCCTCTAGCTCTACCCGCCACTGAAAATGAACACAAGTAGTGAAAATATAATGTTTTATAAGAGAGTTTTTTATATATTTTCCACTTAAGAGACTAACGTGAGAATACTAACTTCTTCGATGTTACGACGTGGGATATGAAAAAAGGACAAGAGTAGCTTTAGCTTGACCTGGGTCTGTAGGTCCGGGAAGCAGTCCTTGATATTCCTGAGTACTTCTGAATTTAACTGGGAACATATTGAGCCGCTTGTCCATGAATCGTTCGACGTGCCGAGTTTGTTATGAAGCCAGAGAGATATATCACTATCCCTCACCGTCGCCATTTTCGCACTGGCTCAGGTTAGCAAACC
Source organism: Acanthosoma haemorrhoidale (assembly GCA_930367205.1). Lineage (NCBI taxonomy): Eukaryota > Metazoa > Arthropoda > Insecta > Hemiptera > Acanthosomatidae > Acanthosoma > Acanthosoma haemorrhoidale. Next base: position 109,641,624 of record OV884014.1, on the reverse strand, counting down.
TTCAACCAGCTAACGGCAAAAAAACACAGAGCTGTTAGATAGAACAGCTTTTTCTAAAAAAAACCAACGAGCTAATATTATTTCTTTCAGAAAGTAACCGTTATTTTCCCTTACAACTTGCTATGAAATGTAATAAAAGAAGTTTGCTCACAATTTTATTTTCTCACTTTTAAAAGTTATTTTTTTTTTTTAAAACTTATCCACTGAAATGTAAATTCTTTAAAAATAGTATAAACGAAATATAATTTATGGATTTAAGAAAATCAATGATAATTCATGAACTAAATACTATTTATATAAACCTCTCCAAAATTACGTTTTATTATTGAAATTACGCCAACGTTTAGCGTATCCAGGCATTCTCAGAACAACTATTAAAAAAAAAAAAAAAAAAATACAAAGCTAGGTTGGTGCGTATGAAATGTCGGATTTTCTTTAAATGTGAACATTTGTCTCCCTGTTTTTGTATTTTAACTTCAAATAGAAAATTGTTATTGTAATTCTACCCTCCTTCGAATGTATAGGCAGATATGCAGTAAGAGGAGAAAACTGTAAATCGAGAATTTGTAAATTGTAAAACTTTGATCAATAAAAGGGTTTTGAAATAAAAAAAAACCTGTTTTTGTTATACTTTTGTTTTTGACATAACCTGGTTTATAGTCCTACTGTCCATTGCCAGAGTCACATTTTAGCAAAGAAGATTTTCTCAAAAGTGTTCCCTTTTGTTATTTGCTTTGAATTTTGCACCGATATGAATTCAACCGATATTCGTGTAATTTTGTTATATGAGTATATGGTAATAATGCTGCAAAAGCTACACGCAAAATAAACCAGGCGTTTGGGGAGAATACTGTGAACGATCGAAAAGTGCAGCGTTGGTTTGAAAAATTTTGGTCTGGTGATTTTTCCCTGCAAAATGAACCGCGTGGAAGACCCGATATGCCTGTGAAAAATGATGCTCTGAAAGCATTGGTGGAAACGAATCCAACTGTTTCTTCAAGGGAACTTGCTGCCAGAATGGAAGTTGACCATACAACAATATTGCGACATCTTTCTGAAATTGGCAAGGTGAAAAAAATGGATAAGTGGATACCGCACGAACTAATCGAGCAAAATAAGCTTAGTAATAAATTTAATAAAATTAAATGAATTAAAATATGAAATTTTGCAGCACCCACCTTATTCATTGGATCTTTCACCAACCGACTTTCATTTATTTAAACATTTAGAACTGTTTTATACCTGCCCTATATATATATTATTATTATGTTCTTTAACTTTAAATATTTTTTATTTACTATTTATTATTAGGTTCTATTAACAAAAATAATTCTGGCAAAAAGATGAATTTAATTTTACAAACATAAAAAAATAAACTTATATTAATTTTATAAATACTTGTCTATTAATTCGATTCCTTTTCTTCTTTAATTCTCTTCATTCTTTAAACAAAACTAATACTTCTTCTCTTCGTGCTATTTCTCTTCCGTTCCGCTTCAAGTCAATAACCACTAACCAACAAAGTTTTTAAGTTTTTCTTACTCACAATCTCAAGCTAATAATATGTATTACGGGCTTTTTATTTCATCACTGAATTCAGATACATATATCAGGCTGATTCCAAAAACTAGAGTGAATATAATGCTCTGTGTGTTTTCTCAGAACCACAACAACAACTAATTATAACTGGCTAAAACTAGAGGGTAATACTGTGTGTGTTCCTTTTGATACAACAACAACTAGTAGACTGTCTTTTGTTTTTTTCTTTTCACTCTCAATTGTTTTTATTTGCCTTCTTGATTCAAGGTTGGATTAAATATTATATAAAAACTCCACAATATCTAATATCACAACATTCGGGTCCGCTCCGATAAAAAATTTTTCATTCCGCTTTACTTTTGATTTCACTATTCACTTTTTTAGCACTTTAACAGTTTGCGTTTTCTTATAATTAAATGACAATATCAAATTATGTGTCACCAAAATTTTACATTTTTCATTTCAACCATTTACATCACAAATGTAATTGTACCTTACAGACATCTTAACTTTTAACTATAGTACCATAAATTTATAATTTCCAAGTTTTTACATTGCTGGGTTGACAATATCTTCATAATAAAATATTAATTACTTTTAAATTTCAAACTTTTATATAGCTTTTACCATTTACCAACTTGATTGTACAAAATAAACATACTAACATTTTAGTACATTAGAATAAAATTCAATTTCAAAGTTTTTACATGTGTCCGATTGACTTTTTTTTTATAATAGGTTTTAACGAATTTTCAATTTTTTCTATAGATGTTAACATATTTGATTGTCCAGATAAACATTATACCATTTTAATACACTACAATAAACTTCACTTTTCAAGTTTTTACATTAGCCTGATTGCCATTATTTTACAATAGGTTTTTCAATTAATTTCACTTTTCAAGTTTTTACTTTTGTCCGATTGACATTTTTTTTTATAATAGGTTTTTTCAATTGATTTTAATTTTCTATTGTTTATATATATCAAGTTTTACATGTCATCCGATTAGCATTATTTCATAATAATAAAATATAACCTTTTTCTTTTCTTTTTATAATTATATTCTATAGCCAAAAAGTATCCCTGAAGTTATTTTTAAAGTCCTTCCTTCTATTTATTTTCATTTTATTTCCACTAAACTTGCCAAGGGGAATTTCACTAAAATGAGATAAGATTTTAAATTCGAATTTATTCCAATTCAAACTTTTAACAATTGTACTTTTAAATTTATTTATAACTTTTACTGGGTCAGATTTTTTAAATTTTAAAAACCTCTAACTTATCATGATTATTAATTACTCGTATTATATCACGATTAATTACCGATTTAATTTCACTAGAGTTACTCGTTATTTTAATTTTATTTTGTTCCTTTATATTTTTTATATCCTCCATTTCCTTCTCCTTTTTATTACTTTTATCATTATTTTCTTTTTTATTTGTATCCCAATCATTTTTAATTAAATTTTGTTCAAGATCTAGGACTTTGTTTTCGGTTTCTAAGTTAACTTCTTTAAAATCATTTTTCTGATTTTTCAGTTCCGGTTTTAAATCCGTTTCTAAAATATTTATTTTTTCATCCATTTCTACATTTAAATCATTGAAAGAATTTTGTAACTGTTGTTCAATTCTTTCACATTTATTGTCAATTTTTAAAAAAAAATTATTATTTTTATCCGCCAATTTATCGATAAATTAGATAATTCTAATAAATTTTGTTTATTTTCTTCTTTAATTTGTCTAAAATTTTCTTCAAGTTTTAAATTATTTTTTTCACTTTCTTGTTTTAATTGTAATAATAAATTTGTTTCAAGTTTTAAATTATTTTGTTTATTTTCGTTAAATTGTTCCATCATTAATTTTAACATATTATCCGTCTTACTCTCATCCTTATCTACGTATCTATCAATTATACTTTGCTCATTTGGATCATAATTTAAACTTTGGTTATCTTTTTCCATGACTGAATTCTATCAATATGAATCTTAATCACAAATACAATTTTTAACCTAATCTTTATATCATCAAATTTAAACATAATTTTCGTGACACTATCTAAACAAGCCTTTAGCCAGATTACTTCATAATCGGTCCTTACGTCGGGCGCCAAATATTACGTTCTTCATAATATATTAGTTTTATTGTCAATTTTTACTTTAAATTTATTTTATTAGCTATTTATTATTAGGTTCTATTAACAAAAATAATTCTGGCAAAAGATTATATTTAATTACAAAAAAAAAAAAACTTAAATTAATTATTTATAAATACTTGTTAACAATTCGATTCCTTTACTTCTTTAATTGTCTTCATTCTTTAAACAAAATTAATACTTCTTCTCTTCGTGCTATTTCTCTTCCGTTCCGCTTCAAGTCAATAACCATTAACGAACAAAGTTTTTAAGTTTTTCTTACTCACAATCTCAAGCTAATAATATGTATTACGGGCTTTTTATTTCATCACTGAATTCAGATACATATATCAGGCTGATTCCAAAAACTAGAGTGAATATAATGCTCTGTGTGTTTTCTCAGAACCACAACAACAACTAATTATAACTGGCTAAAACTAGAGGGTAATACTGTGTGTGTTCCTTTTGATACAACAACAACTAGTAGACTGTCTTTTTTTTTTTTTTTTTTTTCCCCTAAACCCCTTGAATTTATACAATGAAAATATTATAAGAAGCTTTGCAAATTTCTCCTCATTCTGCTATGCGCAGATGCATTTGAAGGAGTTCGTGTTACTCAACAATACAGGTTAATAGAATAGAAACATTTATTTGCACATATAACAAAAGTTTTTGCATCGTCAGAGTAAAGATTAATATTATAATTTATACTAAATTTCACAATTTTTTTTTTTTTAAATAACAATTACAGTAGTTTAACAGAAAATACTTAAGCTGCATTACAACAATTTCCTCCCCACTATTTATAAAACATAAAGTATTCCTGAACAGAGTAAGGACATAATTCAATTAATAATTTTTTTGTTCTCATTTTAAATTGTTCAAAGCTCAAGTTTTTTACATCTAATGGCAACTTATTAAATAGAGAAATACCCAAATATATATAACTATTATCGGTTGCAGTCAATCTGAAAGTTGGTACTATTATATCACAATTGTTCCTAGTTGAATATTCATGTAAATTATATTGACAGGAGTACATATTTTCATTTTCTTTACTGTACAGAAGACATTGATGAATAAACAGGCCTGTCAAAGTTAAAACATTCAATTGCTTGAATATTGGTCGACAAGACTCAGTTTTCGGAACCCCCAGAATTGTTCTTAAGGCCATTTTTTGCAAGATAAATATTTTTTTGGCATCGGTGGAATTACCCCAAAGTATCAGACCATAGGACATGGTACCTTGAAACAATTCCATATAGGTAAGTCGCATTATATCCACATCGACATGTTTTGACATCTTTTTTATCAAATACACACTTTTAGCTAATATGCTTGTTAAATAACCAACATGGGTTTTCCAGTTAAGCTTGCTATCTACATAAAGGCCCAAAAATTTAGTTGAAACTATCATTTATATTTTTCAAAGAGAAATTAATATTTACTGTTTTATCCATGTTTAAATAAAGAAAATTACAATTGAACCATTTTGTCACATTATGGATTATGTTTTCATTAAACTCTTTGAGAGATCCAACATTACAAGAGGATTTGTAAATGGTTGTGTCATCTGCATATTGTATTAAATTTTCATGGATAAATGAGCTTAAATCGTTCACATATGTTATGAATAATAATGGGCCCAATATAGAACCCTGGGGAACTCCATGAAGAACCTCAAGAAAAGAAGATCGGTTACCACTGAAATTGACACATTGCCATCTATTATCACTCTCAAATATCAAGTTTTATTTATATAAAACACTCTTTTCCAATTTCATCTCGCAAAGGAATTTTGTGTTGATCAATGGAAGGCTTTTGAAATAAAAAAAAAAAAAAAAAAGTCTCAAAGAAAATTAATTTTAAATAAAATCTTATTCTGTCTTACTAATTGGTTATTGAAGAAAGTATAATAATAAAAGTGTGAGGTAAAAATAATAAGACAGAGCTTGAGCTGAGCCATCTCATAACTTCTTCAAAAAAACATTCATTTCAGTAATATTTTAGAATAACTCATGGTCATGCGACCGTATCTTAATCATTTGGTATGGGAGTTAACAGATAATGGTCATAATAAATAAATAGTACATTGCTTGGATAAATAGGATGGTAAGTAAAAACATGGTTAAACAATGAAAAACTGATTTAATCTCTATTTATTAATGCAAACTGGACACTTCAATGATTTATTTACACAAACTTAACTTATTCTTGTGTATAGAACTTATGAATACAACTTTTATAAATAATATAATAGTTCATCACCATACTAATCCAAGTTTACGAAAATATTTAATACTTGAATATATGAAATTTCACAAACAAGTTACATCGATTAATCATTATAAATTGGAGTGTCAGGGCATCCACATATAGTCTCATTTTAAGTAAATAGAAAGAGCTGAATGGAATAAAAAATATTAAATGGAGTTTCTCACTTATATTTATAGTTTAATGTTATGTATAAACAGCTGCGAACATTTCAAACACACAGAGTGAATTGTTACAAGCTTTGAACTCAGGTAAATGATCAACAACCTAAATTATATAGATTCACTTAATTAAACATCATAGAACATTATTTAATTCATATTTTGATAATAGTTGTATGTAAGTTCAACTTCTAAGCATTATTGGGTAGATCACATAAAGTACATATTTCAATTTACAATACTTCATCCTACACATTAAAAACAAACCTATTTTATAAACAACATAAATAATAAAAACAAAACTATTTCTCTCCTGATTTTAAATTTCACGATCGAGATTATTTAATGTAAACAAACTGACATGCAGCACGATCTATTGGATACATTTGAAACTAACTTTTAAAAAAATTCAAATCTAGCGCATTGCATTGCTATCTGTTGAGAGAAAAGAGAACTAGCTGGAGTACAGAGAGAGGGGAGTAATTTGGTAAATAAACTGACATGGAGCGCTACCTGTTGGCAGATAGTAGTAACTAAACAGCAATATTTGGCCTTTTTAGAGCACCGTGGCGCTATCTGTTGAGTGGCGGAAGAACTAACTAGCTGGCTGGGCCGTTCCGCAACGTTACAAAATTTTCATTTAGTATCAGGACATCAGAATCTCACAGGAGCTAACTAGTTCCAGTCACTACCGTGGTGCTATCTATTGAGTGGTGGGGGAACTACGTACTAGCTATCGCTAGAAGTTAGCTCCTGCGGGATTCTGATGTCCTGTTACTAAATGAAAATTTTGTAACGTCGCGGAACGGCCCAGCCAGCTAGTTAGTTCTTCCGCCACTCAACAGATAGCGCCACGGTGCTCTAAAAAGGCCAAATATTGCTGTTTAGTTATTACTATCTGCCAACAGGTAGCGCTGCATGTCAATTCATTTAAAACTAGTACGTAGTTCTTCCGCCACTCAACAGATAGCGCCACGGTGCTCTAAAAAGGCCAAATATTGCTGTTTAGTTACTACTATCTGCCAACAGGTAGCGCTGCATGTCAATTCATTTAAAACTAGTACGTAGTTCTTCCGCCACTCAACAGATAGCGCCACGGTGCTCTAAAAAGGCCAAATATTGCTGTTTAGTTACTACTATCTGCCAACAGGTAGCGCTGCATGTCAATTCATTTAAAACTAGTACGTAGTTCTTGCGTCATTCAACAGACAGCGCTACGGTGCTCTAATAGACTAAATATTACTCTACAACCTGCCAACAGATAGCCCTGCATGTCAATTAATTTAAAATGCATTATTACAATTAATTATATGTAGTAATGCAGAAGATGGAGCAAATTATCACCAATGCATAATTCTTTTTGTTCATAATTTGTTAAAAATGTTTTAATAAAAGGGTTGAGAAAAAAAAAATATATATATTTATATAATTATCACGCTGTGCATTTATTTAAAGACACCATATTGTGGAATCTGTAAATCACTCTGTGTATATTGAATAAAGGGTTTTGAAACAAAAAAAAATATACATTTAATTAAAATATTATGCCCTCAGTTCAGCCAAAAATGCTGTCAGTCTCCATATATGTGACAAATGTGGTGGTACACACCATCCTGACAGACAGTAGACTAAAACCAATTTAACCTATTTATTCCGGACAGTCTGTCAAAGGACGCGTGAAAGGGTGCTGTTAAACACTGGGTTTGGACACAGTTTGTCTAATCATTGGATAATTAATTAATGTGAATACCAGTAAACGTTTATTTTTCTGCCATACCATATTTACAGTGTACTAATTATATAGATCCTGAATCAGACACAATCCCCACATGAACGCTAGCCTAGTCCATGATTGGAGTCTGATCTTTTTCTTTGACTGATTGCTATTAGCACCCTACTATTGCTTCCTCGTGTGGGTTGGAGTTGGAGTAAGCTTGGAAACAAAGCTAATACGAGTGGTGAACACATGCATAAGATTCATCTTAGAGATTCTATAAGGACCCCTTTCTATTATGAGTTGAAAAAGCTTGTGCTCCGCCATCACAAATACTTCCTTGGTACCTTCCTCTACTAAATCTTCCTTGCACAGTAGCCTTTATACCTTTTCTTTGAATAGTTAACAGCAAAGAAGACGTCCATTTACGTCAAACCCGCTTCAGACAATACTTCCTAGGTCTCCTCACCTCAAGGAGAAATACAATACTACAAAATTCATTCCTCATAATCCCAATATCCTTCTACAACTCCACACTCCTTCCATTGGCTACACTCCTTTATTATATATTTAAAGAAAACTAGAATGTTTATATCGTATTTTTCATGCAGGTAATTGTATTATTTTGTTCACATTCTTTTTATTTAAATATTGAATTTCACTGCACATTATAAATTTAGCGGGGACTTCCTTTGTTCTTAAAGTTATAAAGACATTATTATTTAACTCCATACCATAGGAAGCTCCCTCCAATATCTTTTAAATATTAGTTACTGCTTGAAAGGGTATTTTTTAAAACGAGCGTGCGTTAGAAACATTTTTTTTCAGTAGCGGAGGAACGTGCCATCACTATTTTCAACAGATGTTGGAATTCCAACGAGGCTTAGTTCGTGCCTTGGCCGCACAAACGCTTTCAAACTGTTTACAAACAAGAAGTGGAATGCACTCTTTCACCTTTCGAAATTTTTTTGAATCCCATTCTCTTTTTGCCTTTGCATTCTGTTTGTTCATATTTCAAAATAATCTTCAATCCATCCGAAGAATACTCAGTTTTGGAAAAAAAAGAAAAAAGAAAGGCTGAAAAATACCTGTAACATATCCAGTCGATACACGCACACTTGGCAATTTATTTATCTATCTTTTTAAGGTCAAACATTTTTGTTTCATCGAATTAAAACTCGAATTGTATGTGCTTAAATGTTTACATTTAAAAACAAGTCAATAAAACTGAGAGTGATTTCAGTGTCAATCAAACTCTTACGTAACGGCAATGGGAGTGATTTTTAAATATTTATTAAATGATGAAAAAGCTAAAAGTCAAATGAAAGCAACTGGTTAGTATTGTTAAATGATAAATAAACTATTTTACCAACAATGATGAGACTACTATACATATATAAGTATATATATAAGTACGGAAATAATTATAAGATAGGTCAAAATTAATTTGCAAAGAACTCAACAAAAGTAAAGTAGTTATTCATCTTTAAAAAATTTATAAAATCTGCTTAGAATTTGCCTCCATTCAACTCTCAAGACTTAATGGAGTATACTTATTTCTTGTGAGTCCCATCACCTTATACAGTATTCAAAGAAGTCAAGTATATTGTTTATCATTGTACTTGTATTAATTATATAACTTTTATTGAATTCAGAACTTGTATAAAATGTAGCGATGCTACAGGACATATAAAACTGTAAATAGATTCGAGTGAGAATCTATAATGAAAATAATCATTTTTTAAGGGGATCAGAAAAAAAATAATAAAATAATTTGTTTTTATTTTCAGAGTAATATTTATTTATTTAAAAACTTTCATTACCCATTACCACTAATTCGAAATACCTCTTTTTACTCTTTAGTAGACAACAAATCCTCTGCATGTTTCTTTTTAAAAATGATCTTATGATATCTATGCTGAATGCGGGTTGTTCTTCAAAGAAGTCAATTTTTCAGCTATCTACTAACAATTTGTTATGTGTTTTTTAGCTCACGTTGCAAAATGACACAAAAATAATCTAAAATAACAATGGTACATACAACACTTTACAATTGCTCCCTTCGTAATTTTCATACGAACGTAATGTTTGTTTTTATTTTTAGAATCTCTGAAAAACTTTCATATAAAATATCACCCATCTATATGGAAGTGGGATAGCAAAATAAAAATTGTGAATACATTTTTAATTACTTTAAGAAGTTTATATAATAATTTATCAGGATGTTATTTATTCTAAGCAATTTTTTTATTTTTTCAAATCAATTTATTTCCAATATTTACATAATAAAAATAATCTTATGATAATATTCAAGACATCTAGTCTAAAAACAAAAGACTAGATCGTCATCGCTCTTGATATTGAATGAACTCTTCATTGAAGGAAAAACATATTAATAAAAATACTTCACAACAAAAAATTTAATTATTAGATAAAAAAGTAGATTTTAATAGAGAAACATTTCTTCGTAATGTATGATGCCCTAATCCCTCGAGTTTGGATAATTTATCCATGTTTTCGAAATTCCTCAGTAATGAATCCTCGCTATGTTTACATTTGTCTATATATTCTGTGGTGAACGCTATTAAAATATTTAGAATGCAGTCAGCTTTGAACACATCATGCAACTTAACCATTTTAGTATACCTTGGTTTGTCAAATATTATTCTTAGACACCACTTTTGGGTTATTTGAATTTTGCTCGTATCTGTTTGACTGACTAATCCACAAGTAGCAGCTGCATAGGTTAATCATTTTTTTTTTGGAACTGCCATGCAAAATATCAATCCTTGAAAAAAAAAAGTTGATTTCTTTAAATTGATTCCCCACACAAAAAAAATAGAAAAATATGGTAAATGACCAGTTATGAACACCCTTAAGATGCAAATTTTCTTTAGATCAGCGCCTAATAAGTTAGTGATCAGAGTGATGTATCAGGACTGCATTTTGTTTTTACAGTCCCTTTTTAATTTAATTGGGGGATCCAATACTTGTACGCAACTGATTTCACTGACAACCCTGCTTTGACATCGGCAGTCGCAAGAACAATTTGGTCTTTATGGTACGTATTTGATTAATGCTTAATGATTAAGAAAAACTTGTATTTTATTTTATAGCATTTGACATTTACTCACAAACCTAGGTATTTTTACTACTAAGAATCTTACAAGCCTTCTTAAGTGACCTTTCTTTTGTACATCCATAAATATTCAAAACATTGGACACCCATGGCCATAACTGGTAGTGTTTATACCAAAACATTGTGAGAGAAAAATGAAATATTTTCCAAAGAAAATCTTTAAATGAAAATAATTATTACACGGTTGTCTATACTTCCTCTTCAACCAGTAATTGTCACATTATTATAAATTAAATAAAAAATTTGATAATAATAATAATAATAAACTATCAATACTTGAAACAAACTATAGAAAATATGTACGTATCTTTAAAGTTATAAAATAAGTACTCTGACAAAAGCAATACTCTTAAGAAATAAATTTATCAAAAAGTCTGCTTCTAATGTAGTACTATAATAGTCGTTATAGTGTAATTTCTTGTTTAAAAATAACTTTAGGCTCACAGTATCCTTACAATGAAAGTAGATACTCTTTTACATTTCAACAGTTTATAGATAGCCAATTCTAGAAATGTTGATCTGCGAAGATAAGATAAAACTAACTACTTTTGTCTTATATCCTCAGGCTAATATTTTGTTAAGGTGATATTTACAGATCTGACCGAGCACAGGTATGGAAGGCAATGTAACGGAAAACTACATTTAAACAAAACCACATTCAATATAACATACTACGCTCGGTTTTTAAGAGCTAATTTTTTGTGAAGGGTTAACCTTTACATTTACATAAATTGTAATTAGAGCAAGAAAGGCAAGGCTGCCATATCATTGCTGTTTTTATTCCTTCTCAAAACATGCAACTGGTAATAAAATATAAATCAATAGTTTATAAAATATAAGTCAGACCTCTATTAACCTATGCATCGCAATCATGGAGTATGACATGTACTACAGAGAATACTGAATAAATTTATAAAAATATTCTACCATCTCCTAACTACGCGTAGTAAAAGAAAGCACCCGAATGGTTTCTTGAAAGTTGTAAGAGTAGCAATGATAATTTAATAAAAAGAGTTGTGCATAATGTATAAACTAGGAAGAAGGATAAATTCATTTTATCTTTAAGGGCCGTTAAAAATTAATGTTTTTGTTAATTCAAATAGACATGGGGTAGTTACTGGGGGGCAGTGTGCGGATCAAGACAAGTGATTTCGGGGAAACCGCACATCAAGAAGGCACCGTGGAGTTGAATCTAGTATTGTAAATATAGGACAAATTAGTTTTAATTAAAATTAGATAGAGGATATGATGTTCATTTTTGTAAATATTTTCAAGTAGATTTATTAAGTTCCTCTTGTGTAGAGCATAATTTGGGATTAGTGTATTTTTTTCTTTTGTTTTCATATCATTTTTATAAATTAAGAGAATGTTTATAAATTAAGTTTAACAGAAAGACATAAGGTGTGTTGGCCCTTGCGGCGATTGCAGTTGAGATAAGCACAGGATAAATCTCGTCTGGAGTGGCCTAGGAAGAACTTTTGGAATTAACTCACTTTGTGTTTCACGAAGAGATATTTTGCTGTTGGTTTCATTCAATGTCCCAATAGTTAAATTAAAAAAATTGCTGACAGACAAACCACATCGCTATTAATAAGCAATTATTGTCATTTATAATAAAAAAAATCTTAAACACGGTGAAAAGAATACCAAATTTAAGGTTTCAGGTTTCTGATTTAGAATGTGTAATTCATAGACGAGGCTTTAGTGCATTATAATTACAAAGAAATTGTTAGTTGTTTAAAACTTTTATTAAAATTTTTTTTCTTGCATTTTTTTCTACCCCTATTGGACATACAATTTTGCATTTAAATTTGAATGATGTGAATAAATGGCAATTAAGGGTCATTTGTAACCAATCGCTAGAATATTAAAAATCCCAAAATTTTGTGGATAGCCAAAATGTATTTCTACTGTTTTTAGATAAATATGTATACAATCATTAATAAAATAGTTTTCTTTTCCCATAGTTTATTATGTTTTCACCCAAATTATAAAAAGGAAATTTTACATTCTTGCTTATTACTCTTATGTTGTGATGAATATAAGTCTATCAAAAAAGATAAAGGCTTAAGCAATCAAATATGTTTGTGTGAAAATGCAATAAAGTGTGGGCGCACAAAACTATATTTTACTCGAGAAATTCAACAAACCGGCAACACACTAAAAAAATATACATTAATTTATGAAATAAAGGTGCTCAAAAATCTTAAATTACAGTTTTTTAAAAAGTACTTAAATGTTATAAACCATTTTTTTTTTAAATATAAAACACTAAAAATCGATCAAATTTAATGGGAAATAGTTTCTGCTTTTAAAAATTTTATCTGAGTATGTATATTTCAATTTTTTGTACTGTCGGTGACACCGATGAATCATCTTTTGTTGTTTAGTTAGCCATTTGCAACGCTCTAATTCTTTTTTGTATTTCATTTATCTGAAACAAATATAAATTTAATTTTATAAATACAATGATGATTACTAGTATATTAATATAGATCATTAGCAGAAAAGTTAGCATACACCCTAGCACAAAAGTCACATCTTAGTTATCTGTCTTTAGCACATCATCCTCGGATGAGAGTGGTTTAGGAGGCTCCGAGGATTCAGCCCCTTCACCTGGCTTGGGAGCAAAATGGGCATACTGCCATACCAAATCCCCATAAACTAAATCAAGTGTTCAACACCCGCGGTGGGCCAAGAATTTCAAGGACCGCAGTGCCACTGATAAAAGGTAACTTTGTCGAAATGTAGGAGGCACAAAAGGGTGAAAAATAATTTGGAAAAATACTTTGTTTGCGGAGGAATATGCGATATAGCGTTACTCGATTTAGTTTCTACAAAGAATTATCAATTTTTTTTGTTCTCCAATGGAAGTGACATTGAAAATGACTACGTAATAGAACTAAACTAAACTGTTTGAGAACAGATTAGCAAAATCATTTCTGGTATTTAAATACTTACTTATTCGTCTCGTTGTACTAACACAAAACGTTTCAGATATGATGGATAAACACTTACTTCTTTCAAATCGTTCAATGGTCGGGATTTATCTGGAGTCGAATCATTGTTGGATTTGCGATTTTTTATATTTCCCAGAGACTGTTGTATTTTTTTTAGTTCTTCATCGAAATTTCTGAAAGAAAGATAAATCAATAACATGAAAATATATTTGCTCTTTGAAATAATTGGGTGCAACAGTTTCTACTCACATTGGTTGCTTCTTGGTCCTAATGATTTTTCTCTGAAATACATAATAATTCCATTAAATTATATTTATTGGAAAATTAATTTGTTCTGAACCACTTAAATTAATTACATAAAATTTGGAGTTCCACCACTCTTTATATACTCAGAATAATAAGCAAGATATATTACCGGGAGCAAACCACTGCTATGCCATCTAATCATTAATTGTTGAGCATAAATTCACTTCTCTGTTCTTACATTAGTTATTAATGATTAAGAAATCACCGTATTCGATGTTTGTGAGGGTATGAAACCTGCGCTCAACCGATAAATGTTCATAATATAACTTATTATTATAAACAAAAAATTTAAAGAAAGGCTCATTTTATAAAAAGATAAATGACCTCCCGAGGTTTCTTTTGTAAGTGATAAATAGTACTGAGGGAACGAGCAGGATCAAAGCTATAGTATGCTATATGCTATATTACCTTGTAACCTTTATTTCAATTTTACAGTTCATATTTATAACTTCTTTATTCAAATAACTATTTATTTTTCTTCATAAGGCTCAACAAAACATGATCTGACCCATTCCTTTCAAAAAAGGTAGAAAGTCAGCAACCAAACCAATATTTTTAGGTGGGCTAAACACAGCCCTGCAGAAATTGTCGTTTTAATGATAAAATTGAAAATTATATCATTGATTCAACAGGACAATAAATAATACCTTCATTTTAGGGTTATTCCTGATGCTATTTAATTCCCTGCGATTAATCATGCTTAAGAATTCTTCATCTGTACCAAAAGGAACATTCTCCTCCTTCTCCCTTCTTGCGACCCCTCTGCCCATGTATCTCTCTCTCCAGGATTTCAATGCTTCTCTGTCCCTACAAAAACCAAAACTATTGTAGCATATATCCAATGAATATATGTAATCATATAATTATATATATACTCACTTTGATTTTTGCAACTGTTTCTCTATGTTTCTTAGTTTTTTTGCCACATGTTCAGCTAAAACCTGGTCGATCGGATCGCGTGAATTAATTTTCTCTACTAATACATTAGAAACATTTCTGAAATGTTTCACTGGCTGGAGGCAATCTGCTTTGTTGGCTTTAGTCTTACCTGGATATAACAGCACAATTGAAAAGTAATTTATAATTGTCTCTCGCTTAAAATATAAAATTATTATAGTTATAGAAATCCTACAAAGAAATTTGGAAAATGTATTTTTCTCATTTACTGGACCAAAGAAAAATCACTATTCTTATTCCGTTAGATTTTACAAGATTGACCACTCCTTCATTTTATCCTAACCCGAAAATGAGTCCTTCCCCAATAATGCTGCTTGAGGAGACCCTTCGAGGGATGTAATGCTAAAGAATGAGAGAGAGTAAAAGATTAAGTAACCTTGTGAAAAAGAATTTATTTGTAAAGGTACTTAACCTTGATCAGAAAATTAAAAAAAATGACCAGGCAGTTAGGTCAAAACTGAAATGCTCATATAATAATCTAAGATTATTGTAATACCTAACCCTGTTGAAATCCTCCTCAGCTTCACAATTTTTGTCATTAAAATTGCCTCTCTCATTGTTTTATTTCTGTTTAAAAAAAAAGTATTAGTTTTAGAATAGTTTATTTTATAGATATATGCTCACGGGTTTTTTTTTCTTTATCCAAACTAATTTTGGGCTTTTCAGTATTTTGTTTCCAACACAGTCTAAAGAATGCGATGATATCACAGTCGGAATCTCCATAATCAGCCTCAGCAGGGAATTCAAGTGGGTTCTCTGATACTTGTAGGCAGTTTAGCTGCGGAAATGAACCTAAAAATATGAAGATCACTTAGAACAACTCGACATATTCGCCAAATCAAAAAGTTATGAAGCATACATTTCTATTTAAATACAATTAAAAAAAATTAATTACTTACCTAACTCTATTGGCAGTCTTTTTATGTTATTTCCTCTTAAGAGAATAGTCTCTAAACTTACATGATTGACAAATTTAGGAAAACTTGTTAGTTTGTTGTTTCTTAGATCAAGCCAAGTTAAATTAGGGAATGCGATGAACAGCTCTTTCCCGATTTCTACTAAATTATTTCTTGACAATCCCAAGTACTAAAATTATTACATTACATCTGTATGAATATTGCTCCATATTGTAAAACCAACTATTAAAATAAACTAATTTTATGTATTGAATTATTTGAAACTATTGACAATTGAAATATGAGTGCTTTATTATCTCCAGTATTAATTAATTACGCTTTGTTTAATGGCCAAAGATTTTTTTCACAAAGATTGATGAATATTTTGGATTAACTTCATATTTTATTTTATCAACATAAGATTAACAGCTTAATGATAAATAATGACTGGTAGTTCATAAACTTCTATAGAAATAAGAAAGATTTTTATTAAGCCGAACTTCAGACCTTCCAAATCTCCAGTTCAAAACTCTGCCCAACATTGGTGAGATGTTTTGCTTTGGTTGCAAACACGGAGCTCTTTATAGGAAAGAGATTTGATATTGTTTCGGCTAGTATTTGTGTAGGGATAGGTATACTGAGCTACAGATGTACTCAAGCTTACCGAAGATTGGGGCGGTTCTTGGTTCAAGCCCTGATCTATCAAAATCCTTTTTACTTTGACTAATTAATGTATTAAAATATTACAGTATCATCAATTAATTGGTTCACCATTTCAATTTCTCACTATCACAAAATCATTCCTCATTTATTAACTTTAAATCACCGAACAAATTCATCAGAAACTATTGTATATTAATATTAATTTTTGTTAGTTATATTTTTATTATAGCCTATATAATCCCTGTTTTTTTTTGTTTTGCGCTTTCAGGGCCTTGTGGAAATGTACATAGTATGTCAAAATGTTCTCCACAAATAAATTTTTATAGTTAATGTTTTGGCTCGTTATGGGTTCGTGTTTTAAGATATAAAGAAAAACGTTAATTTTTCCAAGGTGTCATACTCATTATTTATGTTTTATATTATAAAAGTGTTTTCAACAGCTCACGTTGCTATTTTCAAGTGGATATAATTCTTACTAACTGGATCTATTAAGAGAGTAGTAGAGTGAGAGGTCTGGCTCCATCCAAAATTGACTTTTTCCATTAAACCTTGACATAAATTTAACAGTTTTTTTTCTTGTAACCTAACCAGATTCCCAAAGAAGCATTCGCTCACACGTTAATTACCATATGTTTGCCTTGTAAAGCTTGGATGTACGATGATACATCTTTTACCAACCACCAGTGCTGTTCTGGTGCTTAACCTGGGTAAGATGGGATACCCCCATATTCCCTCAATTATCGTCAGGCCTTATCTGGCAATCCAATAATAGCCCACTTGAGGTATGCCAAAAACTCTTAAATAAAGTTTTCACATGCTTTATGATTTGTCACTTTTACTTTGTTGAGCTAACCTGAAAATTTTCACAGACCCAGGTATAATATAATGATAATATTGTAATGATGAACGCTCCTTCTTAATTATTTACGCTTTAAAGTAGCCAGCCAGTCAAACACCTTATATGATTGAATTTTTTTTAACAAATACCTCACCGTAAGATCATGGTATCTTTGAAAGTCAGAAAGAGGAAATTCGTTAAGAACGCCAGGTTTGAACACTAGGCTTAAAATCTCTTCGCATCGCCTGAGCTTGTAATCTTCCAGTTCCACTGGCTTCTGTGTTACTGACATCAAGAAACAAATTTTTGAACAGCAGAAAAATACACGAAATTGTAAACTTATAAACAGCTACGTGGGTTTTATCTCCTTAGTGACACCTATAACAACGACATCTGAAATGAGAATCGATAATATCTTAACGTGCTCGTCCTGTTTTGATTATTGGCATAAACATTACTAATTAACGAATAGTAACATAGTTATCAATGGGTGTCAATTATACTAAGCTTCTACCCATTTTTAGAAACCAACTCTTTTTCTTCTTTCTCCTTTGTGCTGTATGGAAATGCCGACTCCAACCATTTTGCCCAATTAATCTCTTTTCGTGGCTAGACTTAAGAGAATCCTCATCTGTACATTCTTCATAGAGCTTCTGTACAGGTTTTTTTATAAGACGTACACGAACTGCCACAGAGACACTTCTCTCCTGTATTACTTCAAATTATAATTAATAATAATTATGACCTGCATTTCAAAGTCTTCCCCAAGCTGTTAGAACAGGAGTTTTTCTATTGCTCCCTGTCGACCAGCACCATTTCAATTGGCAACCCAGCACAGAAGACATCTTTACATGGAGAACCTTGTTGGGAGAAGGGAGTGCCCCTTCAAAAGGAAGACATGCTCATTAGCCACGAAACTATACTCTTTTCGAGGATTTACCTAGTGACCTTGTCCACCAGAGTTCACGATTTCCACTTCTATCAAAGGAGTCATCTCCCTACCCTTATCCGATTTACCCCGGGTTTACCCATACCCAAGTCATAGTCATGCTAACCTTGTTCTGTGCTATCAGCTCACATAACAATAGGGTGAGAACAGAAGTCTGCCTATAGTGAAAGAATATGAAAAACTATCTAATAAATAAAGTAGAAACCTATGAATCAGCAACGTGGGCAAGAGGTACGGGATGTGTAGGCCTCAACTTCAATATTCAACTTCTTACCCCATGCTGTAAATATTTACTGTCAGATTATCGCCAAACTAGACAGGAATAATGTCTAGTACCTTACGAAAAAAGTTCTATATCGTTCTTACTCCCTGAATTTCTATAAACTGGCAGATTCACAAAAAAATTAGCACCAAAACTATTCTAACCTTAAATGCGTAAGCCAGTAAGATTTCGTGCGAGCATGCTTCAACTTCTTCGTAAAATGGTTACTAAAATGGAATACTTAACAAACCCGGTGTTTAACACTATAACTCCCGCTCCGTTCCCCCATCGATGGCAGGACGCTGTCGCGGCTGGAACGCTTTAGTCTTAGGTTCTAGGTATAGGTTTTAGTTTTTTAGTTTCCCGGTTGTAAGCTGAAGGTGAGCCTCATCACCTAGTGTGTGTATGTGACTGTGGACTTTTAACTTCAAAAATAATGTATTATATTTATGCACTCCTTCAAATGCATCTGTGTATGCAGGAAGAGGAGAAATGTGTAAATCATAAATTATTTATTTATTTATTTTGTTCATTGTAATTTTCAATATAGAGGTTTTGATATTAAAAAAAAACTATTCTAACCTTTAAAAAAATACTTGGTAATTTAATTCCTTTTTATCCCCTATCAGTCCTGATCTGTATCATGCAAAAATGTTCCGAGTTGTTGGCAATTTCGAGATGCATCCCCTTTCGACAGTCAATTCTATTTAACGTCATATTCAGGCGAAATTCTGTACGAATACTCTTTAGAACCTTAAGAAAAGTGTATTGTCATATTTGCGTCAATACCATACGAAAACTACTGCAGGGACCTCCTTTCTCCCTCTAACTAACGTTCCTACTTGTATTGAAACCAAAATTTACTCTGCTAAGATACTTTGTCCATTAGTAAGGTTTTACAGGAGAGAAATATAGGATCAACGGTGGGTAACAGATGCTATTACCTATATAATGTGTGTAGGTGTAATTGGCCTAAATTGTATTCTGTTAATGCAACAAGCTGGTGTTAATGGTACAAAAATGTCTATACCAAATAATTTTCTATTCTTACAACCTCACCTATATGAAAAAATATTTCCCCCACCTCCATAAACTAAAATTTTCTGTAAATCTTAATTGTTAGGAGGGTTGATAATACACACTATAATGTAAAAAAATAATCTTATTTCAGTTAAATAAGAGTACAATAAATGTTCGATTAATTTCATGTTGTCATTAAAATAATCGGTTGACATATTTGTTTTCTATTATGTTGGTAGAGTTGCACGACGCCAATGCTACCTGACGAGCTCGGGCTGAAGTTTACTTGTTAATGAAGGGTAGTGGAGTTGTTATATTATATATTTTTGTGTGACAGGTCGACGAATTTCTCAGTTACATAATGTTGTGTTTGAAAAATGAGTAAATGATAACATTATGATATTGACAATTGTGAAATAAGCGTGGCCATTATTATTAGTGGTTTAGAATTAACATCGTTACCCGTGTTTCGTAAGAAGTGATTCAAGATGAATAGGCGAAGAGCTCCAACTAATTTTACTTATATTAGCCCCTGTGTAAAATATATGATATTTATGCTCAACTTTTTATTCTGGGTAAGTTCTCCCTTTTAAGTAATTGTTTTTACTTAATTCAATTGACAATATGCTCAAATTGATGATTTTGATCGTTTATTTCAGCTATTTGGTGGTCTTTTGATCGGAATAGGGCTTTATGCATTTCACGACAAGTGGAGGGGCACTGGTTTGATAAGGGTCAATACAGTTTATGATGTACTTTTGGAGATATCATTAGTCTTGATCATTTTCGGAGGTGTTGTATTTATTGTGAGTTTCGCTGGATGTGTTGGTGCACTCAGGGAAAATACATGTTTATTGAAATTCGTAAGTATATCTTTAAATCATCAGTTTTATTAGTTATGGAACAAACCATATTCAGTTTGTAGAAATGTATGAAGCGTAATAAAATAATAACAATATTAAGTGTTTGACTAATCTAGAGCATGCCCATAACACTACACAACTTTTCTATGAATCATTGCCAATAGCAAAGCGTATATAAGTGAATTATTTACCATTACCATCTAAGAATCTACATTAATTATTTTAAATGTCAAACAAATGTTTCGGTGATCTCAGTTTATTCTTGCTAGTGGTATTAGTTGTCATGGTATTTTTGCCTAATGAATTCACTATAATTTCAATATTTTAAACTGGCTCATGCATAGAATTTACACACGTAGTATTTTTAATCTGTCTATATAGAAACCTTCCTGACAATTGTCCTTTCCCAAACATTTAGCATTGTTCCAGGAGGTTGCACTATCATTGATTACTAATTGCCTTAGTATGCTGTTTTAAATAGAATTGTGTTTTCTCTTTGTAAGCCCAGATTTTCCTTTCAGGTTTTCGCTACATTTGAAAACCATTTTAAGGGTAAACCGAATTGCACTTAGTAGTAGTAGTAATTTGCAGAAGAATCTGCGGTGACAGGGTGCCTATAAACACACTTAGCCTAATAAATTTGACATCTGAGAACCAATTAAAACTTATTTCATTGAATATATTTTGTTGAAGAGCAAAGGGAAACACAGTTTAGAGGAGAACTAAATCATCTATTGACATTAACAACTCTTTTGGTTCACTCAATTAATGAGCTAATTATATGCAGTTTATTCATTTTTTGGAATATATATATATTTTTTTTTTTTCAGTATTCTCTATGTTTGCTTGTATTCTTTCTGCTTGAAATGGCTATCGCTATTATTGGGTTTGTTTTCCCTCATACAATGCAATCAGCTGTAGAAGAGTCATTCACTGACAAGATAATTCATAAATATCGTGACAATGATGACCTTCGTAATTTCATTGATTTTGCACAAAAAGAGGTATTTTCTTTTCTTTTTTTAAAATTTTACTATTTTTAATTTTTTACATAATTTAATTTATACTATTTCCATAAGTTACTAAACACAAAATTAATTGACCCATCATGCTTGATCAGCAACCTTAAACATACTAAAAGTTGGGCGAGATGTTCGTAGGAAAAAGGTCTCTAATACAATCTCTCTTTAAGAAATGAGCTAACCATTCCAACTCATACAAAATGTTTATGCTTTTAGTAGCTTAACGGCCCATTCAGTATTTAGACTCGAGTTTTAATTTTATATTTAGGAATAATAATTTATGCTGAATTTAGTGCAACACTGACAACTAACAGGAAGAGATAAGATCAGTGGAAGGGGATGGTCTACCATTTAAATTAAACTATACTAATTTCATAACTCCAGTGCCACAATCGGTAAAATTTTGTAAACATGACTCCCACAGTAATTTTTTTACGGAGTAAGTAATAGTTGTACAAAATATAATAACAGTGCTATAAATAATTTTTTTGTAATAACGGAGATCTTGAGGAGGAAAAAATACCACAAGCTATCCCTTACATTACTACACCGGTATGTTCTAAGAGAAAGTGCAGTTGTCAACGTATTTTAATCTGAAGTTTCAAAGAAATCAGATTAAAATGTCAGATTAAAATAATCTCATAAACAGTAACTACTGGTAAGTCAGTGTAAGCGCTAAAAAGGTTGGGGGTTTTATCCCATTTAAAATAGGATTCAAACAAAATTGTAGCTCTTCCTGTTGAAAATTAAGGAGGCAAGAAAGAAAAACAAATGTAATATTGTGGACATTTATGCTTCTTAATAAAAACAAAACAGAATTTAATAAATAATTTTTATGGTGATACCTCCCTTTTGTGTTGTTTAAAATCACCGTGCCTAATTTGGTGTGGATCTGGCAAACATTCATACAAATTAGCTCTTTGTTATCGAAATCGCTTACAGTGAGTGACCCCATTTAATCTCCTGTGGTCGCTTAGTCACTACCAGGAAACGCATAAGGGTGGGGGGCAAAGTGATAATTTGTGATTTTAGTTGAAAAACTGCTCATCTTTATCACTTATGCTTCATTGTATGTTTGGGTTTAAATTGTCAACAAACAATGCCGTTATCAGTTATACCTGTGACAACGACTGACAGTGTCTAAGTAATTGCCTGAAAAATAAATATTATTAGTTATTTCATTTGTTATCTATTAAACTAGTCCATAATCATCGTTATTTTTTATTTTAAGGTATAAAATTTTCACCTCCTTTGGTGAAAAACTTATATTTACTTTAAACTTATATAAAATTTTCACCTCCTTTATTTCATACTTGTAGTCTATTTATTGTTAAATAAAGAAACACAAATCAACTTTATTGTATTTAAATTTCAAGTTTCATTGTTGCGGCTTGAGTTCTGAAGGATATATGGATTGGTCGATGAACGAGTACTTTAATTGTAGTTCACCAAGTAGAGAACAGTGTGGTGTTCCTTACTCTTGCTGCATTAATGCCACTAACATCGCTGTAAGTAAAATTATCCACTGTATGCATATAAGCTTTTCACCACAAAAAAAATTTTTTTTTACTAATTATTCATTTAATTTTTTTTTCAGGGTGGCTTAATTAACATCATGTGTGGATATGGGGTTCAAAAACTATCAGTAAGTTTAAAAAAATTGTTTCTATTTATTTAATAAAAATTAACTAGGAGATATCATTCAGGCAAAAAAAAGAAAAGAAAAAAAAAAGAGGAATGAAAATTTTACCTGTTTTGATAAAAATTAGTGTATGAATATCACTATAGTATGTATTGTTTTATTGTTACTTCAGGTTGCAGAAGCAAGCAAAAAGGTTTGGACCAGTGGTTGTATAGAAATTGTGCGTTCTTATGCTGAAAGAAATTTATACACTATTGCTGGCGTAGCTTTATGTGTTGCTCTTTCACAAGTAAGTATTGATATTCTCTTATCTATGTTCATGCCTAAATTACATTTTTATTTTATTGCAACATTTATTATGGTATATTCAGGTTCTTATGGTTTTAATTGGTTAGTCAGTGTAAGTAAGCGCAAGAAATATTTGGGGGTTTTATCCCTTTAAAATAATATTCAATCAAAATTGTAGCTATTTCTGTTGAGAATTAAGGAGGCAATAAAGAGAAACAAGTGTAAAATTGCAGAAATTTATGCTTCTTAATAATAACAAAATGAAATTTAATAAATAATTCTTATGGTGATGCCTCCCTTTTGTGTTTATAATCACTGTGCCTAATTTGGTCTGTATCTGGCAAACATTGATTCAAACTAGCTCGTTATGATATTGAAATCCCCTATACTGAGCAACCCCGGATGGTATCTAGATAGTCACTTGAATCAAACCCTGTTGTAGTGTGGTCGCTTAGTCACGGTCATTAAACTGAAGGAGGGGGGGGGGCTTGAAATGTCTTGGCTCTATAGCCCTCACTGTTAGAGAGTTTTTTTTTTGGTGGACAAATTTGAGTACAATTGTGTTTTCTATATTAGAAATAAACGGGACAAGTTCAAATTGTGTAAACGATTCTGTTATAATGCATGTTTGGCAAGTGTAGAACTGTCTATATGTTCGTTGATTTGTTCTTAAATGTGTTCTTTGTACTGCCTATTATTATGTAGTGGTATTTGGGTTCATAAAAAATAAGTGATATTTCATTATAATAGATAATATTGGAAGGATTTAGGAGGGCGTGGCAATAGACCACATTCTAGATGGTCGGATGTTGCTTAGACATTGTTACAAGGACGGAGAGATGGTCAGTTGGGTTGGAGACACAAACATATTCTTATTTCTTTTATTTGCTGGTTTCTAGGCTAAATAGTAGTTGTTAGTAAGGTTTTTATTTATTTATGTGAAATTCTGGTTTTGTAGGTAAATAACCTGAATAATCTGGATTCATAGTAATGTTCAAAAAGGATGGTTTGTTTCATGAGAATGTTATTGTTTTTTTACAGTAATATTCTTGTAATTGTACTATTTGTGCATAGGTGTTTGAAATTTATTGTTTGTCAATGTTATATATAATTAATGAAATTTAATTCAATGGATATTACAAAATAATCTCCCTTCTTTGTCACGGGCTATTATAAGAATAAAAGAAATTTTTAAAAAAATTACAAAATAAAGCAGGTGCTCTAGGAAACTTAATAATTATTTTAAATTTAACCCTGTATGAGGTCCGACCTCTGGAAAGGGAGGGGGAAATCATAGATGGAAAAGATACTGTCGATACAAAAATATTAAACAGATCAAGACAGCTTACACTAGGCTGGTAAGGCCTTGTGTCCACATTCTTGCCACTTTTTATGGATATAAACGATAATGTATTTATAATTAAATTTGTTAGTATTACAATTTCTTTTCATAAATTAATTCAAAAATAAGTTAATACTTGATTAATAATTTTTTTTTAGTTATTTGTAATATATCTCGGAAAGACGCTTGAAGGGCAAATAGATCTGCAAAAAGCTCGATGGACTTCATGAAACACAATCGCCTACCGTGAACCATGAAGAGCGGTGATAGCGGTAGGCACACTGGAATCTGAAAGCGATAGACTCATTTCAGATTGAATAATATCAACATTTCAGTTTGGAGGTTAACTGTGTGCCAGTTCATTTATTATATGTTTAACTTTCATGAGCGGTATCACTTAATTCTAATTCCTACCAACTTTAATTGTAAATTAATTTAAAAACTACAAGTGGTACATATTTATGGCATTTAAATTTAAACATTTCTAAAAACGTATACATGATCTTATATTATAGACCTAAGAGTGTTTGTAAGAAAGGACTATGTAACTACTTCAGGTCGTGCAAATAAGAGTGTACATTATAAGATATTTTAGTTGATGAAATAGTTGTATTAGTATTGTACAAGTAACATCCGTTAGAATAGTGTTTGTTCTTGACATTCCATTCGAAGCCAACTGATTACTTCACTCGTCAAAGACTTAAAACATTTTCATTCTTCTAGAAAATAAATATCTCCAATAAAATTACTGGCCTAAAATTTAGAATGATATTATTTGGATTTTAGGAGTATAACATTGTTGTTAAAATTAAAAATGGCAAATCTGCCATTTGCAAAAGATATTTTGTCTCAAAATTTAATTTCCTTTATGGGGTAAGGAAGATTTTTCCAACAATTTAGTATTTTAATGCTCGATTTGTGATTTAATGCTTAGCATTCCGAGCCTATTTTTAAATGACTGACCTGAACTGTTTCTTTAACACACTACATGTGTTGTGTATATTACCCATGACATAAGGGTATTTAATGCACATTATGAATGTTGCCATACCGATGGAATGTAAAGGGTTAATAATATGATAAATATTTTTATCATTAAACAATTTTTACTTTAAATAGACCATTTCATGTAAGTCTTGATTAGATTTCAGAACATTTTTCACTCTTAATCGTGTCCATTCAACATTTGTAAATTGGCATCTGGTACTCATAAGTTGTAGATTATCATAATCTAAAATAGATGGACCGTATTCTACTTTTGAGACTAGATAACATATTTTTATACATACTTTTTCTAGCCCATCACTTTAGCTCGATAATATTTAAGGGCTCTTTTCCTTCAATAAACACTGATGAATTATGGCTATAATTGCATGTTACGTTGAAGTATTCATTAATAATTTGTTTAATATATTCAAACCATCAATCTTTCTCTCTGAGGAAGGGATTTATAATTTAATCAGGCATAATCTATTAATATAAGGTGCACAAAATTTCAATCGCTATGTGTGATATTTTAACCCGTTTGATTTGGGCAGCACAGCCTATAAAAGCATCATTCTTACATGAGCCTAGCCGTTGCTTATCTTGTACTAACTGGATGTATGATCAACTGGGCCGCTATGCTTCGAATTAAAAGCAAACTTGATGCTTAATAATAAAGTAAACAGCAAAATGAATCAAGGTCATAATTATCTCGATACTAATGTTTTCCTTAATTTAGTTTTGTGTAACGATAAACAAATAATTTAAAGATGAAATAACAAAAAATAATATTCATATCACAAATTTACAATGCAATTATTGTTTTAATATATTTTGTTTTAGAGATCGACTTTGAAGTTAGATTAATTGTTCTCTTTCACTTATTATCATGTAATAACTTACATGAAGTTATTGAATCGTCGATCGAGATAGGAATGAATTATTCCTATGATTACAGGTCGGGTATCCTCAACTCAAACCCAAAAAATCGTAGCAGTTCTCTCGGGATGAGCGAAAACAATGCCGTTTTATTTGTAAATTTTATAGACTCTCGAGGTCTTTTACTGAAAAAAACTATAATTTTTGTATTGCATTAGTTATCAAAAAATACCATCGCCTAAATCATTGCCTAATTAGTATTGTTAGATGAGGCTTTATTCTAAATGAAAACATGAATTTTCATAATCAATTATGATTTCAATATTAATTCTCTTTGCTAATTATTTATTTTATTCAGAAATTTGTGCACCTTTTTTTTTTTTTTTTTTGGAAATCTCATTTAATTTAGTATACCTTATTGCAAGTAAGTTGTCATAGAGCCCTTATAATTAAATTTCTTTACTCATTTTTTTTTTTTTTTTTTAAGGCGTAGTAATTATCATACAAATTCGAATCAGAAATTATATCCATGCTCCTCAGATGGTTGTGATGGTAGTAAATGTGTAAATGTTTTTTTCTAAAAAATAAAAAATTTATATGTATATTGGAAAATAAGTAATAGCTGAACAAAAAAAAAAAAATTACTTGTATTTAAATCTCTGATCCTGACCAAAAAATAAATATATATATATGATGAAGGAAGTGTTTTGTGTACAGTTGTGATATTGTTTATTTTTTACCATGTGAAGTGCCAATTGAAGAACCCAGGCTGTAAAACAAGCATGAATGTCCAAAATGGTCAGGTGTATATTATATTTTGGTGACAATATGAAAAAAAATCACTTGGAAGTTTTTATATATAGAATTTAGGTTCCGTCCATCATAACTTTATTTTCACCGCTAATTTATGATTGAGTTACCCAAAGTCTTAAACATTTCTTATGTATTGATTAAACAATCACTGATGTAGACCAGTCTAGCAAGAGTGAGCAAGGAGACCCCCAGCGGTGTATGTCTGTATGTTACGATTGCTGTAAGTCTCCTGTCATCTGTCTCTGTTGTGTGAGCTATATAGGTGAAGGTTCTATTTGACAACCCAAAAACATTTAAAATACTTCCAACCTCTATAAATATCAAATTAAATGTCTCGATATTTTGATTACTAATATGTATTTGTTAGTAATTGGGCAGATTGCTATAACTAAATAGAAATATCAACTGTTCGGAAGGGCCTAAACATTTTTTTTGTATGGGCGGGCTCCTTCCGTAGGTCTCGCTCTTGTGAGGCCGATCTATACAGACACCTTTTCTAGTATGATCATTGTAAAGCAGATTTCAACGAATGGCTAAATTTGTATTATTTATTAGAATTGTAAATTAAATATGTAATCAGTGTATTGTTTAGGAATATAAGAGAATCCATCTGTTTATTGAACATTGTTGAATGAAGATGAGAAAAGACATTTTTATTCATCAAATCAGGTCATCATCTTGTTTATTTAACTTACTTTCGCCAATTAATAATACTAGAATGTGCTTTCCCGATAAGATACAACATAATTAATTGCTGGTATTATCAAATGTTTCATTTTGTTTTCTTTATTTAATTAAACAGAGAGTTTCTCAGTGTTATACATTATACGTCCTTTCATGTTTCGAGCTTACAGAATTATCTCAGTCCTAGTTGTAATCATATGTACACAAACACTTCGTTAGTAAATAATATATTATACTCGGGACATTGTTTATACCAGACTGAACATTTCTATTATAAAAGTTTTTTTCTTTTTTTTTTTTAAGCTCAAATGCTTATCTAAATGAAATGTTTTATTGATTGTATATATTATATGTTAGATGCGTAAAAAATAACAAATATTATATTTATGTTTGAATATATTCCTCGCTAATTATTATGTTATTACTATTTAATAATCATGATATAATAATTTTTGTATATTTATAGGTTTTATATTTCTTATTATATACGTGCATACCGTAGAATCTCATTGCTAGGTCTTATTAATGTTTTTGAATAGTGGAACCATGTTAAACCTACCAATTTTCTTTATTCCATTTGTACATTAATGTCCTATGCTATAGGCATACAAGAAACAATAATATTGAATAGTTCTATGATATTTGTGTGTTAATACTAACAATAGCATTATATTATCTTAATTTTGTTATTAGAAAAAATGGAAGATCTTATTTGTATTGTGATTTGAAATTATTTTTGTTGATGTTATTTATTTTTATTGCAAATTTAAAGATTCAAAGCTTTATTTAATTTTTTTTTTAAATTACTGTAAACTATTATTTATGTTTTTTATTAATAATACATATTTTCAAATATTTTTTATTTGTATTTCTTCATATTAAATTTCAAAAAATATGGATTGCATATGACATTTATTACTGTGCTAGTGTGTTTACATTTACACCATGGATTGATCCCATGTCTCATTTGACAGTTTTAGCTTCATCCTAATTTTCTGTGTTTGTTTAGAAAAAGATACAACAGCTTCACCGTTATGTGTACGTATGCATTTTTGTTTTTTCTATTACTAAGCGAAAATTGGGCTCTCATTTGGTGAAGTGCTTAGCCAGTGTGACTACTTCATGATATGAAGATTCTGAACTTACAACCCGACACCAACAGACCAGGAAATAATAAATCAATTGAATATCTTTATTCAAATTCTGCTTTAACTTTTAGATAGTTTCTGAGGCAAAAATATGTTTATATTTTAATTTAGTATAACATAGCCTATTTTTTGCACATATGATATACATGAGCTAAATCTCTAAGACATCTGACAGATTATAAACAAAAAAAAAGTTTTCATATTTTGAACTGTTAGGTCTACTTACTAAATAAATATATTAAATTAGTTTCAAAATTTCATTGTTAGGTATTGAATTAGGGTCTTATTTTGTATTTCATCATGAAAATTTTGTCAGTTATTTTTCTAAAAATATTTTGTAGATATATTAGTTTACAAGATTGGCCCATGTACCTGGAATCTTGATTTTCCTTTTTTATCTGATGATGCAGTCATTAACCCCTGAATATAACAACTTCATAGTATTGCAGCCTGTTTTTGTCTTTTAAACTTTGTGTTGTACTTTAATTCCACAATAGAAGAAAGGGCCAGTCTCTAACTTGTTTTTGTTTATTCTTTATTAATTTTCAAGTAAATTTATTATTTATTTAATATAAACTTTGACAACTTCAGTATTATAAGGTTCGCCTCATGTCCGTAACCATATTACAAGCTGTTTTATTTAAAGAAACTAATTATGATATATATGTTTACACACTATAATATAAATTTGCAAATTTATTCCTCAAATCTGCCCGGTAAAGTGTACTTATTGGAAGGCCAGAGTTTTCATCACAACATGTACCAACCTCACCCCTGTCCCTTGAAGAAACCTATAGTCAATTTTCTCCAATAAGTTCTCCACGAAAAACAAAATATTAGTATAAGTTTTTCAGTACAAAAACTTAACAACTGTTGATCAGACATAATAGATCTCCAAAGTGATAATGTCACTTCATATTTATTCATTTTTCCTGTGTTGTTTTTTTTTATTTGGGGAGCATCTCCGCTTGTAAAGAATACCAATTTTATTGTTTATCTTTACTGAAACAGTAATAGTAGTAGTGGAATATAATTATTGAAATGGTTTCCTTCCCATTTTCTACCAAGTGAGAATCGAACCGAAGCCATTTCTGCAAATAGATGTTGCTTTTGGTTCAGAAAATATTTTAACAGGCAATAATACTTCTAGAGTTTAGAAAACTTGTTGGTTACCTGACCTAATTGTCATCTGGTGATTGATTTATCTTAAAAAAAAAAAAAGGAGCTGGTCCTGATATGAACATTCTAGCTTGACAGGAGTCTTAAACTAATTGCCTGAAACCATGGGACAAGATGATTTTGGAGAAGCTGCAAGTTCTGATTTGGAAAGAGCTAAAAAGGAAGGACCAAGGGAGATAATGGTAGTAATTCCATTGAGCCACCCTGTATTACCTCAAGGGCTCTAAATAAACGTTTCTGACAATAGGCAACTAGCTAAACAAAAAAATTATTAAAACATTCAAATAAAGTACAGGAAATATTAATTTAATGCCAGAAAACAAACATTTTTGAAGGGGTCACATGTTTAGGTGCCATAATATGACCACATGCTGGGTCACCACTTCGATAGTTATATAATACTAATATTATATATAATGATAAGAACAAGTAGAAGGGGCTTGAGCAGAACTGTATACCTGTCTTGTGGCTTCATGGAAGTCACTGATGGTTCCCTGTTATTTTTAAGTAAGCAAGGCATCCCTCCAAGACCTCCCTCCCATTTCCCAGAACTACCCTTTTCTTGTACATATATGTCTCAGTTTTAACTTCAGACCCCCACTTGTGCCTAGACATTCCACCCAGTATGTAGTAACGTAACTCTTAATATTTGTATATACCAGTGTTTTGCTTATACTTCGTAATAAAGCTTTTATTTTAAAAGACACTCCTCTACAAAGATTATGTAACTAAGGATACTCTCTTGACATCAGATATTTGAGGACATCCTCTCAAAACCAGACCAATGGCCGTCCAAATTGTAGGGGCAGGCAAACTCTGGCCGGTTGCAGGGCCAAAGAAAAATTATAGACAAAGGATCATGTAACACTTTCAATCTAAGACAAATTGTCGTCGTAAGTCAGTTGATCTGTACAATTGGGTCATACATATGTTAACCTTTTATCGACCATACAAATTAAGTTTACAATATTGTAACGAGCATCGACCTCTATAGACAGTAGGTGATCCTTGACGGCTCGAAACGGTCTGTACTTGGGGGATCTAGTGATTCTAAACACACAAGATCTTGATTAATCCAAATCTGGATCATTTTCTCTTCCTATTATATTCCTCATATTTCTCTGGTCAGGAGCCGGGAAATTACTAACGAAGGCTAAATATTTTGCAATGACTGCCTTCAAACAGAATTAGAGAGCTCCTACTAAGAACTATTTCCTAGCCTTTTGTTTTGTGGGGTGCTTGCCAAAGAGGAAGAATACTAGAACTTCAATTTTAAGAGGAAGATAATTTCTTAAATAAATTAACTCACATATGATACACATGTATAAAATTGATGTATTCAACCTTTGTACTTGAATATTTCATTATGGTTTTTAGTAATTTCAGATTGGCTCCATAATGATTCCTCTAAACAAGAGATAACTAAGGAAAAGGATCTAAAAGGAAATTTCATAATATACAATGATCCTCATTACGTGTACAAATTATATAAACGATTGGGGAAAGGATCCTTCGGAGCTGTTTACCAAGGTACAGCTATCCCTAGAAATGTACAGGTAAGTCAAGTATATATAATGCTTTTGGTAAATTTTAATTGTATACAACCTTATTAGTTGGATTTGTGTAAATCCCTTTTTTGCAAGGCAGTCGTAATTGCTAGCTTTTAAATCCTTCCCTTTATGTACGAAGCACTTTAAGTAAAGTCAAGATAATTAATAAAATGTTAAACTTGAGAAAAAAGAAATTCAAATGAAGATTACTTATTAGTTAAAGTGACATGTTACAAAATACATAAAAAACATAGTTTTTGAGTTATATATTTTGTCAAAAAAAAGAATACTTACTTATCGAATGAACGGAATTCGAACATATCATTATTAGCTAAGAAATAATATATGTTGAAAATGTTATATACATATGCATTTTATTTTAGAGTGATGGGACGTTGAGAAATATAAACAAACACGTAAACAGTTCGCATGAAGACCACCACTGTTTACCACAGGTATTATTTGCAAATTTACAACTAATTATTCATGAGATAGTACTGCCGATAGATTAGCAGTTAGAAAAAGGGAGTAAGAGTGGAAAATATTTGAACTGTATCCATCTTTACAGCAACGATTTTTCAGTGTAATTTGACTTACCTATTCAACCAATGCTCAAATGTAAAACGAGGATTGCATATGCCCTTTTAACAATTATTCGGAGTTATTTTTGATTTAATTGGTGGTGTGAATAAAACTGTACCTTCCGTCATTTATGCAATCTTTGCCAGCAACTTCCGCGCAATGGGATCCATCCTGCAAGAATATGATGGCGGTGTCTTCAATCATGATGGAGTACGTAATTTTGTGCCGTAGTTTTCACACCCCTTTGTTCTAAGTAATGGGATTCATGTAAGCAACCCTAAAAATGGCCGATCCACCATGATGCTAAGGGTGTCTAATGGAGTACCTCAAACAACTCGGCCTATTAAGAACCCTCCGAACCCTTGATCTCTCGGTTCGTGGTAACTAAAAATTCCTTTACTTAGGCAATGACAGGAATCCAGCTCTTTAAATTGTAGGGCTGGTTTCGCTTTTCCGGAGATGAATCATATGTATTCATTGTACAAACGAGAAAAGATCTCTCTCGCTCATCGATCATGAAAAGCAAGCAATGAATTTCATAAATGAACTTAACATTAGGAGCTAAAATCAGCTGGTTATGTACTGTTTCAGGAATCTTCATAATCCCGACAAACATTCCTTATTTTCTCATTATCATGCTACAAGGCTAAAATACATTTCTCCAATGGAGGAGGGCGGTACTTGTCTGTTTTATGCGTGGAGGGAAAGCTTGTTACTTTTACATTATAGTCATAGCTTCAGCAAGAAGAAAACTTTTTACTAAGGGTAGCGAAAACTTCTTATGGTTCGCTCAAAACCTGATGCTTTTGTTTAAGAATCCCAAAATAAAGCTTTATAACACATATCCCATTGCTGTGTTGTGTGAGTGTAGATAAATCACTACTTTTTGTTTGAGGGGGGGGGGTGATTCTCTTGATCACTCCTATTAGCCCAGTCAGTCGGCATGAGCAATTTGCACTCAAACCATAAATTGTACTAAATTAAATTTAATATTGACGCTCTCTACTGATAATCGTTAATGCTGGCCAGCTCATCGCTCATAGACCTGTTACCAAGGTAACGCCATCTTCAAGTTCTTGATGCTAAGTGGAATACAGTATCAGTTGTATCGATACATTTGAGGCGTTATTAACAGTAGTGCGTGTCGGCTGTTGATATTTTCATTCAGAGAGTTTCAAGTCCCATCATTTCTAGCTTGTCATTAGGATGAGAGCCCCTATTATGATAATATTGAATGGTTTGTTATACATGATATATAAATAGACATTAGCTTGACCTACTTGAAGGGGTTACCTGTGACACAGTGCAATTATCAGTCAGTGGTTAGCTTTTTAAGTTGAGTTTTTTTGTTTTTTACAATCAAGTTAGTTGCATGATTTTCCAAGGAAGGAATCTTAAATGTTCAAATAAAGAATGGCTTCTTCATCTGACTTCCATAAACATAACTTTATTGTTGGCGGACACTATAAGTTAATAAAAAAGATTGGCAGTGGCTCTTTTGGTATTATTTACCTTGGATGTACCCTTGACAATTCTGAGGTGAGCACATTTAAAATTAAACAGACTTACGGATTTGCCTGCTAAAACTTTACATTTGATTGACAAATCAAAAATATGTTCTTTGTACCGGATTCTTATTTAAAAACAAACCTTCATCTTCACAGGAAGTTGCTGTTAAATTGGAACCTGTAGGAACACAACATCCCCAATTACTGTTTGAAAGCAAATTGTATAAGTATTTACAAGGGCATAGTGGTATCCCGAATATTAGGTTTGTTATTAATATAATAAATGACCTATTTGTACACATTATTTTGTTCTCATTGGTTTGATCTAATTTTAGGTGGTATGGTACAGAATGGGATCATAATGTGTTGGTCATGGATCTGTTGGGACGTTCCTTGGAAGACTTATTCAATCTTTGCAAGCGTCGATTTTCGTTGAAAACTGTTCTTATGCTTGCCGACCAGATGGTGCAACTTACTCAGTATGTTCACTCAAAGTCATTTATTCATCGTGACATCAAACCGGACAATTTTCTTATGGGTCTGGGAAAACATAGCAATAGGCTATTCTTGATCGATTTCGGCCTAGCAAAAAAATATAGAAGTTCTAGAAGCAACATTCATATTTGCTACCGTGAAAACAAGAGCCTTACTGGAACTGCTCGATATGCTTCTATTAATGCTCATCTGGGAATCGAACAAAGGTGAGTCAACATGAAGGTTAATTTGGCTTTCTTGAAATATAGTCATAGGTTATCTGTATAGTTGTTTTTTCACCTTCTGTTTATGACAGTTCTATCTTTATAAATAATGTTTCACCAGTGATAAAAGCCATCATCTTTTTGCAAATGTGTTTCTAATTTTCACTTTGTTGTTATAAAATGATCTCAGTATGAGTTTTAAATTGATATCAAGTATTTTAGATAAGTTTCTTGAAGAGCAGCATAACACAATATGTTGATTTATTACCCTATGAATGGAAACTTATTTGACATTTGCTTTATTGCATTCAACTTCTATTTTTGATAAGGGGCCACAAGTGTTAAATTAATAGAAAATAGACAGTGAAAACAATACTTTTAAGTAATATATAAATCATAAAAACTCGCAGAAATATATATTTGGAGTGCTAGATATGAAACATTATTATTATCACTTAACAAGCAAAATAGCGTATTATCGAAACGTGTGTGTTTCTGTACTCAATGTGACTCCTTAGAGATCATTTTTCCAAAATAAATTATATTAATAGTAATATCATTTGATTTTCAATAATGCATATTATAGTTTTCTTGTGCTTTAAAACATTGTGTTTTTTTATTGGCAGCCGTCGAGATGATATGGAATCTCTTGGATACGTTTTAGTGTACTTCAACCGTGGAAGTTTACCTTGGCAAGGACTCAAGGTATGTTAATTGCACATTTATCGCTATTTTGCTACAAGCTTATACACAATAAAGACAGATTATCTTATATTTATTTTATTAATATTATTGAACCGTTTTCATATTGTGGTAATTAATGTTGCCCTTCGATGATCAATCAAACTTACCCCTTATCTAACTTCTATGAGACAAATTATTGGAATTTATTTTTTTGCCTTACAACTACAGAGAATTGTAAGTTTTCTGTTAATAACATTATTTTAATAAAACGTTGGGGATCCAGTTGACATAAATACCGACAATTATTTTAGCTTGCTAACCAGAAACTCTGAGCTAAATAGTAAGTATTTATTTAGATTAAAAGAAGAATGAATGTCATTATATTTCTTAACTGTGAGTTCATTGTCAGCCATGAAATTAGATTTGAATAGACATATTTGTTGGGAATCGGCTATGGTTAATGAAAAAAATGTCAGATTTTGTATTGTTATTTATAAACTATTAAGTTTGTTTTCATCGGTTTAGGGGTTCGATTCGATTTTAGTTTTATTATATTCTATTATTTTCTGGCTTTTTTTTTTAGGCAGCTACTAAGAAACAAAAGTATGAAAAGATAAGCGAAAAGAAAATGTCTACACCAATTGATTTGCTGTGTAAGGTTAGTTATTTGTTTTAATTTTTAATAAATTGATGATGATTAATAATTTTTTGCTTGATACTTCTCTAATTAAAAAATTCAATTAGTTAAAGTATAAACATGGCGTTAATCACTTTGTTATTGCATGAGTAAACGAGCAAAACATAAATTATGTTACACAATGAATGTAAAAGGGCAAATTTAGCTTTGTTGGGTTATTTTTTTTTTTTTTTACATATCGCACCCTAGCAAGAAAAGTGACACAACTCAAAAATGCAGCCTTTGAGAAAAAACAACTTAAAGAATACTATAAAACTTATATTGAAATAGTAAAAGCTTCTTTTAAATTTCAGGTAAGTATTGAAGCCGGTAAATTCTATTATATTCTATAGAATAGTAATATGGCTCTGCTCGTTTTTTTTTTTTTTTTTTTTTTTTTTGTTATGACTTCTCAGGTGGATAAATTGTGAAATAGAGTTGCGAGACTTTTTGTGCTCATTAGGGCACTTCAGACATATTTTTCTTGCTGGGTTGTGATATGCCTTGTTAAAAGGAATAAAACTTATTAATGCTAACACTTCTTTTTTTTTTTTTTAAAGAGTTTTCCTGCTGAGTTTGTGATGTACCTCAATTATTGCCGATATCTTAGATTCGACGAGACCCCAGATTACTGCTACCTTCGTCAACTCTTCAGCGAATTGTTTAAGAAATTGAATCTCCGATATGATTCTTCATTTGATTGGTCAAATCACGGTTTAAAAAGTGAAAGAAGTAAAGTTGGAGATGAAACGCCATGCATCGAAACAAATGATGGAAAGCATGTGTCCAAGGAAGGTAAGATCGCTTTATATTGAAATAAAATAAATATTAAGTCAATGAATGCATTATTATTTTGACTGAATTTTATTCGCCACTTGTCTCTTACAAATAGAATAGAGAGAAGTTACTTTGATTTATAGTGGTATGATATTTATGTATATGTAATTGTCCATTATAAAAAAATAAATCTAATAACTTTAATTAGCCTTTTTTAAATTTAGGGATTTAAATGTAATAAGGTAATAATATAATTGGCTTATTAAGCCTGGTGCACATTTGCTGCAAAAGTTATCGGGACCACCATTTTCAATTTCACAAGAAGAAATGCAGAGCAATCGATACCTATTTGACGCGTCGGCGTGACTCCTGATAGTTGTCGAGGTTACCTCAGGTACCTGTGAGAGGCTTGTTACATTCCTATACCCAGATAGCTGCTATTGCTCATTTGTCTATAGGGGAGTGGACATCTCCGACAAAATTGTATCTCTTAAACTATATACAGCTTGTCAAGTCTCTCTACATGATGTCTGATGAAAATGTGAACTTTTCATTGAAGAAATAATAACTTGCCCGGTAATTTGGAATGTTAGTTATGAGGATTATAAATACCAAATACAAAAACAGTCTGCTTGGGAAAACATCTGTGAAGTCATTATTGAGAACTTCAGCCAAAAAAATGGAGAATGAAAAAAATGCAACCAGTAAGTACAATTTTTTATAATTATAACTTTTATTCAAATAAGTATATCAATAGGCATCAAATATAACAAATTTTATGTCTAATCCAAAATCATCTAACTAAATTTAACAATAACTAATTTAGAGAAAAAAGTCATTGTTGAAACCGACTAGTCACTGAACCCTTCGGAAGCTTCTTTTCTGTGACATTCTTGTATGCATTTTGGAACAGTCCCTTTTTAAACTCCGGCAGTAATCTGCCATCATGTGCTTATCCAATCTCCTTTGGTTGGGGACCTCTATAGTTTTAATATCCTGCTGAAATCTTTCAACTTGCTCCTCATTGGTGTCTCCTAAATTTTCACTAAAACGGTCTAAGTGGCTGTGTAAATAGTACATACTTTTATTAAAAAATCATAAATATATAATAGGCATCAAATATAACGACTTTTATGTCTAATCCAAAATCATCTAACTAACTAAATTTAATAAACTAAATAAATTACATTACAATATCTTCAAATGCGACAAAATCAAATACTTGTTAGCAAATTAGAAAAATAATAATTGGAGAACCAAAATAATAAAAAAAATGTAAGAAAAGTAATATATAATAATATGTGAGAATGAACTTTTTTCATTTATTACTGTAAATCTTTTGTAAGTAAAAATTATGTTTTTTTCGCAGTTACGAAGCTTTTTCTAAAATGGAAACTTCTCGAGGAGCTCACAAAAAAAGACAAAAATCAGGGAAACCAGCAGGAGCTGGACGACACTATATATATGCAAGACAGTTTTCATTCTTGCAGTTGTCGATGGCTTTGGCGACCATTCAGTCAACTCTTGAGAATCCTTACAAAAACGACTCTCCTTGCTTGCGATCCTAACAAGAGAAGGAAGAAGATAGATCCCTATCAGAATTTGCTACTTCTCTTGCAGTCCCACTTGCATCCATTCCACCATCCGCATCTGCATTATTCACTGCAGCAGCGCCCAAACAGCAAAGAGAGTTTAAGTCATCACTATTGCAATTCATAAGTTGCTGTCGAGCCACTGGATGAAGGCAAATCATTTTTGGATTTGTTAATTCTGACCATAAAGAAGTTGCAACGAGGATCAAAAGTTGGACTTTAGAAGTGAAGTTCTTGACGTCAAAAGAATAAAACTTCAAAATCAAACTCAGAAGATTCCATTAATGTAAACATATCCAATGTTTTCCCTGAGCTACCAACAATTAATTAAAACAAATAAATTAAAATTAATTTTCCTCCGCCTCAACACAACCTCTCTCCAACTTCATCCATTTAATATACCGAGTCAGACCCCACCTTCAATGTGAGCTACTTCATTTGTGCCATATTCTACCATGACTGCAAAACTTCTCCAGATATTCATACCAGTTGCTATGCATCGTAGGAGCTTTTTCCGCAACCACCCCAGACTATAGGCAATGAAAATTTTTCTGAAAACCGCTAACTAATAATTACTTAGATCATTAGAAGTAGTGTTAATGACTTTTTTTATGGGTCCATATAATTTATACTTTTTTATTATTATTTGTACTTATTTTCATTGCACATTTAAATATAATGTTGTTTAATAAATCAATCTAATATATACCAGTAGCCATATTACATTATTTTAATCAAACAATAATATAAATATGAAGTTGAAGTATTTTTAGGAACCTCAATGTTACTGCCAGCATCTCCAAGAGTGGTGTGGGAGATCTTGTGTAGGTTTCGTTTCCTTCTAGTGCATCGCTGATTCAACTGGCTAGTTTGTCTAAGGATCGAATTGACATTGAAAAATAATTAAAAAAGTTGTCATTTTCCGTGAGATCCGTGAAGCATACATTAAAAGCTCACTTGGAATAACTCTCGCTGTTGAGTGGATGAATCCAGTACTTCCTGTTTGTAATTTCACTTTCACGATTTAGTACTTGAACAATAAGTATGAAAAAACAACTTTCTTCTTAAATATTTGAGCGTGTGTACGATCCATCTCAGTTGGTGGCAAATGTGAGACTGTCGCTGTGGCTTATCACCGTATTTTCAGTGTGTATTGGAACACTGATAAGGTGGAGATTGAAATGCCACAGCGTCCTGATAACTTTTTCAGCTAGTTTGCACCTAAGGCCTTAGTTGATTTAGTGATTTGCGATAGTAGCATATATGAGAAGATATTAATTAATCAGTAGAAAATTGTAGTATTTTTTTCAGTCTTATCTGTGATATTACAATTCTTAGCTCAGTAACTGTTTGAGATAGAAATGCTCAAACTTAATTCTGAATGACTTAAACACGATTACAAACGAAATTATGTTTTAAAGTATAATGTTAAGGCAGGTATCAAGTGCTAAGAGGAATATTTCTCTCTTCTAAATACGATGCTCATTAAGCTCAAGTAAAATCACACAGAAAATTTAAAGTCTGGCATACATTTGCGTCCTATGTAATGTATTTGAGTACATAATCTAAAGTTTCATTTTGTCTTTTGCCCAAAGATTTTAAATTAAAAGTATTGAACTACTGTGGTTCGAGACGTCCAACTAATGACCCTTGGAACTTCAAACATTGACATTTAAACTCTGTTTAGTCATGAAATGTGTCGATTTGTGCCTCACCCTGTACCAGACTCACTAATAACTCACAGTACGGCTAAAAAACTGACAGCAAGTGGATTGGGTTGAATTGGCGATTAAATTCAACACTCGCTGAAAATTTTCTCTAGTTCAATTTTGTCATGAATACATAATAATAAATTGGTACTTATGTTAATGATCTAATCATCCCTTATGTATTGGTTTTTCATCACAAAAGGGTCATTTCATGCTAAACCAGATTCAAATTTTGATCGTATTTTGAAATATTTTATCTTATTGGGCTTTGATGTAATTCATTTTTAAATTCTGGGAAAATTGTCGTTTTTTTGCTTGTTTAAAGAAGGTCTTGGGTAATATTATCTATCGCGGCTCTCTGGCCCTAGGGCGGATAAGATCTCAGTTGCTTATGATTATTCAAGTAGGTACATTGTGGTTGCTGTTGTATTGTGAATCATGCATATATAAGGGGGGGGGGGTTAGAGAATTGATGGATAAGAAAAGGAAATATGCATGGAAGGCTGGACAGGTGCAAGACTTGAAAGCGCTGCAGGGTCCCAAAGACAAACCTAACGAAACAATTCATGATTCGCTTCAACTTGGTCTTATATACAAGATGTCTTATATCAATGACTTATACAACATAGTCATATAGCATGCCAAATCAAGCTTATTAAATTAGTTTTAAAATAAAAGGTCTTACAACTGTCTAGACCTTATAAAACTAAGGTAATTCAACAAAACGTTCGGACAAAGCCATAAAATGATGATTTTTTCATAATTTACAAATTGATGACATCAATACCGAATAAGAT
Organism: Acanthosoma haemorrhoidale; assembly: GCA_930367205.1. Taxonomy (NCBI): domain Eukaryota; kingdom Metazoa; phylum Arthropoda; class Insecta; order Hemiptera; family Acanthosomatidae; genus Acanthosoma; species Acanthosoma haemorrhoidale. Next base: position 109,600,397 of record OV884014.1, on the reverse strand, counting down.
AAAATGTATATATTTTCATTTAAATCATGGAAGCGAATGAAATCCCTGAAGAGTATATAAGTATTTGAATTGCTTAATTTGTTTGGCATGGAGTGATCCAAAATCTTGGTTAATTTTTTTTATATTAAATGATACCTAAGTATAAAGACAATTCGGTATCCAACTCCGACAATTTACATAACAGTTTATAAAAGAGAGGAAAATTGTACATTTGTTTGGCATGAATAAGTTGTTTGTTCGCTTAGTATTTGTTTATAGGGTAAACAAGACAGCTATTGATGCCATTAAGGCAATTTACCATACCAGTAACTGTCGACCTCATAAACAAATATATTTTTATGTTTACAGTTTTAAAATCTTTTCAGTCGACTTCTATGATTCAAATAAGTGCACCTCCCCTTTATTTGAAACTGAACATTTACATAAAAGCTTATTATTTCCAATTAAAGATTAGGCTGTCAATAAATGTCTGGTTTACCCTAATTCATATTAGTTACCGATATCGGTGAATCCTCTTAGGGGACATGCCAACCATAGCTAACATTCACACACATGTTATGCAACTAAGATATATTGATTTATTTTTGTATTTATATTGAATGTTAATGAAGTTGGGTTTAAAAAGTGTAATAGAAAGGAAGTATAGGAATGATGAGAATTTTAATAGGAACTTAAATTTAAAAACATCTCAAATAAATTAACCTCAAATTCTGATATACGAGTAGCTTTATTTATTTTATTTTATTTTATTTTTTTTATTAAATAGAATTTGTATTTTTACACATACCTTCCCCTATTTTTTTTTCTCTCATTTTAATATCCTAATTTGAATTCCCCTTTTCTTCTCTTTTAATTGTTTCAGAATTGGTGAACAGAATGAAAATTACACTTCACATATAAAGCCTACAGAATAAACATTCTAAGTAAAGCTTCATTTTTGGATTGCTCAATTTTCTTTTAGTATTATGAGTTGATTACTTGTAATGGATTAGTTGTTTATTGTATCAATATCACATTTAGCAAAATCAGTAATATTTTTTTAAAAAATGATAATTGAAGTGCTTCTGAATGATGATTTAATTAAAAGTATTTTTGTGATCTCAGACTTGCCATCAAAGTTTATGGCCAGTAAAAATGTTTATGTAAATGTAAAAGTCTGAAATTAAACGTATTTTTATTCATGGCAGTATATCAGCATTTGATGTGATACTTATTTTTTTTTTTTTATGGTCCTTTATATATATATTTAATAGGAAAAATATCGTTTATGTTTATATTGTTTGTATTTCTGAGAAATCCTGTTGAAATAAAAATTTCAATAGCTTAAATTCTAGAACATGGTTTCTCAAGATCAATTATTGGTCTAAAGAATAAATTATTTATTGTATTATTTGAAGCCTTCAGAATCAAAATGCACTATTTAGCAATATGAAATGTATATCCATTTTCATCAATTTAAAGAAGAGACAAAACAACATTTGCTTTAAGATATATTTTCATCTTCAGCAATATTTTAGTTTTTATGTAAATTGGGGTTGTTTTTTGATTTTTTTTAAATTTCTGAAAATGGTTATAGTGTGTTATTCTAAAGGCCTTATTTAATTTGTGATATATTTTTTAGTTTTTGATTAATTCTCTTTAATAAAGAGAGTACAGGTTGTTTATATTGTTATAAATTACACTGTTGGAACATTTATCATGTTTTTTGTTTGCTTATATCAAGTTATATGTTTATATATTTGTATATATGATATTTGATACGACTTCTAAAGCTAACTGCATTTTCAGGGTTATAGTTTTTTGAAAACCCAAAATCTTTATAGTTTTCACTCCTGTGTCATCTGTACGTCAAGGTTGTTATAAGTCTACCATTCAGTCTAGAGACATTGCATTTGGTGTTTTATAAGGAGGTATCATTTTATGACATAAATAATACTGCCAAATCCATTAGACATAATTCGTGTAATACTCGATACTGAAAAAATGTAATCTAATGAAATGTAATCGTATTGAGTAGGTATAAAATAATTTAAGACCTCAGTATCCTGATTAATAATGTAAATAATGTCATGAAAATTAATGATAAGTCATTAATTTTTGAATTACTCAGTAATAAAAAAAAAGAAATTTACAGTGCGGATGGATTGTTGATATGAAGAAATAAAACAACTATTTCATGTCTCCCTACAATGCATTTTTAAAAAATGGTAATAATATGTCACATATGACTTATTTCGGCGGAAGCTGAAATGAAGATGTTGGCTCGTCAAGCTTCTGCTGAAAATAGCCATATGCGGCATACAATCAGCCTAGAGAATGACAGCGTAACTTGCCAAAACTGCACAGTGTTATTATAAAATAAATTGTGGGGAGATGTAAAATACTCGTTTTATTTTAAACATTTTCCTATCCTACTAAGTAGGCTATACAATTAAAGATTTCTCCCCAGTAACATTTGTCATGTATTTGGCCATATTTCCATAAGTAGTAACTACAAATGTCATTTAAAATGTTTGAAACTCTTTCGAATCCATGACAGAACTCGTAATTGTTTTATGTTAGTTGATAATATTTTGAAAAATGAGTACTTTCGGTCTAAAATACCTATATTTTTTTTTCACAATTATTAAATTAATATTTAAGGTTCATTTAAGCATTGTCCCTTAACATTTTTTGTCTATTATGTTGTTTATATATATTGTAGTATTTCTCCTTTTTATTAAAAATTTGTTTTTATGCTTATTTATTATTAAGAGGTAAAAGGACATTCATAAAACTTCACAACAAATAACAGTTTATTTGGTAATGATCAAGTTCATCAGGGTTCATTGTGGTTCTAGTGCATAACGTTACTATTTAAATGTTTCACATTTGAAATTTACTACAGAGTAATATACTTAAAATGATAAATACCTATTACAAGTAGCTATTCTGCATTGTAATTGATGGGCGATGGGTTGTTTTCATCGCTTCTTTCTCCCTTATGGAAGGGCTTAAGTCACTCTAGCTCCCTCATTCAGGCTAAAGCTCAAAGGGACTAAGATAGCTAAACTCTAAAAATGTAAGACCTCTGAGCCCCTAGAAACAATAGGCCTCCCAAAAGAAAACCAGCTCTCATGTAAACCCGGTATCTATAGCTCACCTACCCCATCCCACTAGCCTATAGCCCACCTACCCCATCCAACTAGGCTGTAGCTCACCTACCCCATCCCACTAGCCTATAGCCCACCTACCCCATCCAACTAGGCTGTAGCCCACCAACGCAATCCCACTAGCCTATAGCCCACCTACCCCATCCCACTAGCCTAAAGCCCACCTACCCCATCCCACTAGGCTATAGCCTACCTACCCCATCCCACTAGGCTATAACCCACCTACCCCATCCCACTAGGCTATAACCCACCTGCCTAACCACTAGGCTATAGCCCCTACCTAACCACTAGGCTATAACCCACCTACCTAACCACTAGGCTGTAACCCACCTACCCCATCCCACTAGGCTGGTTATCTCCTTGAGCTGTTTGGGATATGCTGTGTTTTTTTTCCATTTCTAGGCTTCATTTTCTAATACCTGCCTAGAAGGCCGGGGTTTCCCCTGTATTTAATATATTCCCCTGCGTTTATTATTAAGAGTCGATGGTGTTTCCGGTTCTTTGTCTCTAAGGCCCAAACCATAAACATCCTATCTGACCAAATATTTGTTATTAAATAAAAAATTAATTTGACCATAAAAATATTGCAGTATATATATTCCCAAAAATAATATTCGGTTAGTAATTAATAATCTGGTAGGTAGAAGTGAATTAAGCTTTTTCTTCTGTTCATGTTATGATTCACACGCTCCTCGTCTTAAAACGATTGTCTCAACAAATACTCCATTTGTGCGTGGACTCCCTGGTGTTAGGTACTCAATTGTAAGTTTCAAATGTTCCACCTAATTATCTATTTATAAACAAGCAGGAAGATAAAGAAAGCGGTTTCCATCAATCAGACCCTAACTGCGGGGAATAAAAATTTGTTGATAAATAGAAACAAAATAGTTGTTGAGGAATAGAACTAACCACAAAAAGTAGTTTTTAAATCAAATCTGTGATCGCTAAAATAAATTCAATTTAACTTAATATTTATATTTTATTCTGCATATATGACAAATGTAGTGCTTTCAAAGCTAGGCTACCATGCCTAAACCTTTATTTTAATTTTCTATCCCAAAACAAAATCCTAAGTGTTGCCGGGAATCGAGCATCCGTTAGCAGGTTGACGATTACTTACTCCATAGATACAATAGTTTATAAGTGTTGCATTTGAATGAAAACAATACAAGTAAATTTATATTGACAATACGCAATGAGTGCTTCCATTTCCTTAGCATTCAGAATAATTTTATTTACAAAGCTATCGCATTTTATTAGTTTTTAGCTGACATATTAAAAAAGAAAATGATATTTTTTTGAGTAACTTATTTAATACTTCACGAGTTAAAGATCTCAAATGAGTTTTTGGGTTCATAACTATTATTGTAATTAGTTTTTATTTTATACTTACTTCGTTTGTAATGAACCTTTGATACCCGTTCAATTAGTGAATATGTCAATAAAAAAATTGAAACAAATGGCACATTTAGTTCTCAAATTCCATGAAATTAAAATTGACGAAAATGATTTTTTTTATCATTTTCGAATAAGATGAAATATTATCACAAGCATTTAAAAAAAATACTTCTAATGTAAAAAATTTAATTTTTTAAGACTCATTACTAATTTTAAGTAGCTACCTGTGATACTTGATTGGAATATTTTTACTGTCGTGTCTTTGAAAGCGAAATTATTAACAGAAACTGTTTAGTATTTTCAATTGTTAGGTTTTTTTTTTCAATTAGATATGAGTTTCCGGGTATAAGAAACCAAATGGGTATAAAAATATAAAACTCAAATTTATATAGAATGTTCAGTACTCTTCGCCCTTGTCCCGTCAATGTTTAGTTATACACTAATAAGTCTGTATTGTTGAATTTATTAATTCCAAATCTGGTTCTTGTTTACTCATTAAATTGTATTAATTTTAGAAATTTTATTCTTAAGTAGCGTATAAGTTGATTTTATAATAAATGCTTGGTTAACTTAGAAGCTTGGTGGATCCTCACGTCTGTAGCTACCAGGTAGCGTATAAGTGATTGTCGTCAAACAATAAAATCCTGACTTACTTATAGAACAAGTACTTTGATTTTATAATAAATGCTTGGTTAACTTAGAAGCTTGGTGGATCCTCACGTCTGTAGCTACCAGGCATGAGTTTTATTCAAAATATTATTTGAGTCCACCTCACTTTTTGTTATACTATTTCTAAAGCCATTATTCGTTTATGTTTTCTCATACAATTATAATTTGTAATTTTGTGTTAGCTTTTATTTATTTTACAAGGGTTTTGTGATTAAGCTTTTTCTTGCATTTTAATTAATTTTATTCACTGCCTTTGTCTTCCTGTATTTTAAGCTAAGTAAACTTTTAATTGCGCTATCCCACCGTAAAAGGCAATACATACGCCTTTGGTCTTTTTTCATTTTAGTCGTAGTTGTTTAAACATAGGGATTTACTCTCAGATGGTACAAAAGAATATCCATACACTGTTGCTACATATTTCTACTAATCGACAGTTTTTTAGTACCAGTGGGTGTACCCACTGTCATGCTGTAGCATGAACTGTAACATTGTTAGTGTGTGTAACTTAATAGAACTGTTATCTGTTATTCCTGTTGATTTTTGGACTGGGGTTATGAAAATCAGATTTTTCGCAAATTTATATTTTTTAATTTCATTAAGGAAAATTTTTACAAATTATTAAGCATAAAAAATATTAAATGCTCCATTCTAATGGTTGATAGTAATTTATTACTCATTGGTGTAACCTTACCAACACCAAACATTTGTTGTTTAATTGCTTCTTATCATTTCGGGGATTCTTCCTCCAGCCCTGTTCAAAGCATGGATACAGTTATATTTCAGATTTATTTATTATTTAATCTTCTGAATTTGTTCTTCTTATTTAATGATAAATAATTATTTGTATCATATTTACTCAATAGTAAGAATGTCAATGCAATATTGTACAAACCAAATTTGTGTCTACTCAGTATATTTCGTTATTTTTATTGTTAAGATTTTTGGGCTTTCATTGTATTAGCATTAGATATATTTATAGAATGTGTTAATTTACTTCCTGAATGTATTGTTTAAAGAAGAAATAAGCGATTGCCAACCAATAACTCTTCTTGTGTGTGTAGTTTATTTGATCTTGTCCCTTTACTTAGTATAATAAGCTACTTGATAATGATTAAAGTAAAGGTTTGTATAATTCTTACGGGTTGAAAAAACCGAATTTAAGGTTGACATTTGCTCCTACCAACTACAGCAACGACCTTTGGTCGGCCTAATCTCTTTATGAGGTGTTGCTTCATGGATTTAGTTTAATAATTTGTAGCCTGGAATGATACAAATTTTGGTGGTGTCAACCGATACCAGATGAACCAAATTTCAGGTTTGTAACACACAACTAAGATCTAGGATCCATTCTAAAATAAACCAAATAATGCATCCTAATTCTGTCCTAGTTCTGAACTTGACCTATTAAAATGTTTGGTCGTAAAATTTGTATTCATTTATTTTTTCTTTGAAGACCTTATTTATTTGAGAAGGTTGTTACTACTAACCTAAATACATTTGACTGAACTATTTCATCTCGCAATAGAACACGGAGGTGTTAACACACATCAAAAGGTGTTAAAATATTTTTACAATTAAAAAAAAGTTATTCATAATTATCGTTTATAGGGGTTTTTATATCAGTTTTAGCATCATTAAGACATCGCACTTTTTTCAAGGTTTTTTTTTTCTAAACCAAATGTATCCTTTTAATATCCTAATAATAGATGAAACCTTATAATAATATCACTGTATTTTGATATGGTGCAATGCATAAATATCGTAACTTTATTCAATAGCTTATACAAATTAGAGTTTACATGAAGGAAGATTTCTGTCAGCTGTTGAAACCCTTATTATCTTTTTACTAGTGTTTGTACGATTTGTGAAAAATTAAACTGCGATTTCATAGTTAACCGTTTTTGTAGATATCGGTGGACACATTAGTTGGGCTATTTGCCTAATATCGATAAAAGAAAGATGTTAACTTTTCATCAAATTTTCGACAGTTTACATTTTCCGCCTTAATGTTATTTCCAGTCCACCCGATATAAAGACCAGATGTAGAAATGATGTCTATATGTTGCCTAGGATTAATTGTGACGAAAATTTAACATTTTTCGTTCACAAATCTAAGCTGCTTATCCCTACCACTTATATACATGTCGTCAAATAGAGAAGTTTATCTTATGGAATTTTTCCACAATGTCTCAGCGATGCTAATGATTTTTCAAAATAATTTACGGGCTATGAATATGTAAGTATTCAGTGTTCCCCCTTCCTTAACAGCACAACTGATGACATGATTTTTCGATTTGATGTTGGTTAGCATATAAAAAAATGGAAAAAGAATGCTTTTGTACATGGCATAATGATATCATTTTTCTTGAAGCCAAACTTTGTACAAAATTACCTGGATATAGACCTAAATTGTTGCCCACTATTTGACCATAGTTAATAATATTAATTATTTCAAAAATTATTTGCAATATTTTGTCATTGATTATGGCATTATTATTTGAGGGTTATAGTACACAGGTTATTTAAATTATCTATAATTTAATTTGTCTTTTACTTTTATCCTTTTTAATAATGTGATCCAGAACTTGTAGTATCACTATTAATATAACTTAAATTTATTATTGTCAATGAATTTTCCTTTTCTATGAAAGATAAATATTATTTATGGATTTGTACGTTTATTAGTTTGCTCATGGGAAATATATGCATATGGTAAAATTAATAAATAATATATGTTTCTAAATAAATTTTTACAATATAGTTTATAAAATCCTTATCCTAAAGCTGGGGCCACACTGATTGTCAATGACCGAAAATGGTTTCCCAATTAGTGTGGTCACACAATGGATGTCATGTTTCCAAAAGCGAATGTCAAATGTTTGATATTCGCCATTTTTGGGTTGTTATTGGGCTTCTTGTCCTGATTAAAAGAGTTTGTCATATATTTAAGTGTGTTTTCCCCATCATTCGCAATCGAGCTAAACGTTTTTAACCCACTGAATCACATTTTATTTATTTTTTTTTTTCCTCTATTAAATATTTGCAGTAGTAAGTTTTGATGGCTGCTGAAAAAACATAAAATAAGCGATAACATTTATTCTTCTTCCATCATATAGACAACTGGCCAATTTTGTTGGATGTATTAAATTGGGAGAATTCACTGAAATGTCGGCTCCAATATTGGACGCAAGGTGTGACCGGTATTTATTGACCACCGCTTGTAAATGTTAGAACCAATTTGGACAAAACATATGAATATGAGTGTGGTCATATGATCATATGATCCTAGTCACCAGATGATGACTATTTGATTGTCAAAAGGGCTTTTACTAATTAAAATAAAATACACGGCATGGATATAGCTGAACACCGGTGTGACTTAGACATTTTACCATCCATCTAGATTTAAATATCTCCTCAATTCATTGTTATATTCAAAACAAATTAAGCACAAATACTCTAATAAAAAATACTGGGGTCTTCTTTCACTTCCCGCACATTGGCGAAATGCGTTGAGGATCAGCTATAGCACATAGTTAGGCTGACAAAATTCTTTATATTCCGGATGATAAAGCCAGTGTTGAAGGAAGACCTAATTTGCTCCCTACCCAGTACCTGTGTCGAAGATAAAATGGAGTGAATAGAACCTGGGTAGGAACCAGATTAACATAACAACAATAATTAATAGCTACCATTTTCCCTTGATACAGGAGCTCGCTAGATCTCTGATTTAGGTTTCCGTCGGGAGATGGAGAGCCTTGCTAGATCAAATTTTACCCGTTGTATTCTCCTTACCCTCTAAATTCCTGTTTATTGTTGGAATTTAAATATAGCATCTTACCATAAATTCTGGGGAGTGTCAACCTCAAAATTTCACATTATTAAGTTGCAATTGTTGCATTCTCACCAAATTTGATACTAATACTATCAAGTATCTTGAGATAAATACTTTGTAGTTTGTCACATTGAAATTGAAATGTTAACTAAATATTTCCGAAGCCCTTTAACTTAATCCTTGGAGCTGTAGCCTTATCAATTTTTTGTATTTTATTATTATTTAAAAAACTTTGATTTATTTATCACAGAATATATGCTAAATAAATAAATAATGTAGCAAGTGAAGAATGTCGAGAGATACTCGTGAGTCTCGAGTGAGTTTCTTAAACATTTATTGAATGATTGTGAAATAAACTACTATGTATTATTGATTAAACTCTCATTTTATTAACCAATTGCAGTTTGAACAATTGCCCCACACCTCTTTGGGCTCTGCAATTAATTTCATAATATCTTAACTAATGGATAAATAAGAATAATATGGGGTAGGGCATTGATTCAATATTGATATTTTGGTATTATATGCCGTTTGTGTTGCCTTCATAATTTCAAAGAAGATATTTTGTTTAAATATGTCATAATCCTATTTATATTGTATTTAATTAAAAAAAATATGTTTTACAGATAATTAAGTTAAGTTTATGACATTAAAAAAACTTCTAATGGTTTTGTTTATCAGGGTTTGCTATCAAGTTGAATGCAACATACCTGTCCGGATGATGAACGGTAATCTATGAACAAGAACATCGTTTTACCATTTCTTCAACATCACAGAGCATGATAGCAGCTGAGCGATGTTTTCTAAGGCTGTAAAAATACACATATTTTATGTATTTTTCTGAAAGACTTTTAACCAATTGTTTTGTGTCGATCTTGGTGTGAATTGTTCATGATCTGTTACTGGCTCACAGTCAATTTTTAATAAATCAATGAATATCTGGATGATATAAAACTTGTTTCTTATCTTAGCTGTATTAGATTTTCGATTAAAAAAAAAAAAAAAATTAAATAATGATTACAATGTTTGTAATATTTTTGAAGATGCAATTTTTGAATGTTATGAACATAAAAAATTGGTATCATGATACTTAAATATATTGTGGAATATACAACACTCTCACTGGGTGTCTTAATTAAATCATTAAACATTTAAAAAAAATATGAATGTTAATGTATGTACAATGCAGACATATATAGTTAAAATGGAATCACATAGGATTATAATTAAAGTTACTATGTTCAACTTAATCAATGTTTGGCTTAATGTGTAGATTACCTCCATATTATCCATGTTTGATATCTAATACTTCACTGTATTGATACCCGTTCCTTTTCTCGCATTTCCAATTCTACTTGTATTTGCTATGTACTTCATAGCAGATGTTTTTAGGTCACTTTGCCTGAAAAATTTTTGAATATGGATGTTGGCCCCCATATTTATGCCATATGGCAGAAATGGTGTGTCTTTTGAAAATTACATGTTTTGTCTTGTTCTTTATTTTACAAGTACTAGGTACATTAAGTGTATGCAAAAAAAAAAAAAAAAAAAAAATTGAATGGCCCTTCCCTTAAATCAGACCGACCTTAATTCCTTAATTTCATTCGCTATAGTCAATTATAAATTTTTCAAAAGAGCCTTTACAATCAATTTCGAAACAGATAACCATTCATTGTATTTCATTTATAATATAAGAAAAATACCCTAATATTTTGAACCACTTTATTTTATTTATTAACAATTAATTATTCAATGGAACAGCATTATATTTTAATATTTTCTCGGTTTGATATGAAATAAATTTGTTTTCACTAAGAAGAAGTTTTGTTTTAGACATGACACTGGGTTATGTTCAACAATGCTTCATTTCACTATACCGCTTTATCCTCACATTAATGACAAATACTGTTGATAACTTGAATCTTGGTGTTTCTGTGTTAGTCCGTTGAACTAGAAACTGTAATGTTGCTATCCGATTCAATATCTGTTACCATCAAATCCAGTTTCAAGATATTATTTTTTTTATGAAACTTTTAAGTACATTGATAACTTCAAAGTTTTATAATTCCTTGAACAGAATGTTCAGTATATGTATTATATGTAAAAATTAAATAAATGTTTGTATAAGATTTATTAAACAATAAATAATGTTCTAAAATCATTCTATTTTTTCATTTTATATAAGCCCCTTTCCAATTTTCATTTAGTTTCAACCAGTTTTGTGTTTATTTATTATCTGTTTACATGGTTAACGCATTTGCCAGGGAAGTACACACTATATTTTAGAATCCTTGTTAGTAAAAACATCATGCATAATAACAATTATATCAACTATTAATATATTTATGCAAACCATAAAAATTGGGTTACGTGAAATAAAACTAATCATGATAACTATACAGGAGTATTCAGCACAAACAGTAATAAGCAATAAAAACTAAACTCAAGTGATGTGTGATCCATCAAACAATTAAGGACAATTTCGTTATGGTAGCAAAAAATGCTTTAATGATGTGTAATTATAGTCTAGCAAAGTCCCAATAAATTTATGTATACTAAGTCACTAGGGCTGGGATTTATATTTCATAAAAACAGGAAAATATTTACATAAAAACATAGATTAAATTACTGTAATTTTAGTGGTCATCATTTTATAAACACAACAAATCTTAGGATAAATGTTCAAAAGAAATATGATGTGAATAAACACACGTAAAGATCAAAAACAGAATAAATGGTGTAGTTGGCTTAATAAAAGTATGTGAAACTCATGTACTTTAAAGTAAAAATGGCATTCAAGGCTGAATAAGCACTTCACATTGACCAAAAAAAAATAGGCATAGATCTCAAAGAAATATTTTAAAACTTGTACTCTGACTGAAATATGTAAAATTATATTTATTTAAGATATCCCTTCAAAAATATAGTATGGTGCAGCAAGTATTTTGCTCAGGGAGAAAGTATGTAAATACATACAAATTCCACCCCTACTCATCACTATTTCAAGAACGACAGGAGCTAGGAAGCTGATATTTTGCTCGACGAGAATTCTAATATTGCAGATGTATACCAAGAAATATTTTTGAAATATTCGGTTCCTAGGAGGCCTAAAATAAAAAATGTCTAAGTATTTATTTTTATTTTTTTCAGGGTAGTATGACGAAGAGCAAAAATTGTGCACGGTCCTTTCCCCTAGCAGTTAGTTTGTGATGCTGCAACAAGAGTGGTGAACAACAAAAAATGTTTATTCATTATAAAAAATAAACAAAACACACTGTCGGGTCCTCACGAGGGGGGTGCCTGGTTACCCTAGCCCTGGTGACAAGTGAGGGTTGTTTGAGTTTATAACCTGGACAATCGTTTCATGACGGCTTTACTATTTGACTCCCTTTTTTGATAGGTATGTGCCCCGACAGTGCACTATGTTCAGGAGAAGAGGTACAGGGTAGGTTTATAGGTAGTTTATGTGGTCTTGGAATGACCACTAATTCACACTTGGTATCTGAGGGTAGGCGAAAACCGTACGGATCCCAAAGGCGAGTGTGAACTGGAGAGAGGCAGACTGGATTACCACAGGAGGGCTGCTAGGAAAATTTGCTGGGCCACGGCAACCGTCGTCTGCGAGGGAGAGGTCTCTCCCTAGGAGGTGCTAGTTTTAGCGAGACGAAGGCAGAGATTCCCACTAGGAAGGTGTGGGGTCTGACGACGTCGGACTAAAACATAGCGAGGTTAGGAGAGAAGAGATGCAGAGGTTTTTCATAATGAAGCAGCCAGGTTTTCAGAGTTTCAAGCGGGGTAGCCACGAGCCAGTGAGTAGTTGCCAGGAGAGAATGATTTATAGGGCCTAGACCCTCGGCTTAAGTACCCAGCAAGCCTTGCCCTTAGCCAATCATCATTGAGATTGGTGTAATCAATGACTTGTGGTTTCTTTGTCCTCTGGGAGAGGCTGGCAGGGTTCTTGGGCCTCTGGGGGTCTGTTTCCTCATCTGGCCTCATAGCTGCAACTGACAGCTGTTTCCCAGCTCATATAACTCATTGGCACCCCGTTTTTTTATTGCTTAACACATTTACAATGATTTATTTTTTGTTCATGTTATTTACATTTGTTTACAATATATATACAATAGAGTATAGGGTGATTTATCTTATGTAGTTAGCGGTCGCTGCACACAATTAAGAATTTTGTTGTGGTAGTGAATACGGTTTTAGTGTTTATTTGTAATTATAGTCTACCACAGATCCGATAAATATTACATGTCTTTAATTAATACGTCTAGATTTTAAATCTTGTAGCCTACTTAATATTATAAAAGAAATATTTTTAAAAATTACTAGTGATTAATTAATGACCAGTCATTGTTTTTATTTTTACGATCAAGTAAACTTCATAAAAATGATCCCTTTATATGAAGCTAGAATTGTAGATTTTTTTTTTATAATGACTATTGTAAGTATTAAGTTTCAACCCATCGTTCATGGCACTGGTGTGCTCTATAAGTCATAAGAAAATTTGCTGTTGTGAAATCTTCGTGCATAAGTAACGGGTCATTTCAGCGATCCGTTAGTTCATAGCTCAATCCACCAGTCATAGCAACATGAACGGTTACTATATTATTATTATGCTATAAAAATTCCACAAAATTATAGACCCCGTCTAAAAATACAAAACAATAAAAATTTTGAATTTTTTAAATAGAAATATATGTCGCATGTACATGTTATGAAAATGTTTAGTCCCAAGTTTTATGATGGTGGTTTTCTATGTGTTCTATTATACAAAAATAAAACAATAAGTTAAATGCCTGAACTTTAGTGTACATAACTTTCTACATTTGAGTCAACTAACATCGGCTTCTTTTATATAAAATAAAGGTTCGTTAAGTTTTTTTTAATAACAGTACAGTTTGTTTTTGCAACTTTTAGTATACTTGAACCGTGGAAGTTTACCTTAAGTGGCAAGGACTCAAAATATGTTAATTGCACATTAACATTTATTTATCGCTATTTTGTTACAAGCTTATACACAATAAAGACCGATTATCTAATATTTATTTTATTAATATTATTGAACCGTTTTCATATTGTGGTAATTAATGTTGCCCTTCGATGATCAATCAAACTTACCTCTTATCTAACTTCTATGAGACAAATTATTGGAATTTATTTTTTTGCCTTACAACTACAGAGAATTGTAAGTTTTCTGTTAATAACATTATTTTAATAAAACGTTGGGGATCCAGTTGACATAAATACCGACAATTATTTTAGCTTGTAAACCAGAAACTGAGCTAAATAGTAAGTATTTATTTAGATTAAAAGAAGAATGAATGTCATTATATTTCTTAACTGTGAGTTCATTGTCAGCCATGAAATTAGATTTAAATAGACATATTTGTTGGGAATCGGCTATGGTTAATGAAAAAAAAGATGTCAGATTTTGTATTGTTATTTATAAACTATTAAGGCTGTTTTCATCGGTTTAGGGGTGCGATCGATTTTAGTTTTATTATATTCTATTATTTTTATTTGCTATTTTCTTTTAACGTGTATTCTCCGCATATGTTGCAAAACAGATCAGGTTGGAAATGGAGTTTGAAATGCACATTAATAAAAAGCTCTGATCTAAAAAAGTAGAGGAGATAGAGAAAACCTGATTTCTCCTAGAAATCCTAGGCACCAAAAAAACATTTCATGTAGATTTGTGGTATTGAAACGGCATGACATTTCAAAAGACTGTTCCTGTTAGCTGATTAGATTTTGCTGTATACGTAATAAGAGACACTATTGGAAAAAGTTAATTGGACAAACGTAGATTGCTGATTGTTTCCATAGTTACATGGTGTTTCCATGGTATTTTTTTTTTTTTTACCACCGCGGTTTTTTCTATTATAGATCCTTCTATGAATAATAATTATTAAAAATTGTTAGTCCAAAAAAAAAGAAATTAATATACGGGACGAAAAACTGCTATCGGTTTCTCTTCCAACTGAGTTAGCAAGAAAGATTGCCATTTTAATCGAAATGTGTTATGTTATTTATTCTATCGCCTCTGATCCCGTTTAATGCTTGTAAGTCTCTGCAAACATAACAAATTTTGAACAGCGATCTATAAGAGTATAATAAATACAAGGGAGTTGGTATTTTAGCTGTGGTAAGGTGGTGAGAACCTGTCGTTCATTTATCACTGCTGAATAAGTCAATGAGCTGTGGTAAGCTGGTGAGAACCTGTCGTTCATTTATCACTGCTGAATAAGTCAATGAGCTGTGGTAAGGTGGTGAGAACCTGTCGTTCATTTATCACTGCTGAATAAGTCAATGAGCTGGGAGTATAGTCCATACCTTTAAGCATAGCTGAAACATGATCACTCACCTAGATGTCCAAGGATAGCAGTTTAGCTGCTGCTAAGTTTAAATTAAAGGGTCGTTGGGTACGACCCGCTGTCCGCCTCCGCCAGTCGTTGGTGCGAACTTGACAGCGTGTGTTTATGTCGGCGAGACTCTCGTTCGCGCATGAGTAGCTCAGTGGTTAGAACATCCTACCGGATATTGGCAAGGTTTCCGGTACAAATCCCGATCTAGCCAATTTTTATTATTTGCTAAAAAGGCGATTTTTGTGGCCGATATGGTTCAGAGAATGAAATGAAGCTATTTGATCAAAGAGATTCTACGAAACGAAAGTGGCTAATCATCCATTATTTCCTTTTCAAAAAATAAAAATTAGTCCGTGAAAGTAAAAAAAAAAAAAATAAAAACATTAAAGGAAAATTAAGGAGTCGTGGCAGTTCTTAGCGTCTAATGAACTAAGAAGAATTAGAGACGAACTTGGGACGTGGCCTACAAGCAGCATAAGGGATTATGAACAGACTCCGACAGGGTGGCTTCTTCCTTATACGTCAACGAAAAGATACGTCAATGACCTAGCAGGACAGAGGCATTTAGAAATACATAAAAACAAACTAATTTATTTTCTTAAAAACATGGCAAGTTTCCTCCCTATGAGGTGGACAGGGATCACTGGTTCCGTGGAGCGAAGACGCAGGCGTAGCACACGGTGCCGTCCTGTGTGGGGAACGGTTGGTATTTGACGAATGACTCGGGCGAGATGTACATCCTCTTCTTGCTCTGCTGAGGAGGACACTCTTTCTTCTTCGACTCGTCCATTCCTTCCTTCAGCGGTTCCTCCTTCCACCACCGCTTCCTCTCGATGTTGTCCAGCACCGCGGCGTACACCTCCTTGGGCTGAAACAGGAGATGTTAGCTACAGCTGACCATGCGTATATGTCGGGTCTAAATGCGTGATACTGACCACTATCTGGGTAAGGGGGGGCAACTCCCCTTTGCCGGGCGGCACGAGAAACGGTGGGCCCATCCCTCCACACCCGAAGGCGTTCATGATGAAGAACCAGAGGTACTCGGCCTGTTTCTTCAGCTGGTACGGCGAACCGTCCAGGGCGCTCAGCTTGCGCAGCCAGGCATAAGCCTGAAGCCTATCTGCGCATTTAGATCAACGAGTTAGTCACAGATAGAAAAAAAACCTTTATTACGGGTCTCCTATGCAGATCCTATGGGTGCACAAAAAAATAAATTCAACTGGTGCTTATGTTGATACTTATAGAACTTATATTTTTTTCACCTACCAAAGCTTTTAAAACTGATGAAAATAATCAGATGTTTATGACTACATTATTTTCTTGTTATGAGGATCTGATTCAGACATTTACTGCATCACAAAACGTCTCTACCATCAACATAAGCCCATCTCCCATCCTAAATAACAATATATTATCATTTTTATGGATTTGATATTGAATGGCATTTTCAGTCAAACATTGGACGTTAGAGATGACTTTGGTTCGGAAGAATGTTGAGGCACTCGAAGGAAAAGCCAAGAATAGATGGATGACATGTCGAACCCACTTAAACCTGTTGGCGACTTTGGGGATTGCACAGGTAGAATTAATTGTTTGATTTGTGGAAAACACTTGATAGTTAATGAATAAATGGATACCAACAAACCATCAGCACTTAACAGATTAACTTCAATTCCTCTGTTTGAGCAATAGACAAGTACCTGATTGCCACTGATGGGAAAAATATAGAACAGTTGAAGGCTGTTTGTTCTTCTCTACAGGCAATGAATTCAACCAGGGACCCTTGGCATGAGGGGAGGTATTTTCTAAATAAGGGTGTCCCAGAATTAACGCAAGATTTGAATTTGCCGCCATTCGTGCAGTAAAGTGCTGGCAACCCTAAAAAAAAAACAATTTGACAGCTGACAGTTTAGGGTTAGTAAAAATGGAGCGTTACACGATAGAACAACGTGTCTTTATTGTTGGACATTATCTCTAAAATAATGAAAGTTTGGCGGCCGCAGTTCGGAAATTTCATACAAAATATGGTCGGAATAACGTTTTGACTTCATCAACTGTGATGAGATTAATTGAAGAAATTTAGGGAGACTGGATCAGTTGGAGACACTAAACACACTGGTCGTCCAAAAACAAGCCGTTCAAATGTCAATGTCGAAGCAGTGCGTGAGAGTGTTGTTGAAAATCCAGGAACATCAATTCGGCGTCGTAAACACAGTTCTTTGTGCCGAAATCGGATGATATTGATGTGGCCAA
This sequence comes from Acanthosoma haemorrhoidale, assembly GCA_930367205.1. Taxonomy (NCBI): domain Eukaryota; kingdom Metazoa; phylum Arthropoda; class Insecta; order Hemiptera; family Acanthosomatidae; genus Acanthosoma; species Acanthosoma haemorrhoidale. Next base: position 109,582,719 of record OV884014.1, on the reverse strand, counting down.
TATGTGGTTTCAACAAGATGGTACCACATGCCATACAGCCCATGAAACAATTCAAATACTGCATGAGACCTTTCCGGGTCGTGTACTCTCTCGTTTCGATGATCAGAATCGGCCCCCTAGATCGTGTGATTTAACACCTTTAGATTTCTTTTTATGGGGTTATTTGAAGTCAATGGTGTACGTCAACAAGCCCACATCCACCCGTGCATTAAAAGAGGAAATTAAACGCTGCATCAACGAAATTCAACCACATTTATGCCAAATGGTCATGGAAAATTTCTACAAAAGAGTACGTATGTGCCAGCAAAGTCGTGGAGGCCATTTGCCCGATGTGTTATTCCATAAATAACCCTATCCTATTTACTTTATAATTCAATAAAAAAATAACAACAAAAATACTAAAAACTGTGTTTTCTATTATATTTAAATCAAATCTTGCGTTAATTCTGGGACACCCTTTATTTATAAAATGATTGTATGAAATTATTTCGAATTTTTCTCCGAAAATACTAATAGTACAACTACCCCGAAAGATTTTATCACTCAATCCCGAGACAATAAACGAGTAGCTACATCATTGAAGAGCTTGGTAAGTGGTATAAATAAATAAAAACAAGGCTAATATTGAGAAGAATTTGATTTAATTTTCAATAAGCGACACAACAAAAAGGAAAAGACACTGTGATAAACCAAAAGATTGAATAAATAAGTGACCATGAATGAATAAACCAAGAATAAATAAAATATATAGTCAAAGGAACAGAATCCTGTTTGAAAAACACTAAAACTTCATGAGTGGCTTCATTTTGACCTAACCTACACACTTTTTTATCTTACGAAAATTGTCGGAAATGGGAAAACACGTCAATTTAATGATGTACTAAAATGGCATGATCAATCTTTTGCTTTTTCCACTTGAATTGAAAGATAATTTGATATCCATTTTACTTATTAAGGTGAGCTATTTTGTGGTTGTGGCCTAAAAATATTTGGGACAGTATCGCTTAACCTAACAACAATAATAAAATAACATTTTTATGATTCGTATTTATTATTTATTACTTCGTATTTATATTTCTAACGTGGGAAAATAGAACACTTATTATTTAATTAAAATTCGAAAACGTCATAAAATTTGAAAAGAAAAGCTAACAAAACAATTTTTTTTTAGACATCTGAGAAATAGCTTATTAGATTGAAATACTTATACTTTTTGAGATTTTAATGAAAGAAAAAAAATGCGGAAGGAAATATTTATTAAAAATTAGTATTTATTTAATTACATTGAAACGTTTATTTTAAAATAAACGCACGAGTGATTGCGTTGAAAAATAATTATAATAGTTGTTTGGAATAAATAATTACTTGGAAATAAAATTCATACAATTAAAAAAATGACTTTTGAGAAAATGCTCATGTTTATTTTCAATATTGAAAAAGAATAATAAATGAATAACAATAAAAATAATAAATCCATTAATCATCATCATCATCATTAGAGTAATTGCTGGACAGTTCCACGTCACTATGATCCGATCATGTTAGTGAATTTAAAAAATATATCAAGTACAAAATATTGTAATTTTAATTTAAAAACGGAGCACTAATAATATACTATAGATAATATCAGGTATTAATTGTTAAATGGAAGAATGACTGTGCAATTTACAATCGTCCATAAACGTTCTCCTGCCCTCGAAGTCATGCTACTTGGTATAATTTGTATTAAACTGATAAAAGCCTCTTAAAAACTGTTTTTTTCTTGGCCGGTGCTCAAGTTTACTACTATTTGTACATTTCAATTATTAAAAATTTGCCAGCAATACAATCAGAATATCAGAATCCCTGAAATGTACCCGTACTCTGCAATTGCAGTTGAATCGGGAAATGTGATACACTATTTCAGTATCATCCTAATGAAGCCGATTCCTGCCGTCGGCCAATTTGGCCCATACCCAGAAAACCCATTTTTAGACACAAATTACACTTGTTTCGACGACGCGAAACCAAATTTTGAACTAACTAAAATGGGTATCGTTTCGAAGATATTTTAAACCAGAATGCAATAGCATAAAATTGTTGTTAATGAGTAAAATTGTCATGTTTAGGCCGTAGGTATTAAAAAAAACATCCCATGAGAATTGTAGGCCAGTCAGTGTGGGCATTTGATAGTACTGATACTTATTAAACACCTGCGAGAAAATCAGCTGGGTGTTGATAAATTTTCATACCTTCGTTATTTTCACATGTTGGGGGGGTGGCGATATTATGGTAGGCCAATTTTTTTATCAAATTACCTTAGGGTTCGAGTAGAAAAGGAATTGGTTAATCAAGACTTTTAGTACATCAATAAATTTAGGTGTTTTTACAATTCTAGACTGAAAAGTGTCTATTTCAGACAATTTTCGTAAGATAAAAAAGTTATATGTTAAGGTAAAATGAAGGAACTCATGAAAGGTTTCTGTTCCTTTGAGTGACATAAAAACGCCTGGAAGGCTTAAAAAACTAAAAGTTCTTGGAGGAGGATTGTGCTCGCATGCGTACACGTTAAAAACGAAAAATAAACAAAATGTAATTTGGCCAAAAATAATCCAATGCTCCCAAATGCAATCCCATGCCTGCTATTCCATCGGAAGACAGTCAATAATTTTTATCGAATGAAGGCAAATAAATTCACTTTTCATCTAGGGATTTGAACCTTCTTATGATGATAGTTACGTTGACCATATAATACTAATGCCAACAACTTTATTATGATAAAATTATAATCTGCCTCATTGGGCAATAAGTAATTGAGACAAATGTTTTCATTCATACCAAATTTACAATTTTCATTCTCGCGCTCATTCATACAGTACTTACAAACAGCCCAGAGACCACCCAAATCCACATGGTTGTCACCTCCTTCGCATGCGAAATAGGAAGCGGAGTCTTGTGAAGTCCTCCACGCTCCTCCGTCAGACGCGCCACCGGATACGAGACAGGAGAGGCTGACCAAGAGCGCGAGTGACACAGACGTTCAGGACATGATTGGAGAAACTGGCAAATACCAGGACTCCCACTGTCACGCATTTATAGCAGGTCACTGCCGTTTTAGTCCCCGAGGAGGATTATAGAGACGAGTGGTGCAGTGCAATGACTGTGCTAGGGGATTAGGGTGGTTGGATAGGTTACTATGGAATTTCATGAACTTGGAAGGGATGAGTTTGAGAATGTAAGATATGTTAAGATCGTTATTAAAGGATTTCGGCACAATGAAACATTTGTTGAATTAATAACACACGTTTATTTTACTTTTATACACAAGGTACATGTTCATAAATAACATTCTTAATTAATCATAATAACAAAACGTAGAGGATCCAACACTGTTATCCCTCAGGTTGGACAACACAACACAATTTATCTCTCAATATCCCACATCTTTCCCCCTCTATTAAAATAAATTCTACAAAAACAATACAAAAAACAATTTTAACAAGAAACCCTTTTTTTTTTTTTTTCTTTTTTCAATAAGACATTAAAGCTCATTAATTAGACATTACAGCTCCTCAATTAGCGCTGAGGTCGCCCCCCAGATTCAACAGAGAGTGCTCCAACCACATCATCCAGTAGGGCTACCACCCCCTCAGTTCCTGCTAACACATTGTCTACCAATTTCTGAAATTTGGAAGGTCCAACACAAATACCATAGGGCATACGGGTATATTGGAATAAGCCTTTCTGCGTGGTAATAGCTACCAGTTTGCGCGATTCGAGATCCAACTCACACTGTTGGTAAGCATGGCTCAAATCCATTTTGGCCCAAACCATATTCCCCCCCAATCTCTGGAACAAATCTTCAATTCTTGGCAATGGATAAGGATCCATTTTCAAGCAAGGGTTGAGCAAGGGGCTTCATAACTGGAACAATAGGGGAACCAAAATCACTATACTCAATGGGCTCCAAAATTCCTTCCTCCACCAGGCGGTCAATTTCCTGATCAACCTTGTGTCTTATGGCGTACGGTACCGGCCTTTGTTTTATAAATTTTGGTTTGACTTCCGGTAAAAGATCTAATTTGATTTGTCCTTTGTTATATTTGCCAAGTTTTTCCGTAAAAACCTCTGGATACAAACTCTTGAGTTCCTCCTCCAACTTTTCTGCCTCAATGCCATGTTCCACATTTTGATAAAAAATTGAGTGGGCTGAATCTTCAGCAAAAATGCTGAATCCCAGAGCTTTGAACCACGATCTACCCAACAACGGTGGTCCCTCTGTTTCAACCACATAAAATATCAAATTTGGCACCTTTCTATCTTGATATTCTACGTCCACTGTGACATAGCCCACCGGAGAGATTTTTTCTTTGAGATATGTAGTAAAGGTCTTTTTACATGGAATTGGGGTGACCTGAGGGAATTGTTCATGAAATAATTTTCTCGGAACAATAGTGCTATGGCACCCAGTATCAACATCAAAACAAATAACCTGGGAATTTAGCTTAAGTTCAATTTGATACTCACTTGCGCTACCTTCAAGTATTTTATAAAGATATTCTTCATCTGAGTTTTCCTGGACGAAATGTGTTTGTTCAGTTTTGCCGGTCTTCTTATCTGGAGCAGGTAACTTGATTTTATTTGGGCAAACTTTTTGTAAATGCCCCTTTATTTTGCAAACTTTACATTTATAATCTTTGAATCGACATTTATTTGCATCATGCCATGTCGCCCCACAAACTTTACAAAGATTGGTATTTACCTGTTGATTTGGTGTTTTTTGTGCTCTAACATAATTTACGGGCTCTTTTTTGATTGGACCACTACATGAAAACTCATTTAAATCATAATTTGTGGAAGAAGCTTTCTTTCGATGTTGCTATCTTGACTACATTGTCCCACTGGGCCTTTTCCGCATCCTCCTCGAATAAACGATCTCTAATCGGCCCTTTGTTCATGCCGACAACAAAACGATCTAACAAATTTCCGTCGAATCGAGCTCCAAAAGCACAGTTAGCTGCCAATGACCGCAGTCTGGCAATCCAGTCGTTAACCGTTTCCGTAGGATCTTTCGTGACGTTATAAAATTTGTATCTGGCGGCAAAAACTGATTCCGCACCCAAAAAATGTGAATCAAATAATTTAACTAATTCAACATACGTGTTAACCTCCGGTTTCTTGGGAACCGCCAGGTTGGAAATCAGTTTATACGCTGAGTCATCCAACGAATTTAACAGAAGAGCCCTCTTTCTCTCGTCATTCTTTATCCCGTTTGCAATAAAGAAATTTTCTGTTCTCGACTTGGCGATGCCCCAATCTTTATCGAGTGTAAATTCTCTCAAAGTACCGACTAAACTTTTGGTTTCTTCTTCGGCCATTTCTGTCTTCAATTTAAATAAATTCGAGACCTTTTGAATGTCGTCCACGATGTAACGTCACCGAAAACACGAATTGTAGAAACTCAAAACTACACTCCGTTAACGCGTAAACACGAACGAATCATGTGGACGGCAATCCCATCCTCGTCGCCACTAAAGGATTTCGGCACAATGAAACATTTGTTGAATTAATAACACACGTTTATTTTACTTTTATACACAAGGTACATGTTCATAAATAACATTCTTAATTAATCATAATAACAAAACGTAGAGGATCCAACACTGTTATCCCTCAGGTTGGACAACACAACACAATTTATCTCTCAATATCCCACAGTTATGAAGGGTTTTGTTGCTGACGTAATAAGGGGCATTAACTATTGTTCTCAGGACTTTTGATTTAAACGATTGGATACGCTTGATGTTCGACTGTTTTGCTGTCCCCCATAGCTCTATCCCGTATGTCCAGATTGGCTTAAGTATAACTTTGTAAATTAGTAATTTGTTTTCTATTGAGATATGAGATGTCCTTTGAAGTAGTCTGTACGGTTGTCCAAAGTGTCTGTTTAGTTCTTGTCTTTTTAGCCTTGTATGTTCGAGGTCAGCCGTTTGTCGAGATGGAAGTCTAAATGCCGTACTAACTCGGTTAAAGGGAGAGAAATGAAATTAAAAGAAATTAGTGGACAAGACGCAGCAGGTGATGTGATGGTGAAGGTGATGGCCATATAAAAGCCACTAATTAAAACCTTTAGGAATTTTATTTGCGTTAGGTTTTTAATGGGCCATTAACCGCAGAGAAAAGAAAAAAAGAACTGTGATTTGAGAAATGTTAAAAGTTAGAGAGAGTGATTCTCCTCTTGAAAGACACCTGGTTGTTGAAAATAACTCTAAAATTTTAGGCTGAATGTATCGATTTCCAGCAGCCTACTTTGGTCGATAACTGGTTAAGGATGTCAAATAGTCAACACTCATTACCTTTGTCTGGCAAAAGAGGGATGAAGGAACGCATCAATGACGAGTGGTACCTTACGTACTCTTTCTGAGTTTCTAAACTTTTGTTGAAATCTTCCATTGTGTTTTAAGATGTTAACATGAAATTTGGAATAGAATAGATACAAATCAAAGTGTTACATTCTATTAAACATGTGTTATATAGTTTTAATATAGGATTTGTCGAACAGACCGTTTAAAATTGTCTTATGTGGATTTAAAACTGTTATACACTCGAACATGGCGGAAATAGAAATTACCCGTGGTATTGATCGATAACCCACCGTTGTGATAAAAATTCTGGTTGGAGACAATTGTAATTTAGCTACAATAAGTTATTAAAAATAATAACCAGCATTCGCTGATCTCAACATCCGGTTCATTCTATCAGAACCTCCGTTTCCGCCTTTGTGGTCATCTTGATCTCATCCCTCACAACCCAGGTGCATTAGGTGCTCCCGTGTCATTCTCCAAACCAATCAACTTATAACCCTGTTGTGACTACTAAAGTGACTGGTTAAGTGGTTTTGGCGCTAATGAACCTTTTCTCCCAAAACAGAAATTCTAAGCACTGATTAAACTACTTTGCATTGATTGCTTGTAATTATTAAAAAAAAAGGTATTTCTTAAAAAGAAATATTTATATTTTGGTCAGATTCATTATAGCTATTGAGTATTTGTGAAGTCCTCCCCCTGAACCCCCACATTGTAGCCTGAATAGACCCCCCTTAAAATATCCTCTTTCCCCGTGGCGTGTGCCTCGGGGACAGATTCAAGGGAATCATCTGATTCATGAGATTCGTCTTCGGGTTCTCTACGTCTATTTAGGCAGCTCTTCCCATCCTTCCGTAGACAATCCCTTAGATTATACCTTTTCCGAACAATTTAGTCTTCACCCCTCCCTATAATTGCAATATCGTGTAGAATATTTCAAACAAGTTTGTAAATGATATTTGTATTAACAAAGTTAACGTATAATGTAACATTGATGTACCATTTTAATTTGTATTTTTGCAGAAAGGTTATTAATTTTTTTGTCCTGAACATGACTGAATAGGCGAAATATTGACTGCTGAAGTACTGCCAATATTTTTTTAATTTTGGTATAAAAACTAATTTTCCCACAGTATAAATATTGATATAGACCTGTCTCTTTTTGAGCCTTACTCTTGAGAATGTTATCATATCCTACAATTTGAATCCTTAGCCTATTCTAAGACGACATTCTTTCTTACCTCTATAGCAGCATAGTGTAGCATTCGATCGTACCTTTCTTGCTCGCTCCAACACTCTTCCTTCATCTTTACTTACTTTCGCAACCCTTCTATTCCAATAGCTCTTTTCCACCCAGAGAGACCCATGGTAGCTAGAGTAAAATGTATCGTTACGAATATTTTGTAATGTTTTTAATATCTCATTTTCACTTTCCTCGTTAGTTACTCTTATTTATTTTTCTTGTTTGTTTGAATGTCATTGTGATCCCTTCAATTTTAGTTATATACGCCCTATAGTTACAAACTTGTAAAGGAGTAAGTTATAATGTTTTTTTTTTTTTTTTAATATACAATACTTATCAACTCAATTTATTTATTTACTCGCGATTGTTACTTTATCATTTCTGTTCTGTCCCGAAATAGTGGCTTTTATAATACAGGTGTCGAAATGAAGCATAATTGATATTTAACGTAAATATACGGGAGAATGTAATCATCCTTCAAGTGGGAGATTCTTGGAGGAGATGGAGATAAGGAGTTATCCCTCAAGATATAAGTGCTCAAAATGGTGAAGAAATCAGTGCACATTTGCAATCCACAGAGATGATGTTCCGTGTTGTGTTGTTGTCGGTTGTCGCTTTGGTACAAGGTGCGATGTACCCAGTCGATCCCCTGCACGAGACCATGGCCAACGCTGTGACTCTGATGAACGCCATGTACTTCGGTCAGAGTAGTATTCAGTTCCCGATAGACTTCGGACTAGGAGTACCTCTGCTCAACGGCAAGGCACAGGCAAGTTTCAAGTATTGCCCCATGGGGCAAATAATTTGTGACAAATTTGGTAAATTGGAATAGTCCATTGACATGGATGGTACAGAGGCCCAGAAAAGGTCCAAAAGTTTTATAAAAAATACAAATGTTCTTGCCTGTTTCAGGTTCAAATCTACCCGCCTTTTCAGTTCTTCCAAAACAGCACCTCCGAACAATTTGACTCTCTTACTGAAATCTGTACATTTCGATTGAAGATTAATCTGATTAAAATATCAAAAAAGTAAGTAATTATTTATTATATTAAGAGTAACGCATGATTTTTTGTAGAGGATATATGTTCAAGTTATGTTTGTTTACTAACAATTATATTTTTCGTTTAGGACATTCGTCATGGTTGTGATCCCCTTCGAAAGTTGGGGATGTCTTGTCTTATGTGTTGCTTGTTTGCAAACACTTGTTCAGTCATGGTTTAAGTCCGTCGTAATAATAATTGCAAAAACTTCTTTATTATGATAAAATTACAATCTGCCTTATTGGGGAATAAGTAATTGTGATAAATGTTCTCACTCATACCATATTTACAATTCTTCATTCACTAGCTCATTCGTACAGTATTTATAAACAGACCTCCCACGTGGTTGTCACCTCCTTCGCATGCCAAAGAGGAAGTGGAGTCTTGGAAAGTTCCTCTGTCAGCCGCATCACCGGATACGAGCCTGTGGAGGCTGACCTGGAGCGCGAGAGCCTCATACGCTCCGGACATGATGAGAGAAACTAGCCTTTGCCAGGACTCCCACTGTCACCTATTTGTAACAGGCCACGAGGCCACTGCCGCTTTAGTCTCCCTTGGAGGATTGTAGGGATGAGTGGTGCAGTGAATTGACTGTACTAGGGGATTAGGGCGGTTGGATAGGTTACTATTTACTACTACTACAATGTCATGAACTTGGAAGGGAGGAGTTAAAGAATGTAGGGTATATTAAGATTGCTATAATTGGTTATGTGTTAAAATCTCCTATCATCGGGCCTAGTATGAATCTCTGAATTTCACCTTGGCAAAAGAATGACGCAGCGTTCATGCAGGAGAGTTAGAATGCAAGAACGCAATAGATTTTTCCGTACCATAACCAATCGGGAAGCCCTGGAACATGTACATCCCGTCCAAACTGTTCAATATTTACTTTTATTTTTTATTTATCCCTTTTCCCATCCCTACAATCCTCCTTGGAGATTGAAAAGGAATCAGCTTTGTAAAATCCTGTAATAAACCAAAGCTGTGGCGTATCCGTTGCTCTTCCATTCAATAACGGACTCGGAGAATTCTTCCAGCATCGCTTGTCGCTGACAATGTTCCTCTCATCCTTAGCTTTCTTTGTAAGCTTCTATGTATCATGAGATATATATATATATATAGATGTATATTTCAGTTAATAGGGTTTCTGGTTTATAAATGGATGCTTGTAGTGGTTCGTGCATTACTAAAGGGATATTGCAATAATCAAATTGTACTGTCACTAGCACCAATATTGACGAAGACCTATGCTTGCCGAATTGCAACCTGGAGCTCACGTACGTCAGGTCTGACAAGGGCACACTGCGGCAGTTGAATCCTTCATCGGCGTGGCTGGACGCCTGCACGCCGATCCTCTGCAACAACAGAACTGCACTTCTTCACGGAGAGCAAGTTCTTCCACTGCTGGCGGAAACTTTCTTCCGAATGACAACAGGAACATTGAGTTACGCGTCTTCTGTCAACCCTCGGCGGGACGAAACCCTCATATGGAACACTTTCAAGAATTTATTCATCAATCAGATGTTCCTTTAAAGATATGATATAAAAGATTTATGAATTGGCTTGGAAACGTCTTTGATAACAATTACAAATTCTTCAATTTAAAAGTGTTTTTTTCTCCTTTAAAGTAAATTTATTTATATTTGTAGAAGTAATATACATTTAAATCAACAACGCTCCAAGAGATGAATTCTTTGTATTTACTTTATTGTTCATGTCACTACATTTAAATCCGCTTCAATTTTCTTTCTTGGTCCTTAAATGTCAAGCGCTGTAGAATAAACAGCTTAGCGGATCTGTGAAAATAGTTATAATATATAACCTCAGATCTGTTGCCTGGTTTCTGCTAATGGTTAACTGGTGGTTGTTGCTGATGCTGACCACTATTGTTCATAGATATCCACGTACTGTTCCATAAATGCCCCAAACAGCTCAGGGGCTAGATGGACCGATGAACCTTTTGTACATTACATGTACATATATAGTTATATTTAACTGAATGAGTTATATCCTTAGACCTCCACAAAATATTTTTATTCCACCAGTGCTTTCGGTAACACTGCATTGTCATCTTGACAAGGTAATCACAAGGTTTGCTATTAGGTATTACATAGTAACATCTTTAGTAAGCTAAAATTTTAAAAATTTGTCTCCTTGTCTCCTTAAAATATACTATACAATAATCAGCTATAGTACAATTTATTCACTTAATTTAAACTAGAAGTCCTAAATATTAAACGGATGATAAAAACATTGATAAATGTGCTTTTAGTTGAAATAAAATGTATACTTGAGTTACTAAATTACTTCGGCCTTACCTATTGTTTGTCGAATCAAATGAACAAACAGCCCTTTATACAAACTCTCTCGAATCTTTTATTTGACTTAGTAACAAGCTTGAAAGGAACACTGAGGATGGACATCCACTCCTATACGTATTTCAGTTTCGTATATTATGAATAAATAATTGCGCTTAGCTTCAATAGTAAAAATACAAATAACTGCTCCTTTTTCAGTACTGTTCTTGTTGGACGAAAATACTTTTCTCTTTAATACATATGCTTTGGAGTTTAGGATAAGGGCCAAAAAGAATATGACCCAGCTAAATGAACCATGAAAAAATGGATACACTGTACAATTTTGTTTTATTTTGATAAGTGCTTACAACAATTATTATTTACAAATATACTTAAAGAATAATTAAACAGCTATGTTCATATCTCAATAAAATTTAGATTTCATTACAGAAATCAAATAGAAATTTCACAGATATAAATTGATAGGACATTGGAATCACCTTTTTTTCCCCCTCAAACGAAACATTATTCTACAAATTTGTTTCTAGTAGCTGGGAATAAATTTTTAATCGTGAAATGGTTAATAAGTTAAATAAGTCAGGTAAGAAAAAAACAAAAAAATAGGAATGTTTTATTTAATACAACTTATAAAATACGATTGACTATACCTCACTGGAAATTGTCGGTTCAGGGGGTCGATCGAAAGGCCGTTCACAGAAGACTAATTCTGCTCAAAATTCCGGTACAAAATGGTAACAAAAAACACAGCAATGTTATCACACAAAAGGATACAAGTGGTATTATTTATTTCAAGTGATATATTTACAAGTATGCTTCTCCTTTGACGATGTTTATATATATGTACATAGGGGGGAAAAAATCATTTTATTTGACAGCACATCTGTTATAGCGAGTATTTACACCGAGTTGTGGACGTTCCTCCAAAAGCAGGATCCTGGTGGACTAGGGCAACAAGAACAAGATGACTGGCAGTAGCCACAGCTGTAGGGACAGTCTGCTCCCTGAAGAACCGTACCTTGAGTGGTCCATGGTACCTTCGTAGAGGCTGCCTGGCTTCACCACTCCTCCTGCAAATAGACAATCGTAAGGCTAACCGGGGACATAATCAGCATTATGAAAAAAATGTTTGATATGTTAAAAAAATGGTCCATTGTACTGCATGAGAGATCTATTTTAAGGAAGGAATACATACTTAGAACTAACATTGAGATGGAGCAAGAAGCAATACAAACAAGGAGAGGAAAATCTTAAATCTCTTGGGTCAATATCGCTGGGGGAAAGGTGGTGGGGAAGTCATGTCATGGAGCTCATTGAATCCGGTCCACTTTCATTTGCAAACCTTTCTGGAATTGTCGGAACCGTTCAGCTGTCACTGTAATCAAAACGTATAGTCGTTGAAAACCACCAGGGACGGCACGGCTCCTTGAGGTACTCCACAGGTGAGAGGCCATCATTGCTCCTTAAGGTTCCCATTGACAGTCAGCAGTGTCCCGTGGGTTTGGGTCCAGTCTGCCAGCCACGGTTATCTTATTGTTGATGTTCTGGCTAGTTGCTGACTTTTACAACAGGATGGTCTATGCTAAGGCAGGTTTGAAAACCTCTCAACTTTAGCATTTTGAGGTAATAGGGTATCTGTCATGCCTAGTCTTCACTGGGTCCTGTCCGATGAAGTGGCTGTCAGGAGAACTGGGTATTCCCCCCAGGGGGGTCTCATCTTCTTCGAGAGGAAGATGAGAAAATTACAATCACGCGGGGTATGTTTCATGAAGGCTCAACTGTAAGATAATTGCTCACGTTTTCTTATTGTTTAATATGGCAGAATAGAATTTTATTTCAATGAAAAGACCTCTGAAAATACTTATTAATTATGAAATGTATCAGTTCAACTATCTCGCTCACTTATACACTAAAAAAAAAGTGTAAATAACTATAAGTATCAAAAAAAGCTTTCTGTAATTACTTAAAGAGAAATCTATATATAAAATATGGAAATATTTACACTGAATTTCCTTCAAATAGTTCATTGTTCTTTTTAATTTATATAAACAATTAGGGACTATGTGGCCTTATTAAACCCTCTTCAATAAATAATGAATTCTCAATCTATAATATTTTTCTTTTTGTTTCATAAAATATAGTTGTTCGTGGTTCTTCACATAATGTGTTTTTATTTATTTCTTAAGCCGAAATCACAGATATTCGGTCATTATATTAACAATAAACATAAAGTAAAATATTACTTAATTCTTCATTAGATAGGGGGGAAACACATTGTACCATATCGCATATAACAGATCTGTTACTTAACAATTTGATTAGGAAGATAACTTTATTTATTTTTCAGAAATACAGAAAGTGGAGCCAATCCTTAAAGGAATTTGAAACGTATCAGTGAGAGAAGTCCGTTCCCTTGGCGACTCGACCCTTGTAACTTAATTCGGTTTTGTCAAGGCCGAAGTAGGAAATCCCCACCGATAGGAACAGCCCGGGTCAATTTGTCCCAAAATGTATGTAATGGCGCAGAGCCCCCCCCCCCCGCCTCGCTAGTCCAGCCATCACTGGAGTGTGGTCTCCAGGGAGAGAGGGACGATATCCAAGGATTCCTCAGAGCATATCTTTCCAGATTGATTTTTCCTCTCTCGTCTAGTGCCGGTATTTTCTATTAGCGAAGGGAGCATAACTCGAACAGAGTATTGAGTAGGTTGTAGGGGGGTATGCAGAAAGGACGGGGGGGGGGGATAAAGCACACGACAAATCCAACAGTCGGTTACATAGAATTGTGTCATTATTTCCGCAGTGTCAATATGCAGACTGTGACATAAACCAGTGGTCGAAATTTGGTAAGAGTTATTAAAAGTAAAAGGGACAATTTACAAATGAGAGAAATATTTTTTCTTTTCTTTTTTTTTTTCCCTAAGCTCTCTAGTTAGAATTTTAGGATGAGGGAGAAATATAAAATATTTAGGGTGATCGGATCCTTGTACTAGGAGGACCTGCTTGAAGGTGGTGTGAGAGGAGTAAGGAGTGTGGGAATCCTCGGTGGAGGTTGATTGTTACGGTACAGGAAAGAAATATTACAACAATGATCCGAATATATACTCAATATGGCTACGATGCAGCAGGTAAACAGCACTGAGAATCAGGATTATCGTTCGGGGCAGTTCGGTGTTATTCGCTTGCATCCGAGAACATTAAAACCCAGCTTAATACATAAAGTGAACAATTTAATATTAATAATAAAATCATCTAATGGATTGTTTAAGAGAAGATAATATGTATTTATTCGGGTAATCTCCACTTCGTGGTCCTGGAAAAAGGACTTCTAACACATAATTAACTAAAACATCCAGATAGAAAATTAAGGATTATTTGATGGGGGAAAAAAAATAGCAAAATAAAAGAAAGCTTCTCGATTGTGCGGTGAACAGATCCACTGGAAAAAAGAACAGCGAGGCGATCACGCATATCACAGTCAAAGGACACCAGAGGTTTTTTTTGTGGACCCTCTGTCCGTTAGGTGACCGTTAGTGGGCAATCGACTGTCGTACGTGTCCTTTTTACTGACGTTAGCTCCGGAGTCCAACGACTAATGTGGAGTACTTGCAGACTCGAAACATTCTACGATGAACCAAACAACAAGTGAGTAGTGAACAAGTAGAAATAAAGTATACTATTTACTCCAGATTTCTACTTATCCTCGATTCCAGGAATACGAAGGATAGTTTGGAGGGATAATGAATAGATATATTAATTCTAACTAACCAATTAACGCTGAATTCAAATATTAAGGCTGTTGTGCCAATTTATTCACAATTAATAAATCGAAGTTACCCTCTTCTCGGACCAGAAAACAGCCGCCTACCTTTTCATATTTATCATTAAATTTTCGGCGTCAGTATATGCTAGTCCATATTCCCGACACGGCAAGAGCTCACTAGGGGCCCAGGCGTCGTGGACCCTCATTGGCCAAAATAAACTGTCATGGGATTGGCCGAAATAAAAAGTTCTCTCATTCGCTGTAGGCAAGAATGGCCTGCCTATATAAGGCAGAAATTATGAGCTTTCTCAGACAGTCGGAATCAGACACTGCTCTCTCTTACTGCACCCGCGATTTTTGATCTGCTCGAACCATGGCTTTCTTATTTAATTACCTCTGCACCTCTCTTTCCTAACCTTGCTATGTTTTAGTCCAGCGTAGTCAGACCCCACACCTTCCTAGTCGGGTTCTCTGCCTTCGTCTCGCTAAAACTAGCACCTCCTTGGAAGGGATCCCTTCCAAGCAGACGACGAACTCTGAGGCCCCACAAAGTATACCTAGTAGCCCCTGGCTGTACAAAATGCCCCGGGTGGTACCCCGACAAGAAGCATTTTAAGTAAAAAATCACAACCTTCACACCGACCTAAAAATTCCTCATGTTCATGACTGCGTTATATAATCTTTCCTGATAAAATGCAAGGAGGCACAATCCCTCTGGTGTAACTGTCTACAAATGAAATTTACCTGCTATCATTCGACGACGACCCGGGAGACGTAGGAATATAGTCCTTCTAAATTAATAACAATAAGAAATCTTCTACAATACGAGCGAGTACTCACTGGATCTACTCTGTCTTCATCATCTCTCCCTCCCCCTCTCCCCCCCTGCTCATTGCCGCTTGTAGCTCTCCTCGAACCACGGCTCTCTTATTTAATTACCTCTGCCAGTCTAATTAATTAATTACTTTAATTACCTTTCTAGCCTCCTAGATTAGCCCCCAAATCTTTCCTAGTGGAGTTTCTGTCTGATCTTTTCAGAAATTGCATTTTTATTACCAAATCGTTATAATTTAAAGCGGTTAGGTGAGTTTTGTTTATTATTATTTTGTTAATAAGACTTAGATAGCCTGTTAAAACGTTATCTGTTGATAAATTTGACTGAAAGCGAATATGTTCATCGACCTAAGACGATTTGTCAACTATCTCTTCTACTCATTTAATTGTTTTTTAATGTTTACTAACTAAATTTAAATAACTTAAGTATGTTTTTCATCATATTTGCCACTCGTTCCATGTTTTAGAATAGAAATAATCTCCGTTTCCCTTGCCGGATGTCCAGTGTTTAATCGTTTGTCCTCTGTTCCTTGAGTCTTCGTAGTGCCTGTCTCAACATACCCAGAACCATTTAGAAGGCAGAATAACTAGCTTTGTGACCGAGACGCACTTCCACATCTGTTTATTTTCCTTATTGATTTCATTAATTGTGTGTCCAGTGTGATAAGGAACACGTTTGTTATATGAGAGGCTTTGTTGCATTTCATAACAACTAAAGGAGACTTTTTTATTTATTTATTAAACTTTTAATTAAATCAAATTGATTGCACAGTACAAAAATAGAAGAAACCAAATACTTGAGATCTTGCAACCACTGTAAAGATTGTGTTTATATTAGATAATTTATTATCATCATTATTGTTTGGTTTCATGTACTCATTCGTGTGTATTTGTTCTTGTCTTTGTGAGTTCTCTCTTTAAGGCAGAAACTTTTTCGTGAAGGTCCTTCCCAGTTTCATCTTGGGAAAACGTGATAAATATAACAACCTACATCAAAGGTTTATTAAGTTTCATCAATTACTTGATATTACAAATCATAAGTATTTTTCCTAAGGTTTTTTCAGTCAAGTATCATATCAAAGATCTCAACGTCCTGATTTAATATAAAAATATAATTTGTGTTATTTTTTTAAAACTGTTTGTAGCGACCGCTAACTACATAAGATAAATCACCCTATACTCTATTGCATATATATGGCAAGCAAAAGTAAATAACATGAACTAAATGTATTATAGACAAATGTAAATAAACAAATATAAATCATTGTAAATGTGTTAAGCAATAAAAGACGGGGACCAAGCAAGTAACCTGAGGAGGGTCAGCAGCTGGCAGTCATAAACATAACAACCCATTTGGGGCCTCTCTACCTCCAGGGGTCGGTACTCAGGCGGCGGTCATGGTTCATCACCACATGTGTGAAAACACAACCGCCGGCCAAGCACCCTTGCAGCCCCCAGTAGAGAGGATACTTAAGGCAGGCTCCTGGCCCTGTTAATCAGTCTCTCGCGACCTTTACTCGGTGACGCTTGGTTCCCGCTCGACTTCTGAAAACTTAACTAATTCTTTATTAAAAACCTCTGTACCTCTTCTCTTGAACATAGTGCATTCTCGGGGCACATACCTATCAAAAATGGAGTCAGATAGTAAGACCGTCATGGAACGATTGTCCAGGTTATAAACTCGAACAATCCTCACTTGTCACCAGGGCTAGGGTGATCAGGCACCCCCCTAGTGACGACCCGACACTGTTATTAACGTCGTGTTTGCAACTTTAACTTAACCAATTATTTTTGTAATTTTACGGTTGCTCAGAATGAGAACCGTTATTTAAATAAAAAATATTCCTGGGTAAGCACATTTTAACCATTTAATAATCATTTATCATTACAGGTGAAAAATTAAATAACAAGCTGTTATCATATGACCAGACGGCAGGGCTGTCGAAAACGTTTTTGTTGAATAAACTATATTATGAAGTTGTTATTCAACAATGAGTTGGTTCATTTGCCTTGTGACCGATAGACTTTTATAGCCAATGTAAATTAGCGATTGTTTACGCCTGTAATTCGTTTATTTTATTTATTGAAGGGAAAAAATTATCATTCATTGTTTAAGCCCGAATAAGGGGTCTTGCGCTGACAAGTAATTATCTAACGAAGTACCCTCGTAAAATTTATTATAAATTTTAAAGTGTAAATTAGAGATAAATATTTTTTTTTTGTTTAGTTTATATAACGAATTAATAATTATTGATATTATTATAAATGTTCTAAGAATATCTTTGTGTTTCGAATGTGAGTGTATTGATTTTGTTTAAGTGAAATATGTTGGAAGGTAAACGAACGGACGCCTCCGAGGCCCCGTAATCGGATTAAGAACACTATATCCTTTATAGAGGATTAAAAGGACGGAGCACCGGTTGATAAGTCGCTCGCAGAGTCAGAGTGGATTCAGATTTGAGTTGGCTAACACACACGCGAGTGCCCTCCATCATCTCACCGCCTTATCGGCCTATGGTTTACTTATCACCGCCTTATCGGCCGATCGTTTATGTGGAGCACCTCTGGGGAGAGTCGACTGGGAAGTCGTAGCAGTGAGGACCTCGCTCAACTCTCCACTAATCGATGCCATCGATAATTAGCAACGATGGCAGATTGGGTACCCAATGAAGCCGTCAAAAGTACTGTACTTTATTTACTATTAGCAATTTAAGTATTTTTTTTTAATCAGACAATTTAAGTATTTTCTGTATCAGATAGTTTAAGTATTTTTTTTTTTATTAAATAGTTTAAGGAGTTTTTCTCTATCAGATAGTTTAAGTATTTTTTTTATCAAATAGTTTAAGGAGTTTTTATCTAATAGCTTAAGTATTTTTTTGGGGGGTTTTTAATCAAATGCTATTTGTTTATTATCATCTAATAAATGTCGGTAAACTAAATCTGTCTTCCCCTAGATATGTCAATTCCCTGTAATATTTCAGGTTCCCCTGTCCTTGGGTAATGCCCTCTCCTGGCATTAATATTTTCCCCAAATTCCTGTAAACATTTAGGGGGAGGAGGAAGAGAGAGAAAGTCGGGGGTTTACAGCCTGTTAATGTTTAACTTTTTAAATGTTAGGTTAATAAATTAGAATAGATGCCCATTAATTAGAAAAAATTCCTGGGAATAAGGTCTGTTTATCTTAATGGTTCTAGCTTAATAAGAGTTCAGGATTCCTAAACTATAAAAAGCGAGAGCACGGCTGCTTCGCTCGATAGGGGAATATTGCCTGGGTGAGTCCGACCTGCCGTCGCTGGTCAACGACGAGAAGAGATACGAGGCGTTCCGGGGATTTATCGGGGAGTGGAGGAAGCTGCAAGGCTCCGGGCACTTTATGATATCCAGGGGGCGCGGGGTGAGCAGCCGTAAGGCTCAAAAAACAATGTGTATATATACATGATATATAGCTTGTAAGGAAAATGTGTATAGCAGTTATGAAAACTACTAATCTACAAAGTTATACTTAAACCAATCTGGACATAGGGAATAGAGCTATGGGGGACAGCAAAAAAGTCGAACATCAAGCGTATCCAATCCTTTCAATCAAAAGTCCTGAGAACAGTAGTAAATGCCCCTTATTATGTCAGCAACAAAACCCTTCATAACGACCTTAATATACCCTACATTCTAGAACTCATCCCTTCCAAGTTTACGAAATTCCACAGTAGCCTTTCCAACCACCCTAATCCTGTAGCACAGTCACTGCACTGCGTCACTCATCCCTATAATCCTCCTCGGAGACTGAAACGGCAGTGGCCTCGTGACCTGCTATAATCAAGTGACACTGGGAGTCCTGGCAATGGCCAGTTTCTCCAATCATGTCCTGAATGAATGAGCGAGTGAATGACGAAATGTAAATATGGTATGAATGATCGTATATCTTAATTACTTATTGCCTAGCAAGGCAGATTGTAATTTCAGCACAATAAAGGAATTTTATTATTATAGTAGTTATGAAGGTTAAAGAGTGTTATTGTTGACTTTTTCCTTTGTATTTTAATTTTATTGTGTGTTTGTGGTTTTTATCAATAAAGGAGAAAAACTGAATGACATAAGTTGCGCTGACCGTTGCAACAATCCCATTGCATCGGAATACGCGCACCACAGGCGACCTATCCCCATGCGCTCGCTTCACATACTTGTGGGGAAACCCCGTTTAAGGATTTTACCTCCGGAAGGTGGAGGGGGGGAGGTTCATTTGCCTGTGCAGTACTCGTGGTTTGAAAGAACACGGTTTCCGTTGTTCTGTCTTTGTAGTATGCTCTATATTGGGAGACAACCGCTTCTATTTAAGTAAATGAAATAAATTCAGTTTCCATTTAAGGATTCGAACCCACGAGCATACTGCTGATCAGTTACAGTAACCACTGCATCATAGCCCCAACTAGTTTTTGATTACAGTAAACTTGAAAGTATGGGGATTAAATATCAAGTCGATGCCATTATAGGAATTGTCGAAACTCTCGCTTCAGTTTCCGCGAACAGAAAGATAAGTTATTTTAACACATCGTTTTTATAGTGCCATTATCACATTATTATTACTATTAAAAATTATTAGCTGGGTAGGGACACCAACATGTCTCTACCAAATAAGCTTGTCAGGATCTTGTAAATATGAATTCACATTATGTGAAAATATAGACAATAGTTGGTATGACAAAAATCAATATTTTCGAGTAGGGCTTCAGATTATCGTAGGCTTCGACATCCTGATTTACAATATGTAATTTGTGATTTTTTTTTCCGAACTATAATTATATAAAATAAAGGCACTAGAATTGTCAACAAATGCAGCACGGCCGGTTGTGAAGTGCATCACACTTGGATTTTAATCAATGATTTTGTAATCACTAACTGAGAAACACCTGTTGCCTAAGTATGGTATTATTTACGAAATATTAGCCTTTGAAATTTATATTGGAATGTTCAATTAATGTGATAATGTACTTCATTGTTATCACAAGTCTTTCACGATCCTTTGTTTTCTGACTGTCTCTTGAATGCATTAGGTGTGACAATCGACCAGTTATTTTCTCCTCTCTGTTATTGATAGCTCACAAGCTGAACACATCATTTAAATATTTTCTCGTGGATGAAGGCTTAAAGCCAAATAATTGTAACAACTTAGCAGAAACATTAATTTTAAAATTCAATAGGTATGATTCGATATTTTTTTGTAAGGAATGTCTCAACCATCTTTTCTTTACAACAGCGGTCCAATATTTATGTAGTCGCTTCTATTTAGTAAATTTTTATTTTATCTTTACTATAATAATTATAATTCAAATGTGCCTAGGTAATAATTAAATGTTTTTTTTTAAATTGTTGTATCGGCTCCAGTGATAATAATAACTATAATTACTTGCCAAACAAAACATTATGATCCCGAACCACCTTAATGCCAAGTCGGGGGCTTCGCGATCCGAGCTACTCTACCTCGAGGGGTTTTGTTTAAAATCTTGAGTTTCGGAGTGCCTCGAATATTCAAGAGCCTATTCAAGAGTAACCAGTCAGTACTCGGCTTAAGGGTACTCTTGACCGTCTTTTGGAACGACTAATGTTTTCTGACAGGCAGCGTTTCCTGGAACAAAGGAACAATCCCGAATATCCCATCCTGAAGGAAGGATCCAGGGATACAAGACAGGAAGAGCGGTTGGATATTGGAGTGGCTCCCTGTTGCCTTGGCCGCCCGTCAGTGTCAACGCCTGAATGTATCGACGGCGACAGGTGAGCCTAAAATATCTTCTGCAAGGCGATATTTGCCTTCGATATTTAACGATATTTAAACCAGGGCGTTTGGCCCTGTTAATCTAGTCTAGTCTCCTCATCCGCCTCTGAGTCTATCGCGGCCTTTAATCGGTGACGCCTTATACCAGGGCTCCTGGCCCTGGAAGTCAGTCTCTCAGTCACCTCATTCGCCTCTGAGTCTCTCACCCGTCTTTCAGTCTCCTTGCAGACTCTCTGGCGACCTGTACCCGTGACTATGCTTGTTTAGCTTCCGCTCGAACTTTGAAAACTTGACTTATTCTTTATGAAACCTCTGTACCTCTTCTCTTGAACATAGTGTCGGGGCACATACCTATCAAAAATGGAGTGAGATAGTAACGCCGTCCTGGAACGATTGTCTAGGTTATAAACTCGAACAATCCGCACTTGTCACCAGGGTTAGGGTGATCAGGCACCTCCCTAGTGACAACCCGACATATGTGTACGTACAAGTTTTCAATTAAACAGTGGCTTAAAGTGATTTATGAGTCCATGGAGGTAGAAGTAACATCGATTTAGAAGGCATGGCATTAGACAGCGCTTTGGTGTCTAGGCTGTTTGATCGAGATTTCAGACATTTTTCTCTTGTCTCAGCTGGGAAGTAGCAATGGAGGATGGATGCGATGCTGCTAGTTGTTCAAGTAGACTCAATGGAAAGCAGTTGTTATATAGACATTAGAGAGGACAGTTTGACTATTACTGGCATAATGAGTGTGAGGTAAAAACAGTAGCAAGACTTTATGCGATCTAGGGAATGCTTATTGACCAAACGATCGAAAACAGCCATCGAAGCGAACACGAACCTGTATTTGTTAACCTGTAACCTAATAAACCAACCTCAAATACGTAAATAATCAGTCAGTTTTTGTCAAACAGAGATATTTTTCTGAAATTAAAGTCTAATTTAAATTAAAATGTCATTTTTTAAACAAAAGACAATATACTTGTATCTTCGCGAGTTAATGCTTAAATTAGCATGTGCTATGGCTTTGATAGGCCATGACATTCAATGGTGTAATAATAGATCAATCATGCTTTTTGCTGAAAACATTTTCGATGGGTTTTTGTACCGTTCCTTTTGTTAATGTTCACTTTCTTCGTTCAATCGCCAAAGAGGTTTGTTAAGATTACTCCGACTTGTAAAAAGAGGAAAGATACGAATCTAGCGACTGACTGAGATAGGAACCGAAATGCCAATAACAGCTGTGGATGCCCTTGCCTCGCCAATACTTAACGGGGTATTTTATTGATAGCTCTCTTCTCCAGTGGGACATGGCTGGAGATCCTTTCAGTGATGTGGAACGAACTTTTCAACTATTTAAGATTTAATTTTGAAGGGGGCGTATGCTGAATATTTTCAAAGCTTTTTAGGGGATTACCATGTTGAATTTCACCCTCCTTCATTCCTTCCACTTTACGGGGTTGAGAAGCTCGACACGTTTTGGATGTTTTGTGGCCTGGACGGCAAAAGTTCTACCTCGGTCTGATACTGGTTTTCTTGGAGTCTATGACCAGACCAAAGAGAGTTGCTTGTTTGGTTTTCGTTAAATACAGATTGATTTGTCTCGATTTCTACTGAGTGAGTTACTTGTTGTGGTGAGCACCTCGCGATCGAGGTGTCCCTACAACCCGATCTAACTATGGCTTCGTTTGCTGCACGAATGATAAGTCCTTACGTACGCATATGGTCTAATAGCTGTTCTGGCTGCGATTATTTTATAGTGATTTTATTCTTACAGTCCACTTTCAGCTTCCCTGCGCTCAACGAATTTTTGATTGCTATAATAATTTGTTTCATGTTATGTGATCTATTGTGTATTGTCAGTCTAAGATGCGTCAAGTGGTCGTGACCGTCATGGTATTCAATATGGCCAGTATGATCATTTTAGCAAGGTCAGAAAACAGGAAAAAAATAATCGCGGTTGATCACAGACATTCAGTCAGTAACTTCGGGTTCACCCGATTGTCTAGTGTTACAAATTCCGGGAAAAGTATTGTATAAATTCTAGAATTATTTGGTAGGTGGAAAGATAACATGATTTAAAAGCTCCAACTTTTAACTGTCTGTGTAATTTAATGGAAACAAAAGCAGTTCAGAAAACGAAGTGTACGAAGGGATGATAAATTAAAATAAAATGAAACAAAAAAATTATTTTTACTAAAAGTCAAATGACAGCAGAGGTTTACACGAATAAAGAGCCCATAATTAAGGAATTAAACTTTGAAAAAAAATTAGCTCATACAAAATATATTTTTTGTATTAAAAAAAATTAAACAAAGGAATAGGAACGGGAAAGCCGACGTTTAAAAAAAAAGAAGCAGAAATCCTTATGTGTTCATTCATGTGTGTTCTCGGTCTAATGCTGACATCGCGTTCGGAACATTAACTCAAGCCCTGTTTCACAGAGAAATAATATTATCTGTGATAATTACTATGTTTTTCAGGGCATCAAATTAAAGTAAACCTCTTGATTTTCTGTTATGTAATACATATTGCGACACTAGTCTACAATTACAGAGTAGTTAAATTCATTCCTCAGCTGGAACCAAACGTTTGGTTGAATTTTCAAAATATCACGAGTGGTAAAATGCGCTACAACCTAACATTAATAGCAGAAACGTTTGTAAACTTCCGGTGAAATGTTTATTTAGTTCTCTATCAGCTGCAGTTGGGGGTAGAAATGCTGTCGGTTGAACATAACAGTCCCAACCACTAGTACAGATTCAATGTTGCCGGTGTAAACAGGACGGTGAAGTGGTCTTGTTAAAGTTGCATCGGTTCTTGAATCCTTAACGGTTCCGTTCCAGTGACAGACTTGTTAATGGCTCGGTAACATTCAGCAACACCGTTACTGTTCAACTGTTACTCTACACGGGATGTAACGGAAAAATAGACAAAATAAAATGATTAAATATTAACAGTCCCGATTATAGGTTATTTAGGTTAACGTGATTAACTTAAATAAACTATTAAGAACTCACCAGCTTTCTCAATGCACTATCTGGGTATAAAAATGGGTTAGCATCTCCATTTCTCAAACCCATTTTAGTAACAAAATATAAAAAGTACGACACAGGTGTTACCGGGTATCGCACTTGCTAACTTCACCCAACCTGTCGCTTCGTCTCAAACTTATGATCTATAAATGTGTCCTCCGGCCAGCTCTGCTTGCTGTACGGTGCCCCGCTATTTACCCACTTGACTGACAACACAGCCAAATATCTCCAACATTTCCAGAATGGGATCATGCGAAAAGTTGTCCGACATACCTCTCTCGAGAGCTTAAAGAATGCCGACCTCTACACTTCGCTTGGTGTGCTTTCAGTGGGTGAGTTCATCCACCGGAGACACATCAGATTTTTTGACTCGTTTCAGCACCTAATAAGCCCAGTGATTACACTATGACCCCACCCCCCTCCCGCATCGAAGGCAAGAGACTGCCGGGGAAAAATTAGGTTAAGATTTTGTTGTTGGATGTAAGTCAGTTTTAAGTCTATGACTGATAAGGTGAGCCCTATCACTTTTTAAACATGTTTAGATAATAATGTGTATTATACTTTTGTAACAATCACAAATCGCTATGTAAAATTATTAAAAATTATATAAAATGTAGCCAAGCTCCAGGACATATAATATTGACCTAGTGTATAATTTATAATAACAAGGGAATATGAATGAAAAAAACAATGAATTATATAACTTGGGATATAAATTAAATATGTAAACAGGGAGGGAGATTAATTGATGTATCTGAATGTAAATCGGGTTAGCATTGGGGATACAGGAAATGGAATGGAATTGACAAACAATTCTACTGCCATCGTAGCTTCTCAACACTTTTATAAGTTCCTACAATATCAGCCAACCAAAACATAATTAAAATCTAACTAAATCCTAAAAGTACTTGTCGGGTCGTCACTAGGGGGGTGCCTGGTTACCTTAGTCCTGGTGGTAAATTTGAGGGTTGTTTGAGTTTATAACCTGGACAATCGTTTCGTGACGGCTTTACTATCTGACTCCATTTTTTGATAGGTATGTGCCCTGACAGTGCACTATGTTCAGGAGAAGAGGTATAGGGTAGGTAGGTAGGTAGTTTGTGTGGTCTTGGATTGACCACGAATTCACACTCGGTATCTGAAGGTAGGCGAAATCCGCCTGGATCCCAAAGGCGAGTGTGAACCGGATAGAGGCAGACTCAATCGCCGCGGGGAACACTGCTTGCAGGGCCACGACAACCGTTGTCCTCTAGGAAGAGGTCTCTCTCAAGGAGGTGCTAGATTTAGCGAGACGAAGGCAGAGATTCCCACTAGGAAGGTGTGGGGTCTGACAACGCCGGACTAAAACGTAGCGAGGCGAGGAGAGAAAGAGATGTAGAGGTTTTTCATAAAGAAGCAGCAGTTTCAGAGTTTCAAGCAGGGTAGCCACGAGCCGGTAGTTGACAGGAGAATGATTTACAGGACCCAAACCGCCGGCCTTAAATACCCAGCTGGCCTTGTCAGTGGCCAATAAGCATCGCCATTGTAGTAGCCAATGATGTGGCTTTCCTTTGTTTCCTGACAGAGCATGGAAGGGTCTCCTGGCGGTTGGTTCTATTACCTGCCTGACAGCTGGCGTCCCAGCTCATATAACTAATTGGCACCCCGCATTTTTTATTATTTAACACATTTACAATGATTTATATTTTGTCATGTTATTTACATTTGTTTACAATATATATACAATAGAGTATAGGGTGATTTATCTTATGTAGTTAGCGGTCGCTACAGTACTCAAATATTACTGTTAACAAATGGCCATTCGAGTTTTGTTCCCACAATTCTATTTGAGTATCGATAATTTGCTTCTTATCTGACAATGATAAAGATTATTACAAGCGAAAATTGATGCAAATCAAACGCAAACCAGTTGTACCATAAAACAATTGTATTTCTTAAACGTGAACAGAATAATTTGATGTTAAACAGCTTCTGAACCGTGACATAATAAATTCGAAAAGTTAGCGAAAAGTCTCCACTTTTTCATGTTTAATTTATATTTCCTTTATTGTATTTTATAACCAACATCTATTGAGAGATTGTTGAATATCCATTTAAAATTTCAGACAGGTGAATCATTTGTAGTCGATGTTGGCAGACGAAAATACAGGAATCGAATTATTATTAAGTTTGATCAGGTGGAAGCATTTCGTACAAAATAACATCATTTATTAATAAACTTCAGCTTATTTGAGCTACACCACTAACAATTAGACGAACCATATATATTTTGGATTGGCTGCTGTAGGAAACAGGCCAATCTCTATCAAAGTAATACTCGATTATAGTGCATGATTCGGGGTGGTATTCCAACGCCAATGTGTGAAACGTGGAAGCTTCCAAGATACACATTAGATAGACTCCGAGTTGTTAGGGTCGTATCCTAGAATGTTGATGAACTGTGATCAGGAGGACGACTGGATGAATTGTGACTTCATAGATTGGCATCCTGTTTAAGAGATGTGTTGTGGAAGACCCAGACTGCATGGACACGAGGGAAGTTAAGAGGCTGATGGAGGATAGGAAAGGATAGAGTGATTTCGTGAGCGCCCTAAGTTCATATAGGATTCAAAGGACAAGAAAAGTAATTGACAGGGCTGGGATACGAGGAAGGGACATCCTGTCCTGAGGACTGAGCCATCCATGCAAACCCTTGAGCCGAGTAAATATCTAATCTATTTACTAGTTATTAAAGCCTGCATAATAGCTTTTAGTCTCGATAAAGTACCCTTTCATCCGGTATTGAATTAACGACCTTCCATGATAGCTTTTTTTTTTTTTAATTTATTTTAATGAAGTTTCTATTCTATTCACCCTGAGTCCTTTATAAAGGCGATGAGAAGGGTAGAGTGATGGGTTCGAATCCCACCGTCGCAGGGTAATGTGGCCTGACTGAGGCGGAGACTCTAATTAATGAAGCGGGTATTAGAGATCTGGAGGCGGGGAGTTTCTTCGGCGGGGTAATCTCGGATTTTCCGATTTAGGGTTTTCCTTTTTGTCCCTCAGGATATATAATGGGATATTCGGGATGACTGGAATCGAACTGCTTGGATTTGAGGTTCGGAATGTCTGCTGCTGGACTTTTAAATAGATCGAGCAATTAATCTGTCGGAATTGAAAGCGAGTAACATTCTTCTTTGTTCACTTCTCAGCCTAAAGACCCAACTTTACGAATGAAAAACATCCTCTCTCAAACATTTTTTGAGTGGACAACGCGATAGCCTTGGGTTCGATTCACTGTAAATTATTAGTTTTAATAGACAATTTCTTTAGGTTTCCGTAACGAAGCTCGTTGTGGAAGCTTCCGTTCTGAATAAAGAGTAGAGAGGGACTGAAACTAGAAAAATTGATATTTTTTAATTTGGTGGTGTAAAGTAGCATACTGACCACACTATTTCCCAGGGCGATGACAATGGTATGCTCTTTACTTTTCCAGTTTTTGGAAAAAATATCCCTTTTTTTTCGTATTTCAATGTAAAAAAACCTTATATTTTCACCCTCGTGTCTGTCTGTCCGGTCTTAGGTAGTACTCTGTTTTGACTTGACACACGAAATTTTCCAAAATGGAAGCCTATGGAATATGACGCGTAAGTGTCATTAATTAATCGGCCTGATCGATTTGTGTTAAAAAATATATTTTCTTGTAATTTTGAGGCGACTCTCAAATTAAAGGTATTTAATGTGTTTGGTTTTTTAGGGCAGAAAGTGTTGTTCCCATTACCAATTCTCCTCATGAAATGGTCTGTCGAGAATGTTGAAGAAATACAGGTTCTCCTCTTTCCACTGAACTTGCTGGTCCTATCTTACCCTGGGTGTTATGCTGCGATATGAACTTCCTATTCTTATTATGTACTTTATTAATAAAGTTCATAGTTACCTGCTCTGGCTACTTCCTCCCTGTGATCGGGAATGGGTGGTATCTCGTTGAAGTCCGGTTGGTGAATCCTGTCATTATGCCTGTCGTATTCCACTACCACTATCTTCGGAGCTGAACAAATAATACAATAGTAAACATTTATAACACTTTAGACTAGTCATTAGTAATTGTTATACACATCTATTAGTAAAGTCAATAATCAATTTAAATAATGAAACCAAATATATTTAATAGTACTAGAGAAAATTATAATGATTATAATGATCCTCTCGTCAAAGGAAAATGGAAAGAAAATAATCTCGCTATATATTTATTATCCTGGGACTGTACCCATAAAGAATAAAAATTTATTTTAATTTAGGAAGAAAAAAAAATTTGTACTCATAATTATACTTATAAGTCAAAAGTAGGAACTAAAATACATTGACCTACTTGAAAACCGAACATATATAAATGGTCAATTACAATTATGAAATTTTGGATACATTGCCATACAGTCTGTATTACAAAAAGCATTGAGGGTGTTCCTTTGCGTATTAAATATATTATACCCGTAGCTCATCCCCATGCTTATGTCTTGAATGGCTAATTTTAATTATGGTCTTCAATGAGGGGATGATATTTGAATGGAGCTAGCACATAGAATACTAAGCCATCGAACGTTCTTATATTTTTAACAAAACAAAAAGTGAAAAACGATTGTTTTTAGACTGTACGTTTTCGTATAATTTTCGGAAAAATCACAGTGAATTAAAACTTCATGTGCTGCTAAAAACTTTTCAACAATCGTTGATATGTTGCCTTCATGGTGAACGAATGAAAGACCTGCAGTTTTTTTGTTTTTTTTCAAAATAACTTAATATAAGAAGTACAGATCTTTAGATGCCTCTAGAATGAATGTGAAGGAAAAAAAAATTATCTACTAACTTCAACTTAAAAAGTTCGGAGCGGTCTCAAAACGATTGAAAATATGTGACAACAACAACTCGCCCCTCCTAACTTGGGAAGTAGAGATACCTATTTTAGCCCTCATTTGATATTCTAAGTCCTCGCTGGAACTTAAATTACTATCCAGTGAGGGAATGAGACAAAACTGTGGGCCACGCTGCTTATCTTTGTAGGATATCTTCAAAACTCCAGATTAGAGAAATTTGAAATCTTATAAGTTTTTCTTATCAGCCCTCAAAATACTGAAACAGAAAATTTTCAAAACTTGGGCGAGGGGAAGAAAATTTTTTTTATCGAAAATCTTGCAAATGGTGTAATGTTTTGTTGAAAAGCCAAAAAGGCGAGAGGATACGCCCAATCTAGGAGAATGACTCGTTCATCAGTAGCGTAGCGGGGGTGGGGGGTCCACATATTTCGAGGTGGCATTTATATTTTATTCTAAATTATATAATAATAAAAATATAATAATGTCTTAAAGAGATTATTATAATAAGTATGTAATTTAACAAAAACAGTAAATATACAATATGGCAGCATACATATAACAAGGCTGCTAAATATGGTGATAGTGTCAATAAAAAAACAACAACTGACTGATGATATAAAGTTTGGCAATGTCATTCAAAAATTTCAAACTAAAAAGCATGCATAAACATGCTTACATTTAATCTTTATGTGTACAATCTATCTAAACAAAATAGATAAATTTTATTTTTATTTATGTTCAGAAATTGTTGATATCCACTCTCGATTTTGATTATCACTGAAAAGGGGACATATTGGGGCCACACCAGGAGACAAAATTTGACAAAAAACTGACACACAAAACGAAATATTAATTCGTTTACATACTCACCTGTATATACTCATAGCGAAATAACAATAAAATTATAACTATAAAACTAAAAGTCTTAAGTGTGCCTGAAATAAATAATATATATAAGAGCAATGATACTTTTAACGAGAGAAATGGTTTTGATGGTTTTGACTTATTTAAATATGAACGAACATTTTCAGAAGTTTTGGATTTTATGAAAATTTCCAAAAGCTCCAGCTAATTATCACTAAGAATGTTTAGTGTGGTAAATTACCTCTCGTCGTGGGTTCTGTCGTGGTAGGTTTTGTTGTAGTCGTGGTGGGGAGTGTTGTAGCGGCTGTTGTCGTGGGAGTTGGTATTTCTGAAATGACAAAGATATAATTAAAATATATATGTATATCTAAGTAAATATTTTTATATTTATTAAAATTAATATAAAAATTGTCCCCTCTGTGTGATTAATCTGCATCTATAACGGCTTTATAAAATTAAACTCTTAAAAGGATTATTTTTACTTTGAAAATAGCTTCCCTAGGAAAGCAAAAAAATATGTTAGTCTTTATAATCAAGCCAAAGAATATATTTTTGATTCTAACTGGAAAACATTTTTAACAAAAACGGGAGAAGCCGCCTGTCTGCTTGTATAGTCAACAATATTGTTAGTTATAAATAAATTTATTAACCTAAATTATTAATGCTGAAGTATTTCGATTACTGTTTGGTTAGGAAGTACGGGAAGAAAAAAATGAACATAAACAATTTTGGGCCTTTCGCTAACTTTAAGTATTCTCAAGTCTCAGCTGTTTTTATGGACATATTAATGATGGTGCAACGTACAAGCAGTTATAAAGGTATTCTAAAAATAATGTTTTTTTTTGTAGGGTTTCATTGTTTTTTGCTTTTTTTTTTTTCAATTCAAAAACTCTTTTCCTTATCTGATATGTGTGTCTATGGCGATTGTGAGTTCCCTTTTCGACCATTAAACATAAACATTTATATCGAGGTTACAATTGATTAAGGTTTTTTTTTTTTTATTTCCTTCTTAGCTCTCAAATTTTGAAGATTATGGATAAGGGAAAAATAAAGGAATTTATTTGGGGTGAGCGGATCATTTTACTAGGAGTAACTGTTTGAAGGCGGAGTATTGATTAAGGTAAAAGGACAAAGCATTATTAAGTTTTATTAATTAGTTTATTACTTGGCCATAGAATTAAAGTAAGATTAATAATATGTATAATATTGTAGGGGTGGTATTTATCTGAACCACAAACCTTCTTACCTGATAAGGGCTGAGTCGTCCTTTCTTTTCTTTAGTATGTAGACCAATATTAATTTATATAAATTTATTAATCTCAAAAATATTATTAAGGTCAAATCAAAAAGGAACGAGGAAACCAGTAAAAACAATAAATAAATCTTACCGAATTTTATTGGAGCACACTTCAACATGTTTGTACAAAATTAATAAGGAAATAAAAATGTTAATTCTTCTGAACATATTAAATAAAAGATAGTTATTTGTTTTCTCTATGGTTCAATGTAAAAATGACTTGAACCAAAACATGAAATAAAATTAATAAAACCTTTGATTTTTATCATGAAGTAAAACTTACGCAATTGAATAAATATCTTTGATTAAAAAAAAAAAGAAGATTAAAATCATCATCACTCCTTTTGGTGCAAACATCGTAAATTTCTTTTTTTTTTTTCGAGTCAATAAGTCTGTTTTAGTGTAAAGGGCGGGCGAAGCATTAATTTATCAATCACTTTAGTCAAATAGTAAAATTATGTGAGTTTTAGCGACTTAAGATGTGGTCTGGGTCGTCAATAAAGTTCGAATGAGGTCGAATCCTTAAGTTCTGATCGGTTGGCCGGCTGGGTTGTTGAATCCATGTTGTATGTGAATCACCGTTGGTAGCCACTTTGTTTGATAACCCGATCGTATTCAGAATGTCGAGAGGTGTATTAGCCTATATTAGCCTAGAGGTATATACTACCTTTGGCAACAACTAGCCGTGTACTGACTAACTGCAACGATGGTCGATCTAAGCGATATTATAAACAATGCGCCTGTACACTTTACTCTTTCAACGTAAACAAACTCTTCTTCCAGTTATAATTTGTTTAACGTCAATCGAACAATTTAAACGTAATATAATAAAAAAATAACAAAAAACATAATCAAATCTTATTAATTATATGTTTGAGCTTATTACTTCAACAAAATTCATTCTTGCTCCAACAAATATATTGGGAGGTCAAGTGGACTGTAATTATAAAAACAAAACAACATAAAATCAGGTAAATGACAATATTTAAATAAAACAGCTGTGGCCGGGTTCATAAATTCCTAAAGTTAATCCATTGATGGGTCTATCTAGAGGAATCACTTTGAATTTGTGCGCTAGTAAAAATAATTATCCTAGAACTTAGAAAATCTTTCAAGAGGGAGTAATTATCAATGTAATCTAAACGCTTACTCGTATGGTACGGCATACTGTTATAATAATGCTTTATTTATTTACAAATTGTTTAATTTGTTCAAAAGGTAATATTCAGTGAATGGTGAGGTTTAACAGACAAAACGAAAGATTTTTTTTTTTTTTTTTATCGAAAAGTGTATATATATCATTTTATTAATAAAGGGTGTCCCAGAATTAACGCAAGATTTGATTTAAATAGAAAACTTTATTTTTATTTTATTGAATTACAAAGTAAATTGGATAGGGTTATTTATGGAATAACACATCGGGAATGGCCTACACGACTTTGCTGGCACATACGCACTCTTTTGTCGAAATTGTCCACCACCATTTGGCATAAATGCGGTTGAATTTCGTTGATGCAGCTTTGAATTTCGTCTTTTAATGCACGGGTGGATGTGGGCTTGTTGACGTACACCATTGACTTCAAATAACCCCATAAAAAGAAATCTAAAGGTGTTAAATCACACGATCTAGGGGGCCGATTCTGATCATCGAAACGAGAGAGTACACGACCCGGAAAGGTCTCATGCAGTATTTGAATTGTTTCATGGGCTGTATGGCATGTGGTACCATCTTGTTGAAACCACATATTGGCCACATCAATATTATCCAATTTCGGCACAAAGAACTGTGTTTACGACGTCGAATTGAAGTTCCTGGATTTTCACTCACGCACTGCTTGGATATTGACATTTGAACGGCTTGTTTTTGGACGACCAGTGTGTTTAGTGTCTCCAACTGATCCAGTCTCCCTAATTTTTTCAATCAATCTCTTCACAGTTGATGAAGTCAAAACACTATTCCGAGCATATTTTGTATGAAATTTTCGAACTGCGGCCATGAAACTTTCATTATTTTTGAGACAAGGTTCAATAATAAAGACACGTTGTTCTATCGTGTAACGCTCCATTTTTACTAACCCTAAACTGTCAGTTGTCAAATTGTTTTTTTTAGGGTTGCCACCACAAATGGCGGTAAATTCAAATCTTGCGTTAATTCTGAGACACCCATTATATTTAAAAAAATTGTAATGTGCATACATACAAATGTATAAGTAATTAATTACGGTGGTAATTCTACATCAATGTATATGAATTGATTGTAAGAAATATGAAATAAATTATTTTCATCAGCATGAATTAATATATATAGGACATTTTAAATGAGGTAATGATTCGACGAACTATAATTTATTGTGTTTTCACATCCAACGCACTTTCTCTACCGATTTTCACGGGCGTTTGAGCAATGGGCCGTCATTAGAGGGACCGGATTACTGTCAGATCAACGCTCCAACTATCGCAAATACACTCCGTCATGTCCGTGAAATAACAGCAAACAGATGTCCCATTTCTGTACTTCATACTCATTACTTGTTTAGTTAATTGTATAACAAACGCTCAGTCATAGGCTCAGCTTGTTAAAGCATTTACTGGACCAACGGTCAACACATTCCTAGCCCCAGAAGTTATTAACATGCAAACTTCCGTTCTGAAAATAAAATATGCATCAAGACTACAGATATTTCAATCCAATGCTCAGTGGCTCATCGAAGTTGAACCGTTGTGCCAACATCTTCACCACGAACAAATAGAAGTTACCCTTCTCTCGGATCAGAAACGTCCGCTTACCTTTCCATATTTTATCAATAAATCTTCAGCGTCAGTATAAAGAGAGGGGACTAGTTCACGGCAAGAGCTAGGCGTAGTAGCCCCTTACTGGCCAAAATAAACAATTATATGATTGACCGAAATAAACAGCTCTCTCATTCGCTGTAGGCAGAAATAGCCTGCATATATAAGGCAGAAATTCAGAGCTTTTTCAGACACAGAAGTGAACACGTCTCTCTCTCTCTCTCTCTCTCTCTCTCTCTCTCTCTCCATGCACCCGCGCTTTTTTCTCTGCTCGAACCATGGCTTTCTTATTTAATTAACTCTGCATCTCTCTTTCCTAACCTTGCTATGTTTTAGTCCGGCCTTGTCAGACTCCACACCTTCTTAGTCGAAATCTCTACCTTCGTCTCACTAACACTAGCACCTCCTTGGAAGGGACCTCTTCCATGCAGACGACGATTTCTGGGGCCGTACAAAATGTAGAGACCTCCCACGGCTGGCACTCACGACATAAACCATTTTAAGTACAAAATCATACCGACCTAAAAACTCGATATGTTCAGGTCTGTATTATAATACTTTAAAGGAGATGAATATAAATAAATTACCCAATTACACTAACTTAGTGGAGTCGTAAGTCATCTGTGGATATAAATCTTTGGAATTCGAAAATTATTTGGCAGATCAACACAAGAAAAGCACAAACCTTTGTTGTTGATGAGACACTACATTAGGGTTCCAGAATGAACGATCATTTTCATTTGAACAGTTGAAAAAAAAATACTATTGCTAATGTTTTAATCAATCATATAAATTGTTTTAATAAGGTAATTACTATTAGTCTTAAATTTTTGCCTTTCATAAAGCACCGAATATTTTAGCGATGAGTAAAAAAAATTGTTTTCTTTTTGTAATCGTCTGAAGAAAAATTGTATAATATAATCGTGTCAATATTTGCTTACAATATTCAGGCTCAAATGCTTTTATAATTTTGAAAAAAAAAGTGAAAAACGCGAAGCGTAAAACCAATATAATTAATTTGCTATCTTGTTTGAAATTGGGCAAATATATATATTGTTATGTAAACATTAAGCGCCTGCTCCAGTGAAAGGGACAAAATGATGTACCGCCGTTTATAGAGTGAACGTCAAATACTAATTGCTCCCTTTGACATTTACAAGGCTCAAATATTAGCTACACTTTCAAGGTTTCCTTGTTAAAAAAGTTAATTACCTTTTCGCTTATTAAGCTCAGAGTCACTTTTTTGACTGCGATACATCAAATTTTAATTTTAGCAATAATCTGTTTCAGATCCCCCCAAAAAAGTTTCAGAAATTTCAGATATATAGTATTATTTATTTTCATGGATTTTTAAAACCAAGTTATGTCACTTGTGTGTCTGTTTTTGCTTTTCACGATTCCCTTCTTTAAACTAGGAGATTTTTTTTTTTTCTTTCATAGCCACTTTAAATTTACAGATAATTATAGGTCCTCAGGCGAATCTATTTACAAATTATTCTGTATTTCCTGTAGCATCACTACATTATATACAGGTTTTGTTATTTTATAAAAATTATATAATCCAATAAACAACAGTAATGATACACATTATACGTGACTGGACTGAACTGACTAATAAAGCTGATAGGGCTCACCTTTTTGATCAACCTTAAAACTAACTTATATACTAATTTTTCCCCGACAGTTTGTTGCCATCGATGCGGGAGGGGTGGGGGGTCATAGTGTTAAACACTGGGTTGGTTAGGTGGTGCAACGAGTCAAAAAACTTGATGTGTCTCTGGTGGATGTGTTGCCACATACTGGGGGGGGACTAGTCACTAATTTGCTTATAGCTTAATGATTGCCATTATCCAATTAAAGACATGACGTTGATAGAAGAGAAGTAGTACACAGTCCGGCAAAAGGGGGCACAGTCATGTATTGCGGGTTCTCACGCATCTAATTTCGTGACGGCAACGATCCTGTTTATTTTAAAGAGGCACAGTACTTCCCTTTGATGCTCCGATACGCGTACAATAACGAATGATTATTTATAAATTTCATAATAATTAAAAAATTAAAATTTGTATATGAAAAAAGATATATACCTCCTGATTATTAATATTTATTGTGTTTTGCGACGTTCATGGGTAATAACTTCAAAGGGTCTATAAAAAGGTCTTCCTAGCCATTAAGAAACCCATTATTGACCGATGCATAAAACTTGACTTGAATTTGTCTTGTCCTCTATCATGATAAATAGAATCACGGAGACTGACAGAATACAATTTGAGGTAGAATGTATTGTATCGGATTGGCCGAGGTCGGTCGGTGGTTTCATTATCAGAACCAGTGTGGATACGCTAAAAGCCAGGTGACAGCGGACCACCTGATTTTTTCTATATTCTGCTTCCCATTATAACTTTTCCCATTCCCGGCATGTTCGTCCCTGGCAACTTTTGAACACCCCCCACCCCCCTCCTCTCTCTCTCCCTCTAAAGCCTCTGATGTTAATGCGGTTGGTTCATCCTACCATCGAGGCCTAGGTACTCAACAAGCAATATTAGAACCCAATGCCAATTCAAAATATATCAAAGACTATTCACATGATGAGTTGCAGGTTTGTAGTAAATAATTTTTTATTCGGCATCACAGTGAGTAAAAAGGTCTAGAACAATATAGTCAAATAATAGATGGTTTTAAAAATAATCATAATTTTACTAAATATAAACCCCTTTTTCAAATGGTGTCCATTTTGGAAAATTAACATTGAGATAGTAGTCTGCCATTTTTTTAAAGCTTTCATTTTATAGCCTGTTTACAAAAAGGTCCAAAAATCCAAAGCCCAGAAGCTATAAAGTTTGGATAAAAGAACATGAGTCCTCCTCGGGATTTTAAATTCCTTTAGTTTTTATCGGCTATCCAACCACCCTAATCCCGTAGCACCCTCATTGCCCTGCACCACTCATCCCCATAATCCTCCTCGGAGACTGAAACCGCAGTGACCTCGTGACCTGCTATAAATACGTGATAGAGGGAGTCCTGGCAATGGCCAGTTTCTCTAATCATGTCCTGAGCGTCTGTGGCTCTCGCGCTCTTAGTCAGTCACCACTGGATCTTATCCAGTGACGCGGCCGACGTAGGAGCGTGGGGGACTTCCCAAGACTCCGCTTCCTCCTTCGCACGCGAGGGAGGTTACAACCATGTGAACTTGGGGGGGCCTCTGGGCTGTTTGTATATATAGTAAGAATGAACGAGAGAATGAAAATTGTAAATTGGTGTGAATGAGATCATTTATCACAATTACTTATAGCCCAATCAGGTAGATTGTAATTTTATCATAATAAAAATTGTTAAAAAAAAAAGCAATAACCACACAATAACTATTCGATGCTACCAAGCGCTCTCTACCTTCAAAGATGGTCATGGCAGGCCCGACTTACTACATACTTATATACTGTTATGTGTATAGCCTGCCATGTAAACCTATTATAGAGAAAAGAATATTATGTGATAGAAATTGAATAGACGAGTTAGCTAAAGTATTGGTGTCTCTTAGCATGGGAAAGGGCTTGAATGACAGGCAGTGACCTTTTGTGTCACGAGAGAGGGAGAAGTAGGGCAGACAGGGTGGCACTGTGAATGGTTCATAGTGACGTACTAAGGAGGTGTTAAAAAACACTTTTTATACAGAGAAGTAGAAAAGAAATTAAAAAAAAAGCCGCAGGCGTTAGTGAGACATAGAGTGAGCAAAGGAGGGTTTGTTATGCGGAGTAATAGGAGAACCTTCTCACTCTTTCAACGGCGACTCCAAGAACAGATCTATGACAGAATTTTGAGTTGAAGGCGAGGGTGGGGGCCTTACCCTCGTAGGACGTAGGGGGCATCCTGTCTTGGGGCACCCGCATCAATGAAGACATGGCTGTAGTTTCTGTAAGCATAGTTTCTAATAGCAAGATCTTTCAATCATTTAAATAAAGCATATCATATTGACAATTTGATTTACAATAAAGATATATCTTCTATTAATCACAACGTAAATTTATTAAAATAAATTACTTTGGTTGTTTTTTTTTGGTAACGCTGTACACTCAGAATTTGATACCAGAATACAATCTATTAGTAGTCGAATGGTTAAGCGGCATCCCAGTTTATAAAATATTTTAAAAAATCAGCTTGAGCGTAGATGCTTGGGCATGAGGATAAGTAAAGTAGGTATACATGTTCACATATTAAGATACATTCTTCATAATTTACCTACATTGAATATATTTGGATACAGTTGGATATATTAGCTGCAGTTAATATGCTGGTATTCGCCTGAGTATCCCGAATACATTAACCCACCATTAACCGAAGGTAGCAATACTATGGGCAAGTACAGGGTATATTAGTAAGCAAGTCCATTATAGACTATTCAAATAGACTGTTCTGGTTCTCAAAAACTATATGATCTGTAGGGCTTTCAATATTGCTCTTATTTTTTTTACCCATAACTCGAAATGTAATAAAAACTGTTCGTAATTGATCTAAAAAATAAGTATTCAGAAGGAATAAAAAAATCTTTTTTGAAATAAAGAGAGACTACGAACTGAAGAGGTTCAGGTCCACTGTATCGGATGAAGCAGCTGCGGTTGATCCAGGATATCCCGCCCTAAGCTATAAGGAATAGGAGGATATGTTTTATGTATGAACCAGTGACAGGAGATGACTAGCAGACAGGGCACGTAGGCTGTCCTATAGAGCGCAAGGACCTGGATCAGGCGGGATGAGGACTTAGCGTGCTGACCCACTTAGTGTCCCTGTCATCCAAGTACTCTACATATCCTGCTCCTGGAGGCTTCTCTTCCAGGCTGTCGAAGGGATTTGGCATTAGTTATCCCTCACCATCAGGCAAAAAAAAAAAAAAAAAAATGCGAAAAGGTTCAGTTTTGTCTTATACTACTTTATTCGGACAATGAGTAATAATTGTCATTGATCCGATTTTCACAGTTCAGCATCCACTCACTCATTCAGACGATAATGAAATATACTCAGCCTAGAGACCTTTCAAACCCACACGATGACGACCGGATGTGGAGGCGGTGGAGACTGACCAAGTGGTGAGCAACAGACGCCCAGGACATGACTGGAGAAACTGGCCATTACCAGGAATTCTACTGAATTTAGAGAAGGTGATGATACGAATGTGTAATGGTTAAAGAGCTATATATATATTAATCACGACTATATATATATATATATATATATATATAATAATTCTGACTATAAGAAGAGAATAGAAAAATAACTTCATAACTGTCTAACTTATTTTCTGTAGTAAGTTTGAAAATAACAGACACAATGCGAATTATCTTAGGGAATTTATGAAGTATTGAATGATAACGAGGGGGAAATTAAGTCACTGGTGAAGTTTCTAAATGCCACCACAAAGCTGATTGCTGCTTTGTAAAAGTGCTTGAATCAATACTTGTTTTAGGTTGGCTAATCTTATAAGAGTTTGCAAGAGTAGATGACAAAAAAGAGAAAAAAAATCATTTATAAAATGCTCCCGTATTTTAGCGAAAACTTTCAGCTAAGCTCTAAAAAACAAACTTATTCTTTACAAAACAGTCATCCTACGCTTCACAATAATTGAGCTCCACTCGTTAAACCAGAAACAGTAAATATGCACTATACTCAACAACTTGCCCGTTCACAAACTGAAACTTATTTCAACAAAAAAAATAGTTTCTGAAAATCCATTAATTCTGGAGATTGCTTACTACTAGGGAAAATTCTCTCATAAGATACATTCATAGAATAACAAAACAACTGTTGCTAAATTGAAAATTTTCTCTTGTATCTAGAGTATGGATTCCATAAACCAACCACATACACAACATAAAACAGGATAAATATACTTTATATGCCCAAAACAATCTTTGTTACGTATTTATCGTAAATACTATTATTTAACCTGTAAATATTTTTATTTAATTTGTAAATAACTGTTTTTTTCATTATGTTATAGCCAATAGTATTTTATTAAATAATAGTAATATGGAAGGGGTACTGGAACAAGTAATAACAATTTAGTAACAAGTATAATAGTAAATTAAATTGTTTATGAAGTTTCTTATCTATTTATAACAAAAAATAATACAATAAGAAAACAAGTACAATTTTGAATTAAAGATGACATAAAACTCTCCTGGTACATTTCTAAGCTTAAGTTATTTATTTAATTGAATGGTTGTTTTCAGTGGTTGACCCTGAGCGAAATAGCTCTGTCAAAATTGACCTTTCCTTCATGTACCTAAATACCTTTCTCTCTGAATGTTCCTCGGTGACCTTTTTTTTCCCCTCTTTGACCTAATTTTCAGATGAAAAAATGGTTATTACTTTCTAAAAATTGCTTTTGATTTGTCGAGCATTGTCAATGGTCCGTTTGAATGAGAAAAGTCTCTCGTGAATACAAAGGTAAGCAAACGGGGTGGGAAAAGAAAAAAACACAAAAACATTGAGCGATAATTTAACATTTTCCCGTAAAACAGTCCCCAGAAGAAAGCGACCCTTTAACAAAGCCTAAGCGGGACTGACGACAAAACTTTTTTTTTTTTTTTCAATATCCTAGCTAACTTTTACAAGCTAGAAAACTTTTAATATCGCAACACCATAATAGCGAGGCCTTTCATCTTCCATCAACTCTACTCTCCTCCTGATCTTGGCTCTTTAATCATTTTTCATAGCTGTCGTATCAAGGGATTAAAATTTTGATGAAAAAAGTGACCATTTGTTAGAGCCGAGGCATCGGAGAGACTACTGCAATTGATTAGAATAGGCGGTGTGAGCGAACACTCCAAAAATTAGTCCAAAAAAGCCAATTCGAATTTGAGACGAGTGAAATTACATTTGACAATTATGGAATGCAAACGTCAGCCGGAAGCCTGGCCCGGATAAAACTTAACCCGCTGAGACGAGACCTATTTCACTGACCCAGGGCTTGTTTTGAAAACAATAAACTGCCTTCCTGCTGACCGATGGCACTGATGACGACCGCCCGTGTGAGGCAATCTTCACCTATTTCCCCACGCTAGCTGAGAAGCCATGATCCACTTCTCCTCCATACATACCTTCCCAAAATTCTCCTCCCTCTCACTCAGTCAGACTCACCTCACGCAGTAACACTCTCTCTTCCCGACTAGACGTAAATCAGTAGTTAGTAAAACCGTTACCTCGTTGTACTTGTAAATAAACTCTTCTTGTAAAAAGTCTGTGTAAAACTTCTTTAACTTGACTATTTTCGTTAGGTTATTCTGCTGGAAAACTAAGGGCTACAGTGTTCGTTGTACATCTGGAGTAAATTTTCATATTAAAATATTTATATCATCTTATAAGTTATTCCGACCTCTGAGGGAAGCTATTTTCTTGTACGCAACTTTTGTTTATTATGAAAACCACACTTGATACAAAGACATAGTGTGTATAAACGTTATTCATTGATTTACAATTCGATGGAAAACCAACATTTCAAACTCCTCCATTCCTTTAAATATGTTAACAACCCAACAAATAAATCCTACACATACTAAATATACGTAGATTCACGGCTGAAAAAAAACTAGAATGAAATGTTAACATTAAATAGAAACAATAAAATATTAATGGTTGATTTTTATAGTATGTGTATTTATCTCAAGAAATGTACCCTTCACCTTTGTGGGAAAAGAATTTTTTTTTCGATCTGAAGTTGATTTCGAGGTGAGAATTGAAAAATCGTAAAGTTATCGAAACGATCCAGAATTTGTTAACGTTTAATATGTTTTTTTTATTGTTATATTTCTAGTTATGTATTATATTTAACAGGACGTTTCGAGGTGTCGGTGGATGAATATACATACAGACAGACCGGTGAAATAAGATTAATCCATACCTATTAGGAATAAAAATCCGCAGACAGCGATGGGATTAACCACCGCCTCCTGTATAACAAGTGTATAACTACGTAACTAATTATCCTGTGATAATCGGAAGTCGAATCAGTCCCCCCCCCCGGACAAAATTAAGCAAACTTGTTGATTGTTCCGGCCGGACAGCTCGTTAGAGAGCGCCTGCCACGGGCGATGCCAATTACCCGCCTTTTTGTCTAATTCCCGCCAGAAAGGGCGCGGGCTCCCGCTAAAATCCCGCCCATCAGACTTTCAGTTCTCCCTCGCTATTTTACATAAGTTCAAAAGCTTTTCCCCCTCAGTCCCGGCTCTCTTAATTTATTCATTTTTTCTTTCTTTCTTTATTTATTATCTTTCTTCTTTTTTCGAAGATGATCTTTTTTCTTTGGAAAGAGTGGAAACTGTAACGGGCGCATTGAAATATGAAGTTAAGCTTCCTAATGTTTTCAGCCCGTCGTTTCTCAGTAAGTATTGCTAATAACTCAGGCGGTGGATCTCTTTGGATCGCTGCCTCACTTCCTTTAAAAGAAAGTAAAAATTGACCGTATTGAAACGGCAACAAAGCGGTCGATCCAAGAATTATTTTCCTTTGCATTTTTGTTTTGCTGCACCCGCGAAGGAAAATGAATGAAGTCATTTCGCCTGGCCGAGGGAGACTTTTCCCAGTAAGGTTCCCTGGCTCACGGCCAGTTATACTACCGACCATAGAGATTTTTGAACAGTATTTTCGTTATTTGAATAGAGAAAAGAGTTTTGGTGAAATAGTCTACATGACGTTAGTAATGGTGGGTGTATAATTACGACATAGAGTGAGGTATGTGTGCGAAACATTTTCATGATGATCCTGGTTCGGGACCGCAAATGTGGATGTAATGGCTGCTACAGTCCTCGCGTAATTGTCGAGCCACCAACAGGTGTCGCTTTGGAGTTTAAAATGGGTCTAAAATATAATTTTACTCCGTAATAACAAAGGGTAATAGCAAAGAGTAATGAAGAAAAGAGGTAAAGAGGCTACCGATCCTTGATTCCATCAGATGTTTTTTTGTTGTAATCTTTTTTATCGTATTGTAATTATCGTAATTGTAATTTTTAAAAACTAGTTGGAATTTGTTTATCTAACCCCTTAGTATCTTATGCAGCCTATAGAAACTTGCTAATTTTTTCTCTGCCCTCTACTGACCGCATCAGCTCTCTGTTGTGCTGTGTCCCCTTAGCTTGGGATATCCCTTTCCTATGATCCAGCAAATGCTATCTTCGAGGGCATCCTCTGGATCGCTTGCCTCCAGACCTAACATTGCTTACTATTCTATGGACGTGACAGAGCCATTTAAGTGCTCTGTTATTTATTAAGTCCCGCAGGGATCTCTTTTTCCCAGGTACATCACCTATGGCTAAGTGCAACCTACTTCCTTGCTTCTTTGTTCCTGGCAAGGATTCTGCCCAGTAGACAAACACAGATAAGTAGCTTTGTTTGTTTCTTTTTGTTCTTAAATTTTACACAATTCTACCTCCGGGCAGTCGAATGAGTTCTCTCCATAACTTCCCCAACAACAATATATATAATAAAAACATCACGTAAAAATTGACCGTTGCGGCCCCCTCATTATAACTTTTACCAGCCCCCCCCCCCGAATCAAGGACAGAACTGGCGGCCGCAAATTGGACCCACCGTCTAAGACAGTATAGGCGATGTGGCGCCATTAGGGCAGCTTGTGACGTCATCTTAGCAGGGCCGTCATTAGCGCTCGCTAATGAACGACTCCTTCCTGAATCTGACATGGCGACCAGTTGATTGTAGGGTACCTTCTTCATTTCCGCTCAGCGGAATCTGTCGGTCGACCGAAAGTGGCATTAATTTTCAAAAGGTATCGTGTGGAAGAATCGCACTCTGTTACTCACTTATACATACACTGTAGCGATGATTGATTTTATAACACTAATTGATAAATATGTACAGGCAATAATTAATAACATTTAAATAAAGAAATTGCGCTGTATTTTGGGACGTAAAGATTAATTTATCAATTACAGTTTAGTGCTGCAGGCATGATAAATGTACAATA
The DNA here is from genome assembly GCA_930367205.1 of Acanthosoma haemorrhoidale. Classification (NCBI taxonomy): domain Eukaryota; kingdom Metazoa; phylum Arthropoda; class Insecta; order Hemiptera; family Acanthosomatidae; genus Acanthosoma; species Acanthosoma haemorrhoidale. Next base: position 109,538,607 of record OV884014.1, on the reverse strand, counting down.
TCCATCAGTGAATGCAGAATACACCGATATGTAACTAATTAACTAAAGGAAAAAAGTTTTATAATAAGTTTAATTTATAACAACTTCAAAGCTTCAATTGAGAGTAAAGAACCAGTTAGAACATTGAATAATTTTTGGTCAAGTTAGTAATTATGATCTTTATCTAATTTTTATTAACAGTTTTTGTTTAAGCTAGAAAATTTTGTAAAAAGGTAAAATGAAGTTATATACATTTTAAATGAGTAAAAGCGAGTCTCCAAGTGTTTAAAGGAGTCGAGAATGCGGTTTATTGATTATGGATGTGCTGACAGAAACCTATCTTGGAGGACACGACGACTTGACGGGTGGATATGACAGAAGATAACAGGATATTTGCCCAGTGGCGATGTGAAGGTTTGTTCAGAGTAGGCTGGTGCTTTGTTGTTTGTTGTCAGGCGGGCGATGTTTGCACTCAATAGGAAATGACCAGCTTGGCAGTAATAAATGTCAGGATTTAACTTATCTATGAAGTTTTAGATTTCGTTTTAGATTGTGCAACAGAAATGAACAGCTGGACGTGACGATATTTTATTAGATTGCTTGATGCAGGCATTGGATGTTGCGCGTATGGCAAACAAATCAATATTCAGGGCACAAATCCTCTTGTAAGTTTTTAATGAGATTCTGGATACGATAAATGATATTTTAAAAAGTCAAATTTACTGCATTTTTTGAACTCCAGTGTACCAAGGTAAATGAACACATCAAAATTCAAAAATGACGCTGGATCAAACTAATGGAGTCGAGGGAAGGGACTGATACTAACACCTCCAGGACAGCCTACTACATTCCAGGGTGGTTGCATAGAAGCCCTTATGCTTACTGCAAACCATGAGGTGCAATTAGTACATCATTAAGCAGTACAATATTTAATATATACAAAAGCACTTTTATTAGTGAAATTAATGACATGAGCAGATTTTTCCTTACAGGAGCGAATCCTTGTCTTGGACCATTGCTTGACTTTTTTTCATGTCGATTTAAATCATTATATATTAATATTATACAGTACAAATACAAATACGCTAATGACACAAAAAGGAATAATAATAATTTAAGCTTGGTTCAGGAGCAATACATAAAAACATAAAGGGCGAACTATGGGGATTTAAACCGAATATAATTATGTGCGAAAATTCTTTATTACAAATAAATATGTAATCATAGAAATATTCACAAACTTAATCCGGATTGATATTTTGGTATTTGTTCTATTGAGCCATTTTCACTCTAAAAATATTTTAACTCTTAACACAGGCAACTTGTGAACTACTTATTAACCTATACTATTAAGTGCTACGGAACAAATGAATTAAGAAAATAAATTTTGTTTTACAGTAAACGTATCCTAAGAATAAACAAATATAAGGTCCAAGATAGGCGATAAAATTAAACGTAGAGAAAATACACCTGCAATTTAAACCATTTAAAAAAACAAAAAAAAAAACATTGAATACAGATAGACAAAGTTACTAAGGACGAAACTGTTTTCTTTGTGGCATTGCCAATCTCTTAAGGTCTGGTCGAGTCCCAAATATACAGAATAAAATTTATATGTCATGGTGAAAGTCATAAAATAGTAACGAATGGGCACATACTAATATTTAAATGCTCTTTTTTTGTAAGTTGAAGCACTTTTATTAGTGAAATTAATGACATGAGCAGATTTTTCCTTACAGTAGCGAATCCTTGAGTTGGACCATTGCTTGACTTTTTTTCATGTCGATTTAAATCAGAAATGCACAGCGCACCATCATAAAGAGATAAAAAATGAGTTTGGTGAGGTCACAGGTCGTGACCGCGTCCCTAAGGATCTGTGCCCTGCTCTCACTCACCACTCGTGGTGAATTGACTATATAAAAGTGAAGATTTTTTTCTGTTTCTCTATGTGTATAACCATCCACAATAGTTAGTTGTATATTACAAATGGCCTAATGTTTTTGTTTTTTCCCCTTAACCCCTTTAAATTATACAATGTGAAAATATGACAAAATCAATGACAAAATGATTTCTCCTCTTTCTGCTATGCGCAGATGCAGATGCAGAAGGAGGTTGGGTTAGTCAAAATACAGGTTGTGGTTAAAAACGAAATGAATATAATGCTAGGTGATGGGGCTCACCTTCAGTTTGAAAATGTGAGAGAAAAAGTTACAAACTAAAACCTAAACCTAGAACCTAAGACTAAAGCGTTCCAGCCGCGACAGCGTCCTGCCATTGATGGGGTAACGGAGCGGGGGTTATCGTGTTAAACACTGGGTTTGTCAAGTATTGCAGGGAGTCGAAAAAAATGATATGTCTACGTTGGATGAACTCATCCACCGTAGGCAGCTCAAAGATCCCGTGAAGCTCACTGTTACTCCGCAGCTCAAATGAAGTACCTCTGACCACTTTCATCAGTATACCGTTTTGGAATTTTTAGAGTCGCCGAGCTGTCGTATACGTCAGATAACGAAAAAGCGGTGCACCATACAGCAGAGTAGGCCTGAGTATGCTCTTGTAAATCAATAGCTTTAGACGCAGTGATAGATTGGGGGAAGTCAATAAATGCTTAAGCCGGTAAGACTTCGTGCGAGTTTGCTTCAACTTATTCGCAAAATGGTTACTAAAATGGAGGTGTCTGTCCATTTTAATCCCCAGATATACTAGGTTGTTGGCTGGTGAATTTTCCTCGTTCTTACTATGTAACTAGTAGGTAGTGGGCTTTTTCCCGTGAAAATTACACAGTCAGTCTTACCCACGTTTACAGAGATACTGAGTCTCCCCAATCTCTCACTGATCTGGTTACAGGCTACTTCAGCCTGCCTTAGAGCTACCTTGGCACTCATGCTGCTACTGTACACCGCTATGTCATCCGCGAAAGCAGTAACTGTGGTATCCTAACGGTTAGGATGTTGACTTGTAATATGGAGGGCTGGGTTCGATCTCCGCGACCCAACCGCTTCGGCCAGAATTATTTCCCTCATCTGGCCGAACATCGTATTGTCCTGTTTACATCCACTAATGAAGTAGGCCAGATGCCCACTGACAACTCTACGACTGCAAACGGTGAATAATTGCAAATCGGCTTTACCTGCGGATTGGGGGGGGGGGTCAGGCAATTAGTCTCCTCTTTTCCCTTCCTTGTTTTATTTTTTTTTATTGCGGGGGCTCTCTGGAAGTTTTAATTGCCATCGGTCGTACCCTCCCCCCCTCGATCTGCCCCAGCTATAAACTTTTCTGAATTAATGTGCACAAGCGGCTCTGACCGACGGGTCTTATTCGTTTTTTATTTTATTTTATTTATTAAAAAAAAAAGAGACATTGTTACTGGCGTATTTGTGATATAACTAGGGGCAGTCGCTCTTGACAGTACACCTGAGTTTTGTATCACATTGACTATATGCATTTGAAATTTGAAAGATTTTTTTTCCCTTCATATCCCCTTGTTATTATAAATTATGGAAATAAGTATAGATTCTACAGTTTTAGTATTTTTTGTTGCTGTGTACCCCCTGATCAAGATACAGATTGCAAGCTGAAGGTGAGCCTCATCACCTAGAGAGTGTATGTGTTTTTGACTTTTTAACAACAAACAGAAACGTATTGTATTTTATGCACTCCTTCGAATGCATCTATCGTATGCAGCAAGAGGAGAAAGATGTAAATTAAAATTTATTTATTTATTTTTGTTCATTGTTAATAAAGAGAGGTTATGAAATAAAAAAAAATATAATAGATTATACATAAACGACTTGATCTACAGTGTCATTATATGTCCTGTAGCGTGGTTACATTTTGTATAATTTTACAATACGTTTTGTGAGTCTGTTGCCAGTCTGTCGGTGGTGGTGTGTTAAACACTGGGTTTGTTGTTTGCTGCAACAAGTCAAAAAACTTGATGTGTCTACGGCGGATGAACTCATCCACCGTCGGCACACCAAGCAACGGATGAAGGTCAGCTTTCTTTATAACCTCTCTCGAGAGAGGTATGTCTGACCACACTTCTCATGATCCCATTATGAAATTGTTAGAGACTTTTAGCTGCATTGTCAGTCAAGTGGGTAAATAGCGGGGCACCATACAGCAGAGCTGGCTGGAGGACACATTTATATATCATCAATTTGAGACGAAGCGACAAGTTGGATGAAGTTAGCGAGTGCGATAGCCGGTCAGACCTGTGTCGTACTTTTTATATTTTGTGACTAAAATGAGAAGAGAAATGGAGATGCCTATATAGCACATTGAGAAAGCCGGTGTTTATTTTAATCTTTAAAATTTCAGATCCATGAAGTCAATTTGATACAAAACTCAGACGGCCAGATGTAATACCTCCAGTTATAGCAGAGATACTCCACTAACAATGTTACAGTTACTGTACAATTAGTTAACCAGTACTTAGTGTACTTTAAAGATACTATGGTACAGCTGGAAATTTATTAATAAAGAGGATTATAGGTAAAGGAATTAAACGTGGAGAACAGTCCCGTGCATTAAGCCTTCTTAAGTCAGATCAGCGACTATTGAAGATTTAAAGTATATTTTTGCCCAGTGTTCGATAATCAATATCTACCAGACATTCTACACCCTATGGAGTCCCTTAATATTCATCAAATTTGGCAGATTAAACCTTTATGGTCAAAGTGGTATAGCGGTAACTAACCTGTCGAGTGAAGAACAATCCTTAAACATAACAAATATTTAAATAAGTATTCAATTTACTTAACAACTGAGCATATGTAGACCAACTTACTGGTGCTGTTAAATAAAAGGTATCTTATGTTATTCAAACCAATAGTTGTAGATTGCAATTGTTACTAATATAGATAGCATTCGTAAAAAAATAAAACGATTCCTTCTTTTATCAACCATAGCAAATATTTGAACAAATCTACTCGGAGTAATAATTTGCGGCAAAGTTGATATTAGCAACCGGTGCTGAACTATGACGAAACGACCATGAATAAATATTATAAAAACACTGACGTAGCTGGTTTTTAATAATAAGTTGATTCCCGATAAATTCTTCAGTGGTTTCTTCTTGTGACGCTCGTCCTGATTTTGACCCTTCAGTTTTCTATAGGGCCTTTGTTAGGGACAGGTTTGACATGGGTTGCCTATCAACTGTATGTCTGCTTTGAGATGTCTTCGCATTCAACCGGCGCAGGTTGGACTTGATGGAGACTTACACATAATTTACATAATTTTGACAACAAATCACATGAATTTCCAGTGCGAAGTTTAAATGTTGTGTTAAGTTTTATGAATTGTTTTTTTGTAAATGCTAATTATAGAGTTTGTATGTTATGAAGATGGCATAAATAATTGAATCCTCTGTAACGAACTTGTACATCCTTAGTTATTATTTAGCATAGATTTTTTCGGACTACTTTATAGTTTATATAGTATAGTTATTTTAAATGGAATATTATGACCTGAATTCAAATATGGCATTCGTTTTTGCCTAAGATCTCACATTTCTAGCATATAACATTGTAGTAAAATATAAGTTACACTATTTTAAGTGTATTAATCTATAGATCAAATAAAAAAACTAAACATGGATTTTATATTGATATTTTGAAACAGTCCCTTTTTAAACTCCGGCAGTAATCTGCCATCATGTGCGTATCCCATCTTCCTTGGTAGTGAGCCTCCATAGTTTTAATATCCTGGTGAAATCTTTCACCTTGTTCCTCAGGGGTGTCTTCTAAATTTTCACTAAAACGGTTTAAGTGGCTGTGTGTAAATAGTGCACCTAAATACCTATGTTACACACATGGGGTTTGGAACTGTTAAGCTTCTCGTTTACCAAGCTCAACACAGTTTTCAGCTTTGCGTTGGCCCAGAAAATTTCTGACAACTGCGACAAATGAAGTCCAGACTTTTCGCTCACCCTCATTCATTGAATTTACGAAGATAGGATCTTTAATGAGTTGTCTTATTTGTGCAATATTTGCAAAACATGATCGGTTCTTATCAAGACCCTTCGCAAACTGCTTCAGTCCCAGCTTTATATGCAGAACAGGAAAGATGATTGTCTCTTATTCCACTGAGGAGTCGTTAATATATATTTTCATCTTTAATAAATATATAGTGGAATATATAACTAGTCTGTAACTGACATTATTGCAAATATACAGGAACCAATCCTTGTATGTATGATTTAGAACTGTATAAAATGATGTTAGAACTTCTCTATTTACAATTTCTTTTTGTATTTCCTGTAGCTTGGCTACATTATATACAGGTTATAATATATAAAACAATAATACTCTGCAATGTACAAAGTATAGTGATGTACATTATATACGAATGGACTGAATTAACTAAAGGTTACGGGGCTCATCATTTGGAATTATTTTTTTCTTTTTCTTAACCCCTTTAATTTTTTTTATGCAATATGTAAAAATATGAACAAAGAGTTGACAAATTTTTCTCCTCATTCTGCTATGCGCAGATGCATTTGAAGGAGGTTGGGTTACATCAAATCAGATTGAAGTTAATAGGAAATAACATGAATTCAAATCTAGGTGATGGGGCTCACCTTCAGTTTGAAATCCTTTTGTCAAATAGAGGTATATTTCAACAACACATGTGTCGGGCTTCTCGATCACGTCGGGGTCACCAGTTGTCGGGTTGCCACTAGGGGAGTGCCTGATCACCCTAGCCCTGGTGACAAGTGCGGATTGTTGTAGTTTATAACATGGACCATGTTCCTTGTCGGCGTAATATCTGACTCCATTTTATGATAGGGATGTGCCCCGACAATACACTATGTTTAAGAGAAGAGGTACAGAGGTTGACATGAAGAATAAGACAAGTTTTCAGAGTTCGGGCGGGGGCCCGGCAGCGTAACAGGTACAAGGCGCCAGAGGGTCTGCAAGGAGGCTGAGTAACAGGGTGACAGACTCAGCGGCGCTGAAGAGAGAGTAGGCTGACGAGGAGTCTAAGTGACTGCCTTCCAGGGCCATGGGGCCCTGATGTAAAGCGACCGAGTAACAGTGGCTGAGGAGATGAGGAGACTTAGAGAGAGTGGGCCAAACGCACTGGTTTAAATATAGTTCCTGCTTGGGGGGGGGGGCGACGTGAGGAAATGCGCACACCTGCCACGAGGTACGTGACCCCTCGTCCCCTAAAGGACTGTTTTATGGCATGGCTTTTATATTTTATGGCTGACGGCCGTCGACCCTCTTACCTGCCTTATTTACGACTGCCGGCCCGTGCGTTTATTGCTAGAAAAAGCTTTTACCATGTTTTACATCTAATTACAATACATTATATATGCACCAGAGTATAGGGTGATTTAACACTTATGTAGTTAGCGGTAGCTACAACATGTCTTATTCCTTTGCGAGAGTATCGTTTGAGAGAAGTTTTACTCTAATAACCTGTATTAATTTTTTGAAGCTGTTAGTTTTGTTCAAATATGCCTCAGTTTGTCAGAGAACGGACAAACTCTTGAGTTATGGGGAGTTGTAAGTTGTTGAGCAAAGTGATTGTTTATGTTTAGTGAGGGTAGTTTTGGATGCTTTTATGTTTTCAGTACTTGGATTTACAAGTGGAACTTCATATTGGTGAAGCATCGGTTATGTCAGAGGGTATGTCTGATTTCTTGAGAGATTTTGTTAAAATCAGGGAACATTATATAGATGTGCAGCTTAAGGTTTGGGATTAATCATAAAGGTTTTGATACCTTCACCCCGGTTTAGTTGAGTTGAGTCCCTTCCCTCGATGTCAATAGGGGGATCTGGTACTCGTTACCCTTCAATTGTTTATTAAGTGTGTTGAGGTGATACAACACTCTCTATCACGAGAAGGCTGTCCTAAACTTTCCCGTTTCCGCAGAGATAATTCCAAGTTATTATATATATTTTAACATTCATGATATTTGAGCATATCATGGCCAGGAACCTTCACATCTGGTAAGGATCTTCCGTTACGCTCCTAGGAGTGGGGATGAGATAAACGGGCAGTCTTAGCACAACCGTCGAATGGAACGCAGTTAGCAAGCTCCCGAATTGGCGGTTACCATACAGGAAGAGAGGAGAAGAACCAACAGCGAAAGTAACGTTGATTGGATTACAGGAAGATCATCGATTGGGTGATATTAATATTGTTTCTTATTATGGATCCATTAAAAGAAATTGAGCTCAAATAACCATCTTATTTGAATATATTTCACAATTCCCAGTTTCTCAATTTATTAATAACCACAACATTAGCCTTGAGATCGGGCGATTCAATCGGGATAAATTCCTATGTCAAAGACATAAAAACAATTTGAATTAAAGATCTCATGACGGACCTGCCAAATTAGTTAAGGTAAATTGATCAATAAAGTAGAAGGGAAATGGTGAAAAATGAGGAAGGTTTCAATATATATATATGGTAGTTAAGTACTCACGGTACAGCTTTATGGAGCCGTCAGTCTCGCCGAAGGAGTTCTTGGCCAGACAGCTGTATGTGCCGAAGTCCTGCTTGGAAACCGCCACGATCCTCAACTTCATCTTGCTCTTGTAGGACGAGTCCGACTGCTGGGGCTCGAACTTCTCACCTCCTGCGACATAGAAGCATTTATGACCGTTAAACATTATTATAAAGCTGTTAATAGTCACTTGAAACAAATGGGCTTTTAATAAGTAAAGGGTTGAAAAGTTGCTTTTCTATTAAAAAAAAAACAGCAGAATCTGTCCAGAAATCATTATGAAGTGTTAAAAACCTGACAAAACAACAACCACAAATACAAATGTGTCATGAAAATGTTTACATGAAGATAATTAACACTGTTAGCTCTAGGGTACCTGATATCGGATTATGGAGACTCCTGGGCACCAAGGTGGAGAAGCATGGCTTCTTTGCGATCTTGTCTGCCCCAGAGAATAGCATGGAATACCTTGAGAAGCGGAAGCTTAAGCTGAACTATGGGTTCACTAAGGTCGCTCTCAGGGTATTGGATAAGAAGAAGCCGCAAAAAGTAGTACAGGAGAGGAAGGCGGCTGATAAGGTGGAGGAGGCAAGGAGCGATCCCGAGGTGGAGGAGTCGAAGGGGATCGCTACGACGAATTTGCCAACTCCAAAGGATGGCCCCAAGGCGATGAATATGGCGGCTGCGGGGGGTGGCCCCGTGGCGGGGGCTCGGGGGCGCGCTGGGTCTGGGCCCTCTGTGGTGGGGAGGCCTGGGTTTGGCGCTGTCTCCCGGCGTCCGCCTCGGGGTGGCCCTCCGGGGGCCGGCGGGCACTGATCATGGTGGTGAGGCTGCTGCAAATTAATCTGCACCACTGTATTGCAGCATGTGGTGTTCTGCAGCAGTATGTGAGAGGTAAGGATATTGATATTATTCTAATACAAGAACCTTACCTGTATAAGGGCAGGATGGGGGGGCTGGCGATGCGTGGGTATGAGATTATTTCTGTACCCGCGCGGGCCAGAGCCTGTATCCTGCATAAGAGCAGTCTTAAAATGCTGCCTCTATGGCAATATTGTTCTAGAGACTTAGCAGCAGCTCAAATGGCCCTCAACGAGGGAAATCAAGGTGGGAGGTTGACGATTGCATCGGTCTACCTCCCATATGAAGAAGGAGTCCCGACCGAGGCACTTAGTAAGCTAACGGAAGGGACTGGCTTAAGGGGCGAGCTTATAGCATCGCTTGACGCGAACGCTCACCATCAGCTCTGGGGGAGCAAGAACAACAACCAGGGAGGTGAGTGTTTAGTAGAGTACATAACTAGTAATGACCTAGACATTCTAAACAGAGGCAATATTGCCACTTTTAACAATAGAATCAGATCTGAGGTCATTGACATAACCCTTAGCACACGCACTATAGGCCTAAGGGTCAAAGGCTGGCATGTCTCTGAAGAAGAGTCATGCTCAGATCATAGATACATTAGATTTGATCTAAGTGGTAACATCACGTCCGAAGCCGTGTATAGGAATCCCAAACTTACAAACTGGGAAACCTACTATACACAGCTTGAGGAGGAGGTCAAATGCTGTCCTAGAGTGGTGAGTAGCAACTGGCATTTGGAACATTTAAACTCAACATTGACTGAGGCAATAATTAAGTCATACACTGGTAATAACACTGTATGTAATGTTAGATCCAACAGGAACTGTCCCTGGTGGAACAATGAACTTGGCAAGTTAAGAGCTCTTACACGTAAACTCTTTAACGCGGCCAAAAGATCAGGCAGATGGGACACTTATAAACGTGCACTCACTGATTATAACAAAGAAGTCAGAAAGGCTAAAAGAAGGGCGTGGAAGAAATTTTGTAGCGAAATAAACGATACAACTTCCATGTTTAGAGTAAATAGGATCTTATCCAAGCAGTCTGACAGGGGAGCATTGGGCTCCGTCAGGGTGGGAGGGGGCTATTCGGATTCTGAGGAGGGAACCCTCGGTGCCCTGGCGCGCGCGCATTTTCCTGGCTGCGGACTGATGGATACGATTAATAATGACCCTACCAACTGTGAACACACTAGTTGCAAGGGTAACTGGGCAGAAGCAAATAAAATTATCAATTCTGCAAGGGTGGAGTGGGCAATTAATTCTTTTGCTCCCTTCAAATCACCTGGTATTGATGGGATATTCCCAGCCTTGCTACAAAAAGGCCTACCAGTAATTAGGCCCCTTATACTTACCTTGTTAAGGGGAAGCTTGGCACTGAGCTATATTCCAGTAAGCTGGAGGATGGCAAAAGTGTGTTACATACCAAAACCTGGGAAAGAGTCCTATGACGAACCCAAGTCTTACAGACCAATATGTCTGACTTCATTTTTAATGAAGACCTTGGAAAAGGTCATAGACAGACATATTAGGGATGGAATACTGGTAGAACGACCGCTCCATAGCGCCCAATTCGCATACCAGGCAGGAAAATCCTGTGAAATTGCTCTCCACCACCTGGTTTCCAGGATTGAGAGATCCCTAGATCATAAAGAAATAATGGTAGGCATCTTTGTTGATATAGAAGGTGCCTTTGATCGCACACCCTATAACACTATGGCATCGGCCTTAGAAAGAAAGGGGATTGGTTCCTTAACCTCTAGCTGGATAAACACCATGCTAGAGAATAGGATTCTACAATCACAATTGGGACAAACCAAACTGTGGATGAAGCCAGTGGGAGGATGTCCACAGGGAGGGGTGTTATCTCCATTACTGTGGTGTTTGGTCGTTGACTCATTGTTAACAAACCTAAACTCTGCAGGGTTCTACGCACAGGGATATGCTGATGACATTGCTGTGCTCATAGGGGGCAAGTTCTCAGAAACCATTTCTGAGTTGCTTTCCGCATCGATGGATCTTTTGAGGGATTGGTGTGAAAAGAATGGTTTAGGAATCAATCCCCAGAAGATAAATCTCTGTATCTTCACTAACAAAAGAAATGCTATAGTTAGACCACCCTATATAGGGGGGACACAGGTAAGCTTTTGTAGTGAGGTAAAGCATCTAGGGGTTACTCTGGATAGTAAATTGGACTGGTCTAAACACATCAGGAATACTACTACGAAGGCACTTCGATGCCTTTATGCATGTAAAAGGGCTGTGGGTAGGACCTGGGGACTACAACCCAGAATGTTATTCTGGCTATATACCGCAGCAGTGAGACCAATGGTGCTCTATGCCTCTATGGTGTGGTGGCACAGAGGTAGCATTAGTAAAAATAGAACTTTGCTTGGCAAACTACAGAGGCTTCCATGTCTCATGATTACTGGTGCCATGAGTACAACTCCTACTGCTGCAATGGAAGTCTTATTGAACTTGAATCCACTGCACATAGAAGTAGAAGCGCAAGCCTTGAGCGTGGCTTACAGACTTGCGAAATCAGGAACAAGATCCAAAGTCATGACTCACATGGGGCATGGGAACTTGTTCAGAAGAATTGATGAGGACGAGGTGCTGTCAATGCACTCTGACCTACAAGTTAAGAAACACACAGACGTCTTATACTGTGCGGTAAACACAAAGACCAAACCACATAAACTGTGTAATGGGATTAATTGTTATACAGACGGCTCACTAACAGAAAACGGATCAGGGGCCGGCATATGGAGGAAAGATAAACCAGAATCTGGGATTTCTATTCCTTTAGGTAGACACACCTCGGTCTTTCAGGCCGAAGTGATGGCGATCAATGTCTGCACCCAAACCTTAATTGGGGAGGGTGTAAGAAACAGACTGATCACAATTTTCACGGATAGCCAGGCAGCCATTGGCGCCCTGAGATGCTATACGACCAGATCTTATTTGGTTGAGGAGTGTAAAAACAACCTAAACACACTCTCGCTAGCCAATAAGGTTAGAATCGACTGGGTGCCAGGACACACAGGCATCACAGGCAATGAAAAGGCAGATGGCCTTGCAAGGGTGGGCTCAGAACAGACACCTCTTGCACCTGAACCCATATGTGGTATCAGCCTCAGCTACGCAAAAAGGCGTATAAAATTAGGTTTAGAGGACAGGGCAAGACTCTCTTGGAGAGAAACTAAGAAACAGGAACACTCGAAACTGTTTCTTGATGGACCCTGTAAGAAAAGAAGCTCAGTACTTCTATCAATGGACAGGTGGACACTCAAAAGTGTGACAGGACTCTATACAGGTCACTGTCGGTTAAAAAAGCACCTCTTTAATTTGGGGATAGTGGAATCACCAATCTGCAGATTCTGCAAGAAAGAGGGAGAAACGTCACGTCATATAATATGTGACTGTGATAACCTAGCTAGAAGGCGATACCTTCACTTTGGTAGTGATCGCATTGTAGACCCCAAACTATGTGAACTGATCGATCCACTCAGTATCCTCAGATTTGCAAAGGCCGTGGGCCTGTCACATATATAGGACAGGGATATGGACGGCGCACAATAGGTCTCACTGAGGCCGCGGTGCACAAATGCCGGAAAAAAAAAAAAAAAAAAAAAAAAAAAACACTGTTAGCTAATTTTCCGATGTCCGCCTGTTTGTACCATACTGTACCATGTTTTATTCGTTGTTTGTTATTTGTTACTTGTTAACATGATTTGTTTGTTGTTATTTTTTATTCGTTATTTTATAGAATTTTACAGGAGAGGGAGAATAAATAGATTACAGAAAACTGAGGATAAATTAATAAATATATTGCGTACAAAATTAATTTTGTCGCAGTAAAGCATCCGGTAACAGATAATTGGTTCTTAAAAAAAAAATCTAAATTATTTCTTATTCGAATAATTAAACTAATTCGATTGACGAATAAAAACAATTATTCGTTATCAGCATAATAAAATAATACACTAATGTAAATTATTTTTTAATTTTGAATAAATATTAAATCCTATTCAATCGTCATTTGATATTTAAAATGAAGTTTGCCCAAGTATGATTTGTACGATATTTTCCGAATAAACTTTATTCGTTTCTAAAATATTGTCGATTTAGTTTGGACAGAAGACATTTTATTCTTTATTTTATTTTATTCATTTATAAATTTACTGAAGATAGTGGCCCATGGTGAGTACTTACCAATAGTTACAAATTAATAACATCTTATTGTAAATGAAATTGGAATCCATCTTAGATATAAATTAAACTTAAATCCTTGACCGAATTATTGAATATAAGTTTTGTTCAGTTTGGACTTTCTATCCCTGGATCGTTTGTCTCGGACGGATTGAAATGGGTTTGTGAGTGGCAAAGGTATTTAGTCATGTGATTATACATATTCGGAAATAATGTGACTAATATATTATAGTGTGCTTGCATCAGAGGGGAAAATATATCGGGATTTAGCTTAAATATTGCACCTTTTGTCATGACATTCGGTTAGTTTGTGCTATAGCCAAGCCTTAGATCGAGTTGGATAACAAGAGGTAATGAAATAGTGTGTTTTTTTGCTATTTTAGAAATAACAACACTGTATTATACTGTAGCATACATAAGTTCAAACATGGCCTATACAACAGCTCCCGCGTCTCCCACCCAGCTCCTGGTAGGTAAAACCAAAGAGCTTAATAATTATATCAGGGTATGTGGCCTCGTTTGAAAATTCTCCAGCAGTTATAAAGAATAAAATGTCTTATGTGCAAACTAAATTGACAATATTTCAGAAACGAATAAAGTTTATCCGGAAAATATCGTACAAATCATTGTAAAGTTCATTTTAAATAACAAATAATGAATGAATAGAACTTAATATTTATTCAAAATTAAAAAATAATTTACATTAGTTTGTTGTTGTGAATAATTGTTTTTATTCGTCGTTCGAATAACAAATAATTTAGAAATTGTTTTTTTTAACAACCAATTACCTGTTACCGGATGTTTTACTGCAACAAAATTAATTTTTGTACGCAATATATTTATTAATTTATCCTTTTTTTTCTATAATGTATTTATTCTCCTTCTCCTGTAAAATTCTATGAAATAACGAATAAAAAATAACAACAAACAAATCATGTTAACAAGTAACGAATAAGTAACAAATAACAAACGAATAAAACATTGTCTGTTAGTTATATTATAATAATTCCCAAGTATGGTACAAACATGCGGACACCTGAGATTTAGCTAACAGTCTTAATTATCTTCATGTAAACATTTTCATGACATCCTCTCTAAGACTCTTGGTCTGTGATGTCTCATTTCACATTGGACAGATCTGATTCATTTGATCTTTGTTTTCAAATATGTGCCTAGACCTGTGGGATTCCATTTCCACTTGCACAATTTAAATCCAGAATTACGTACAAATAACAGTACAAAACCTTACTTACGTTCGGTATGATAATTCATAATGGATATTTGACCTGTGGGTTGTTCAAATAAGCTTTAGCCTCTTCACAACTTTTATTGTACCAATACCGTTAAACAGTCATAGTTTGGCTTGTTCAGGCATCGTCGTAATTCGTAAACATCAATACCCGTGGAAATAATATTACACAAACTACATGAATTTTCTACATTCAAGTGCATAGTTGCACTCCTTGATGATGGTAGAATGTGTGAAAAGAGGACTGTTCACTCATATTGTGTCAATAAAAGGATTGTGAAGAGTAAAAGTTGACGAACTGCCCGCAGATCTAAGCATCTATATCCTGGAAAATAATACAATTCATAATCTTATTATTATAACATATCTTCCTGTCTGTAATCTTATCTTCAGGCTTACTCAATCTACCCATGGAACCTTTCTGTCTCTTTTTCCTCCGGTAATTATCGCTACTTTTAACTTGCTGCTAATTCGGCACAATTACTGTAGACATTTATCTCATTTTTTTTCATTTATTTCTATTCTTTATTTATTATGGTTTCGTTATATTATAATAGGATAATCTCAAGAGAATACCTTGTATTGTAAACGTATACCATCAAGAAATGTGTGATAAACGGTATACGATACAATCTCGTTGGAATAAATAATGGTAAATGATATGCCAAGACAATTAAAATAAGGATATAATATAATAAAGTATTATTCAATGTAAGCAATTATATAAATTACATAAAAAAAAAAAAATACTGGAAATAACATTTTGAAGTCGTTGATGTACATTTGTAAAAACCTATTTTGTCAGTCTCTAAAGATAGCAGAGACACTAATGTTATGCACCACCACTTTTGTGTCTTATTATCGAAACATTGGCTGTTTAATATTCAATCTTAGCTTTATTTTTGCCATTGTCTTATTTCAACGTTATAATGAATTCATTCAATCTCGTGGACACGAGAGGAAAAGCAAACAATTCCTCAGAGTTTTATATTATGGCAGAAGCTGAATGGTTATCGAGAGTAATGTATCACAATTATCATGAATTAAACATGACACGAGCTCCATTCCACAGTGGCGGAAACGAAAAAAGCTTTCGTAGCGAACATTGGCATGGCGAGATAATACAAACCGCTAAAAGCCGTTATCTACTAGGCAGTGACACCCTTCGTCTGCGATCGAATAAATGCGATTAATAAAAAATTTGAGTGGGGGGAGTATGAGTTATCAGTTACCGTTAACAGTTGGGGGGAGGGGGGAGGAAAAGCCTCCCAACGTCCTCTCTCCTTTATATATAGAACAATGGAAGGTTTTTATCAGCGTCGTCCTTAAAACTTTTCCCGTGTTTTTTAGGTTCTTAACCCTTGTTTTGTGTGCTTGCACGTGTTTCTCTCAGGGTGGATAATGAAGACACCACTTGCACATTAACACTAGCGTAGTTTCTCGCCGCTGGCAGGTTGTTAGAGAAAGGTTCTGATTACACAAGCCTAAAAGAAAAAATCGTAAAAAAGCATATTAGAAATGATTTTTTCTATATTTGGGACACTGAATGTAAATATGAAATTTATAAATTAGTTCCTGTATATTTCTGTCTGTTGTCTAGTTAGTTTCAGGAAAATCAAACTGATGGAGTGAGCTTCCGCTAACTTAAGTGACCTTCGATGGTTAACTAAAGTTGAGGTTAGTTTGTGAGTTCTCGCCGTGTAGGGTATCGAGTTTGGCCTCGCGTTATGTTGGCTTTGTGATGATGATACAACCTGGGCACCGCATCAGGATGAAAAAAATTGCCAGAACATTTGCTACCGTGCACTACGAGGAAAAGAAAAAGTCTGAAATTCAGTGTACCGATGGTTTGGAGAGAACCCAAAAAAAAACACTGCTATTCCTGACTAGTAAATATTAATGGAATGAATGGAAACGACCGTAGCATGTGGACTTATCCTTATTTAATCTCTGCATGATGTCCCTCACGCAATGAAAGTGCTGGTACCAATGTCTCACCAGCTACCAGAGCTCTGTGAGGACGAGTGATGTCCCTCTTATAACCCTTATGGTACTAATGAAGGAGACTGTGGTTATGAGGGGATGTCGTCAATTCTTCAATCAGGACGAGTTTAGTAAATGACCTCCCTAGAGATCTCAAGCTGTCAAATGAAGCTTCTGAATCACTGGCTTTCAGGTTGAAGGACAACGATTTACTGGAACAGGGAACCAAAAGTGTTTAGCGACTAGTTGGTTTCATCGATGACTTTTCCCTCTATCTTTGTATATAATAATACAAATTCCGTGTTTAGTTAGACTCATGGATTCAACATAAAATACTGTTGTATATATAGTCATTTCACTAAAATGTTATATCTTAGAAATTTTAGCAGCTAGGAAAAAACTAATGCCACATTTGAATTGAGGGCATCAAATTCATATGAGGGCCAAATACTTGGGCACCAAACCCTGATGGCCTGTGTATTAGGTAGTCATTTAGTGGGCCTGCCAGGGTTAGTAGTTTAGTTCGCCTGAATTCATAGCACACTATACGATTTTGCTTTAACATTCCATCTGTGTAATATAGAAAAATTGATTGTACATACGTCCATAGGGAATCTGGACCAGAAAACCAAGATGAACAAGAATTATAGTAATTGTGCAAATACTAGTAGGTGCGACCCATATCGTAAACTGATACTTAATACTTGAAAATATGTACAGATGATAAACATTCATTATCTCATTTAGAGTTTTCGGCGAGACTAGTCACATCAAAATACTGATTCGTTCCAATGTCAAATGCCTTTCTCGTTGTTGTTTTGGGATTTTTCTAGCCTATGTTGATAAACATGAAGGCGCCTTCAGAGAACGAACACGCTAGTTGTGAGGCGGTGGAGGTAATTTTGCATTGTTTGTTCTAAACGACAGAGAGAATTATTCCTTGACAATTATCTCGCCCCCTTATCGATAGAGAATTAAAACGTGACTCAGTCGGCCCTTCGCAGAACAACAACAGCTAGTCGCCTCAAGAGATACTCGAGAAAAGAGTCGGGCGGACGTAGAAAAAAAACAACCTTATTTGAGTTAGGTATATAAGGTGTTGTGAAGTGGAGGGTGGAGAGGACGAAAGCGGGAATTTAAAGGGAAGCCTAAAGGGCTGTTGGCTCGTTAAAAATAAATAAAGAGTGGAATAAGAGAATTATAAAGGACGAGGCGACAATAGGGCAATTTGAAATAATGCAAGGGCAGGAGAGAAACCAAAGGACTCAATGCGGTTTCCTAACTCGCTCCTTTCATAATCAGCGCAAATTGTTTGTCTCTCTCTCTCTCTTCTCTAATTTTCATCACAAACAGCTTTTCTTTTTTCACTTTTCTCTATTTCTTTCTCCTTTTTACTTGACAAGTCCTAATTAGATTTTTTCTACTCAATGCTAGTTTGATCGCAGCCTGTTTGTAATTGTACCGACTGCAAACAGCCAAACATTCGCTTTACCCTTCCCCAAATAGTGTTCTTCGGCTCTTGTCTTAAACAGTGCCCCGGGGGGGGGGGAGTCTCGAGAACCATTTCCCAAACGGACATGACAAAGGGAGAATCAATTATCAATGTAACGTAGTAAACATCATAGATCCAATTTTTATCACGTATATATTAATTATAAGAATACAATTGTTCATTCATTCATGTTATGATGTAAGGGCTCCAAAGGCTGGCAATCAAATCTGCCCAGTTGGTGTACGCAAGGCTTTACTTTTAAACAGGTACTGCAGCAAGTAGGTATGTTCCACATCTCGGCCCTAAAAATAGTTCACTCAGTATTCGTATTACAGTTCTGAGTCGGAAATGAAATGAAAATCTGAGTCGGTTTTAACTCTCTTTTTTGTTTTAGTAAATAAGTGAGCTATTTACAATTTTCGGTCAAAAATAGTAAGTAGTTTTATAAATTTTCAAAAGAACAAGACTCCAGCCCAAACGCATAACTAGTTCCCGATCCCAGCACCGCAAAAGCTCTCAGGGGCTCGGGCGTGGTAGCCCCTGATTGGGCAAAATATACGATCATATAATAAGCGGTTCTCTCATTTAGTGAGGGCAGGAATGACCGGCCTGTATAAGGCAGAAATTCTGAACTTTTTCATACACCTCAAGTGAACACTGCTCTCTCTCTCTCTGCACTGACGCTTGCTGCTCTAATCGAACCATGGCTTTCTTATTTAATTACTTCTCCTCGGCATTGTTAGACCGGCCTTCCCAGCGGAGTTCCCTGGCCTTGCCCCGCTAATATAGAAGAGACCCCTTCCATGCAGACGACGATCTCTGGGGCCCTACAAAATGTGCCTAGTAGCGTCTCCCCCCGCGATCCAGAGTGCGTCTTTCCGGTTCAGACTCGCCTTTGGGATCCGGACGGTTTTCGCCTACCCTCAGACACCGAGTGTGAATTCGTGGTCATTCCAAGACCACATCAACTACCTATAATACCTAGCCTGTTAAAGTTTACAATAAATTTAATTTAAATAATTATAAATATCATTTATGAGGCCATTGCAATGTTGAATGCCTATGCCGTTCACACCTCAATTATATAATATAAAAAGGACATCTGAGGTCATGGCGTTAGGCAGTATTTTGAGGTCTAGGTTACTTGCCTCTGTTTCCAGACGTTTTGGCCTTATTTGATCATTGGTGATTTGTTACTTGGACATATTGATGTTTGTTGCGCTTTGTCTAAATATAACAAAGTTGCTTTCTGCAGTCAAGAATAAATATAAAGCAGTGCAATAGTACTTAGATCAAGATCAAAAGTTGATGTCAATTGAGCAGACATAACTTAAATATGACGAGCTTCATTGATACGCCAATGATATTCAAGTTTTACAAATTTGTGAAGGTAATAATTGTTCGAAGAAGGAGAATGCAATATACAACATTGGCTCCAAAAGAATGAATACAACACTGTTCAATTGAGAGTAAACAACCTGAGATATAACCTTTAAATACATAAATAATGTATGAAAAAAATACACTTTAGGAAATTGAAACTCAGTTAGTTGGTAAATACTAGGCAATCGATCACTGGATCAACGAGTTAATTGACTTTTTATAATTTCAAAACTATTATTATCCGTGTTAGAAGGAAATGACTAACCTATTCGAGGTTCACACAAGTATGTACGGTCACATTCGGGGTTCACACAAGTATGTACGCTCACATTCAACTCGAAATAAAGCTATTTCAGCACGTTTTGATACATAAAGTGCATACAGGCGAAAAATAAATGGACAAGAGTATAATTATTATTATTTGAACTAGTGGTTTAGGAAGTGAAAGAGGCAAAATGAGAACCGCTCCATCGACAAAAGCAAAAGGACATTATGACACTGTATTTGAAGAAGGACCCTCTGGAGAAGGGTCCTTTGTTCTAAAGACAATGGCTTTGAGCGTTCATTTTGACCGTGTTGCTATTTGGCTTGGGAGGTTTATTGACATACAATAATAGACCATAGGGTCCTCAGGGCGGTAGAACAGGAGTGGTTCATCAATGAATAGAATGATGTTGGAAGACAGTTTTTGTCTCGATGTACAGGCTTAATGGTTAGGGTCTGAGGCCAGGCCAGAATTTCTGCCGCTCTCTCATCGTCCTCATTAGGGAAAATGAGTAGATACAATTTCCGGATTAGCTGAGCTTCTGGCGTAGAAATTTGGAGGAAACATTGTCGCTCCAGTTCTCAGGACTAAAAAACATTAAATTGACAGGTACTTTATCATCATAAAATGTAATAATAATGGTACATTAACTGGCTTTGGACAGATATATGTAATCAGCGAAAAAAAACATCAAATAAATTAATTAACACGAAAATTTTGATTAATAATCTAATTTCAATAGAATTTTTATTCTTACTTTATAAAAAAAAAAAAGAGAACCCAATATGAAGCATACATGCGTACATGAGAACGGGCGGAGGTTAAATCTAAAACAGCTAGAAAAGTGCAGGATTAAATTATCATAAGTTAGAATGAAACCATTAGTAATTAATAAACATTATAAGTAACACAATGAAACTGTTTCTATTTTTTCTCTACAGTTAGTTTATTTCAGTATATTTACAGTTTGGATTATCTACAGTTAGTTTATTTTAGTATAGTTACAGTTTGGACTATCTACTGTTAGTTTTGTAGTAGATTGTGAATTTTGTGCATTTTACAACGCTTTAAAAATCTTTCCTTTAGCATTATTATTCTTTACTTCAATTATTGTAATCAATTATTATTCTTTACTTCAATTATTGAAATCAATTATAATTCAAATCATTTTAATTATTGTATCTTATAATAGTTGAGACAAAATTCGAGATATTATTATGAAAAATAATTACTACATAAAATTGGGATATTTTTTGTTCAAAAGTGTTAATTTTTTTTTTTTTGTATTATTTTTGTTTATTCATGTTTGATTTTGTTTGTTGCATTTTACCAAGAAGTGGACTCTTGTTATATTAGAAATAAAGTACTTCTCTCTTAACCGTATAAATTTTCAGACTTGTTTGACAGTATAGCCTCCAGCTTCCGGCTGGACTGAAGATGGTTCTTCCCGTCTATGGTTACCACTGTACGATTTTTGCCGAACCGAACCTTCGCGAACGGCAGCGGACTCTTGTTGTATACTGCACCCTCAAATTCCCTATTTAAATGCGGATAGCTATTGGCTAACGGCCCATTTGCAAATCTCACAGGATTAGAGGGGAAGGACGAGGGTGAGGGGGTACTGTGTTTGTCAACACCAGGCTCGTCAGGTCTTGACGTATTTGCAATGCAGATGGAGGGCAGTTTAACATAATTATTCGTCTTTCGGGTTCGTGTCTTGTCGTGTCAGATGCAAACGCCCTGCACTTAACCTCAAGGGGGCTGGAGTATTTCCTCTCAGCGGAAAGATATAAAAAAACACAACAACATTGTTTCTCACTCTACCGTGTGGGCGTTTTATACAGAGGACAGGGGGAGAAAGGAGGTCAGAAATATGATAGCAGGAGAGAGATGGGCCAGGATTTAAGGAACGCGGGATGAATAAAGAACAGGGCTGAAGACAATCCCTCGGGGACCCCCTGCCTCTAGGCCCGATGTCTCTAATGAATATTTCACATGGTCGGAGGGAGGGATGTTTATTATCGACTTCCTCCTCCATCATCATGGTATCTATTAGGGCACAGTTACTATAGTTACTAACTCACTAATTGCAGAGTTTCCTGGGAGAGGCTATTCTTTCAGACAGGTACAGCAATCGTCTGCCCGCATACATTGTGTATTTTTTCTAAGTACATTGACCATTTCCCAGGAATGAGCTGTAAATGACATTAAGCTGTAATGACGACGAGAATCTACTGAGAAAATATTTTCTTGAATTTCATCAGCTATCTTCCGGATTCATCTTGCCTTCTCGTAATCTACGATTTTATTTTGTGATATTTTTTCATTCTGTTAACGAATACGAACCAATATTGGCGGCATATGCGGACGATATAGGGGTCTACAGCATCAGCCTCAACCCAGCGAAAGCTCTAAAGGCTGCAGAGGGCGCCAGTCAAATAATCGCTGACAGGTTGCGAGCTGTCCACATTCAAGTGAACCCAGCCAAGACTCAAGCTATCATCTTCTCTTTCCAGCATGGGAAAACAAAGCGTCCACCCAGCTTCACCATAGACAGGACTCAATGCAAACTTGTCAACAGCATATGCTACCTCAGCATCAACCTAGGCAAACACATGACGTTCTACACACACCTGCAGAAGAAATTGAATCGAGTGCGCAGAACTTACTACTCTCTCCAGCATCTCATCACCAGCCAGGCCATATCCCTTCGACTGAAACTCCTCATATACAAGAGCGTCCTGAGGCCAGCTCTACTGTTTGGGACACCACTCTTCCGATTCCTACACACTAGCACAATAACTCGACTCCAGAGCTTCCAGAATAACATCCTGCGAACGGCACTCTGGCATACCCCTTTTCGTGAAATGAAGGCTTCCGACATGCACTTAAGTTCGAGCTCCCCACCATCACCGACGTCTTCGAAAGAAGACACATCAAGTTCTTCGACTCGATGAAACACAGTCTAAACCCTCTATTCAAAGACATGACACCACCACCACTACCGGCACGATGGCAACTCACAAGATCGAGTAAAGCAGAGAAAATGGTGGACATCACGGCACTAGGCCCGCCAACAACAAGGCTCTAACGGGCACCCATCACTGCTATACGACTAAATAAGACTGCACTACATGCCTAAAGAGACTCAAGGCCCAGCCACCAGTGGACTCTCACCACTGTACCGAAACAACCAACCTCCACCGAGGCTTCCCACACCCCTTAATCCTCTCACATCACCTTCAAGCAGGTACTTCTAGTACAAGGATCCGATTAACCTAAATATTCTTTTCCCTCATCCTGAATTTCTAACTAGAGAGCTTAGGGGGAAAAAAACAAAAAAAAACAAAATTTAATTTTTTATACAATATTGTGAAATCTTCTCAGTCGTACGTATGCACATAAGGATATTATAAGCAACAGATTAATGATATTCATTGTACCATCTTAAATACTTCCATGTTCCTTCAAGCTCAACAGAATAACTTCAAATGTGGCCTTCTATAGGGTGTTTAAATAATTAAATTGTTCCTGGTCTTTATAAAACTTATAATACTTATAGAATGTTTAAATTACTGTCATTGATCCATCAATTTTCCTTCAATTACTGTCTATTTATATGCACATTTTTTGTTACTATCTTAGTTGTTTAACATTAATCATTATCATTCCTCTTCCTGTATATAAGGCACAACGATATTTAGGCTTCCTTCTCGACAAAAGGCTGATATGTAACCAACACAGGAAGCTAAAAAGACAAAAACCTAACAGACAGTTTTGACAACTGTACAGACTACTTCGAAGGACACTCTCAATAGAAAATAAATTGCTAATCTACAAAGTTATACTTAAGCCAATCTGGGCATACGGAATAGAGCTATGGGGGATGTCAAGCGTATCCAATCCTTTCAATCAAAAGTCCTGAGAACAATAGTAAATGCCCCTTATTACGTCAGCAACAAAACCCTTCATAACGATCTTAATATAACCTAAATTCTTGAACTCATCCCTTCCAAGTTTATGAAATTCCATTGTAACCTATCCAACCACGCTAATCCTATAGCACAGTCATTAAACTGCACCACTCATCCCTATAATCCTCCTCGGAGACTGAAACGGCAGTGGCCTCGTGACCTGCTATGAATGCGTGACAGTGGGATTCCGGGCAATGGCCAGTTTCTTCAATCATGTCCTGAGCGTCTGTGGCTCTCGCGCTCTTCGCCAGCCTCTACTGGCTCGTATCCGGTAACGCGGCTGATGGAGGGCCATAGGGAATTTCTCAAGACTCCGCTTCCTCTTTTGTTTGCGAGGGAGATGACAACGATGTGCACTTGGGAGGTCTCTGAGCTGTTTGTAAATACTGTATGAATGAACGAGTGAATGAAAATTGTAAATATGGTATGAATGAGATCATTTATCACAATTACTTATTGCCCAATAAGGCTGATTGTAATTTTATCATAATAAAGTTTATATAAAAAAAAAATATATAAATCGTAGTTAGTTATTCGGATCTGAGTTAGTTCACTAAATTCACTATAAAAATGCCCATGTCATACTAGTTTGTATGGTACTAAATTCGTGGGTAGTTTGAATGAGCTGTGAAATGATAATTAGTTTTAACGGATAAGCAAATAAGATAAAGAAGCTATTGCTATAAGGGCAAATGAGCAGAGGTATGAGGCCCTTCCTGCCTCGACGGCAGCCCATTATTCACAGGCACATGCTGTAGCCATGGGCACACACTGCGGGGAGAGGAAAGAGCTATGGCGACAGGAGAAGGCTGGGAATATCTGAGTGATTCCATCGGGGCGTGTTTGATTCCTGGCGGCCGGAGACTGGCAAGTTAAAGGGGCCATGAATAATGCAGGGGAGGGGCAGGGAGAGATTTGGCGGGGTCAGGAATCTGGGTCATGGTGCCCTCTTCTTTCAGGGGGGGGGTGTCTTAGGGGGCGAAGCCCCATGGAGGCTTGCCACGGTACCTATTTTAGCGGGTAAACTTTGTTAGATCGTTTAAAAAATTTTCCTTTTTTTAAATGAACATAAATTAGGTTTGAATAAAAGACCTTGTAAAGTGCTATGGGACTCCTCAGCCCTTGGTAAATATTTACTAACTCATTGCGAAAATAGATCAGTTTTTAAAATACATATCTAATAATTTATTGACCAAATGAAGGTTTCCGGTGTAGTTGGTAGATGGCGCTGGGGTTTAGTGTGTCATTAGTGACGCTCTGATTGATGATATGTGCCTAGTGTTGGGGCTTAAGTGGACTAATTCCACTAAAGTCAAGAATAGGCCACTGAAATGGTTTTCGCAGCTTTGAAGAACCCTTGTAGGGTATTCTTGTATTTGGGATCGTTAGACACGGGAAGTCTTCGTGACGCAGTAGTTTATCCATCCAAGACCCCTCGTCAATGATGTAGCTGACCGCAGAGCCTACAGGTCTACTAGAGCAAGTCCGTAGTCTTCATGAATTTGATAATGAATGGCCTCGTGAATATTTTGGTTTCTGATAAAACCACTGCGACAGGGGGAATGAATCATTAGCGAATTGGCCATTGCTTATTGATGAATACATCCTAGGAAAGGTATTCTGGACCATGGTCACCTCAGCGATTATTTCGATAAATCATTCATCATAAGAGATCTGGTTCAATTTAGAGAACAATATGTTGAGGATTTGCACATAAAATAATTGCACATAAAATCAGATTAACGACAATTTTTTCTTAAATACTTAAAGAAAACAGCTAGGGCCGTGGGTAGCCACAATTTCTACGTATAGTGCCAATCAATGGGACGTATATTCGGTAAATGAATCGAGAGGTCAGTAAAATTACTGAGATCATCGAAACCATTAATTGTGTCATACTGCGCACTTAGCTTTATAATTAGGAGCATGTGCTGCATTAGTTGGACTACCCCTACCTGTTTTGAATTACCAATATGCAAAATCAGGAATTGAGGGGAAAAACCGCTTTTATAAGCAGTGATTTTTGTGAGTTGACTATGATATGATGTTATTTATACTATATTTAAAGATACATAAATGTTTCTAATTTGTTCGAGTTTAAACTCTTAATGTACTGCTTAGCTTACAATTTTTTTTCTCTTTTCTTTTTAGATTCCATGTATAATTTATTTGATTGTAGATTATTTATTCACTTTGTTCAAACTTTTAACTATTATGCATATTTCGCTTTAATAGTAATCATATGATTTTGTGTGCAAGTGTAAGATATATATGTTACTACAATATTTGAAAATGTTTCTTCTATTTAGTTATATGGTTTGCAGAGTATTGCGTGTACCAAAGAATAATTATTATCTTATAACATGAAAAGTAATAATACAATAAGTATTTCTTAAAGAATAATTATGAAAATGTAAATAACAATTTTATCTATCAAGCTTGACACCAAAGAACACTCTGTGCCCTTGCAAAGAAATATATTCGGTGAGAAATAAGCAAAATATATTTAGGTAAAAAAATAACTTGAAGGTCTTTAATATGCTACGGACTATACATCCGTTTGATTCTTTAACTAAGTAATAAAAGTCCCCTTTGAAGTGCATAATTAAATATTGTTTATGAAAAAGTAGAATATTATAATATGGTCGTAGAAGGGAAGCAATTTAAAATTTGTTGCATTTGCTTTATGTTTTCTAGTCACATCTACGGCGAGTACATAAAAGAGCGGTGCATCCTCTACATATTAATACATGAAACTATAAACCCGAAGAGGAAACATAATGAATATTAAAGAAATAACGTGTCATTAAAGTAATATCAGAAACGCAAATTACTAAATTTTCAATAAAAAAATTGACATATATGGTAGCTTAAATATTTTAATTAAAAAAAGCGGGGAGCTGTGAGTGGCTACAGTTTATCGAGAATCGTTATTCTTTATTGCAATTTTGATAAAATGTGAAAAAACATACCTGGGAATGGAATAAAGTGGATTTTAAAATGAAAAATTCAGATATTATTAAAATATATTTCAAGATGGAGAAAGCTATTACATCTTTTCAGAGTGTTTTCTTCAATCTATTCATGTTTTAGCCAATTATTTATGAGTTATGAGATCACTCCTGGCTTTTATTGAACTTCACCAGTTAAGGCTAAGATTTTGTAATTTTCCTGCTCTTACGTCACCGACCTTTCGAATGTCTAGTTACCAACATGGATTATTTTTGTAAGAATGTACTGATCCATTTTAATTATACATATTATTGAGGCAGATATCACATTAACTATAATTTTAATGAGTAAGAATAACCCGTAGGCGTAGAGGAAGGCGAACCTTCTTGCCAACAAAGGGTGTGCCTGATTAAGAAACACTGCTTCCGTACCTTGTAAAAAAAGGATTTTACCCAGGTTCAAGTATTGGAGAAGATCACAGTAGACGTTTACCCACTCGGAGGTGACAAGTTGTAACACCAATTGGCAGTGACCACCATTCAACAAAGACCAGGCAGAAATATGAAAATCTCGAGAGGTGTTGAGAAAGAAGCCTCCCTCCAGTGAGTGTCCCCAGTCTCCAGCCTCACTACTGCCTAATGGGTCCAGGCGGTCTTTCTCCAGTCAGAGCTCACCATTTGTCATGACACGTAGAAGATTCATGCAACGTTGGGGTGATCTAAGATTCATGCATTAACATTTATTTTATCAATTAATAAACCATTATACTATTCACATATGTATAGTTTAGTGTATATTATTTAACCCTCATGGTATATAATGTATTATTAATCAATAAGACGACAATCTCTGTTGATAAATACTCATAAAACCGTCTTGGTTCGCGAGTGTTACAATATTAAATATTGTAATGGTATATACTTAGCCGATTATGCTAAGAATGTTGTAATCCTAATATTATATATAATGCTAAAAGTAGAAGCAAGCCCCTTCTACTGTATACCTGCCTCGTGACTTCATGGTGACTGGTGGTTCTTGTTATTTTTTAAGTAAGCGACTTCATCCCTCCCAATTCCCGAAACGACCCTTCTCATATTCACATATGTCTTAGCTTTAGTTCCAGTCCCCACTTGTTTTCCGAACACTAGTCCCTAAACATCCGACCCAGTATGTAGTAGCATAACTCTTAATATTTGTATATACCAGTGTTTTGCTTGTACTTCATAATAAAGCTTTTCTTTCATTTCTTTTAAAATACTCTCCTCTACAATGATTATTTAACGATAGACTACAACTAGGAAAACATGTGTGGACTGTGCTGGTGTACAGGGCTTATCTATCTCCTCAGTCCTCGTGTCCTGCAATGTCTACCAGACAGATGGGGCTGGGTTGCCACCTGAACCCTCACTTGTAAATCAATTTTTGATACATAATTCCTGTTCTCAATAGTGTAAAAAACACATTAACCTAATAACGCTGTAAAATTATAATTAAAAAAATAACTGGAATTTTTTTTTCCCCCTTTCATAGTCCCTTTAAATTTCCAGATAATATATGATTATAGATCCTCAGGCGAATCTATTTACAAATCATTTTTGTATTTCCTGTAGCATCGCTACATTATATACAGGTTTTGTTATTTTATAAAAATTACATAATGAATAAACAAGTATAATGATATACATCAAACGTGACTGGACTAAACTTACTAATAAAGGTGATGGGGCTCACCTTTTTGATCAACCTTATAAATAACTAACATACTAATTCTTAATCTAATTTTTCCCAGACAGTCTGTTGTAAAGAAGGTCCCATACTACTTTTCGCATGATCCCATTCTTGAAATTTTTGAGACATTTGAATGTATTGTCAGACAAGTGGGCAAATAGCGGGGCCCCGTACAGCAGAGCTGGCCGGATGACACATTTATATGTCATCAATTTGAGACGAAGCGACAGGTTAGGTGAAGTTAGCAAGGGCGATAGCCGGTAAGACCTTTGTCTTACTTTTTCTATGTTTGGACTGGAATTTTTTTTTTTTTTTTTCTTAGCTCTCAAACTTATAAAATAGGATGTGGGAAAATTATTTTGGGCTAATGAGTGCCTTTCACTAAGGGGAGTCCCCCATTTGAAGGATGTATGAGAAGGATATAGGGTGGGGTATGCCTAAAGAGGCGGGTGGAATCAGGAAGGTAGTGAGAGTCTACCGAGGGATGGACTGGAAATATATGTTTGGATGCTAAAAATGGTAACCGTGTTTTAATCTCAATGAGAGTATACTGGGACAGGAACGCAAGATATGCTCTTCTAAATATTTGGCCATATTCAGCGATTCTGTGCACGGGTAAGAGAGGTCTTTATTTCGAAATCACTTTTTGCCATTTCTTCTATCAATATTTTATCTTGATTTTTTTTTTTTTTTTTTTTCCAGCGTGACTTTAATAGCTTCTGAAGAAGTTATCAGGTATCAAGAATTAGTCACCGGCAAGGTTTATCAGCTGACTAAGTCATGATGACTAGATAAGAGGTAATGAGACCTTTATAGGTATTAGCTGACAAGATCTTTATCTACAGACTGTGTCACAGCGTCTCTGCCTCCAGCCTCATTCAAAGCAGGCAGGCCGAATCTTCAACATGATCAACTGCGTCTTCGTCTCGGGTCTTCTCGCCATCTTTCTATTCGGGGACGCATGTTCTGTGAGTATTACTGACAGTAATAGTATTTCTTAACTGACAGTTCATTACTAGGATGAGTGGCTTCGCCAATTGCTTTTTTAAATCTTTATATACCAAAGACGAATTTTAATGAATTAAATTTTAATTCATCTATGGTATGGCTTACATTATTCATTTAAATATAAAGGGAATAAAGTTTGCCATGATTATTTGAAGTATTTGTTTGGTCAATGAAAAATACATGTTAAGTTTAATAGTGTAGGGGTTAAACATTTTCACTAATAATTAGTGACAATAATTATTTTCAATCATATTTAACCTCTACATTATGTTCCTGATGCGGACATACGTACGTGAATGAGTAAACTGGACGAACACTGCTAACGATGAACTAGCTCACAGTGTATTATAACATATATTCAGCCCGGAGAGACAAAGCCAGTCAATTAAATGATTTCGAAAACTAAAATCAGTCGTTATTTTTCACAAACAATATTTTAATTTATTTGCTAAGCAACCTAGGTCGAATATGCTCGGATTCCTGTCCCAATTAACATATCTCACGTCAATACTTCATTCAAAGGACGTTTAGACGTCCGTTATTTTACAGCAATATGTTAGTGCTGCACTGCCAAAGATTGGTAAAATATTCAGGAATAACTCGGTCTTACTTTTCACCGTATCCAATTTCCTCCACTTGACCACTTTTTAATAATAGCGTAATAATTTTTATGAATAGTTCAATAAACATTTCATTATTGTCTTTACTATTTTTCCCAATGCTCTGCCAACTTGTGGTACTACGAAATGTACACTTTGAAGAGTTTATTTAAATTTACTATTTACTTAGGGTTAATTATTAGAAGCAATAATAATATTGAATTATAAATATGATATTGAGGAAAGCTTCATTATTAACTGCATTAATTATTACTATTTATTATAAATTAGAAATTTACTTGAATGAATGATTTAAGATGAATTGCAACATCTAAGACTAAAATCATGTTACAAAAACAAAAATGGACAGACACCTCCATTTTAGTAACCATTTTACGAAGAAGTTGAAGCATACACGCATGAAGTCTTACCGGCTTACGCATTTATTGACTTCCCCCAATATATCACTGCGTCTGAAGCTACTGATTTACAAGAGCGTACTCAGGCCCACTCTGCTGTATGGTGCTTATGCTTTCATTATCTGACGTATACGACAGCTCGGCGACTCCAATTCCAAAACGGTACACTGATGAAAGTGGTCAGAGGTACTTCATTCGAGCTGCTGAGCAACAGTGAGCTTCACGATATCTTTGATTTGCGAGTTGGATGATATTTGAGTTGGATGAATTCATCCAACGTAGGCATATCAAATTTTTCGACTCCCTGCAATACCTGACAAACCCGGTGTTTAACACTATAACCCCCGCTCCGTTCCCCCATCGATGGCAGGACGCTGTCGTGGCTGGAACGCTTTAGTCTTAGGTTCTAGGTTTAGGTTTTAGTTTGTAAGTTTTTCTCCCACATTTTCAATCTGAAGGTGAGCCCCATAACCTAGCATTATATTCATTTCATTTTTAACCACAACCTGTATTGTTAAGTAACCCAACCTCCTTCAAATGCATCTGCGCATAGCAGAAAGAGGAGAAATCATTTTGTCATTGATTTTGTCATAGTTTCATATTGTATAATTTAAAGGGGTTAAGGAAAAAAAAAATTCATCAATCTAACTCATTAAAATCATTGAAAACCTCCACATAATTTATCTTTGAATGTTTTCTTGAATACAATTGCACGCTTCTCATTTAACAAGTGTTCAACATCGGTGGTTGTATCTATTCACAAGCGTCCTCTGGTATTGCAGATGGAGAATAGAAAGACTTGAGGTGTTGGTTAGAGTCCTGCTGGTAAAGATCGAAGACTCAAGACCACTACTTCGTTTACTCTCGCTATTTCAGCCTCTGTTCTCAAATGTCCTTGGCGGTTCTTTCTCCCGCCAATTCTCGGTATGTGGCGGGGTTCAAACATAGTTATGTTGGCTTGTGTAGGTGCTTCCATATGACGTGAGACATACTATTAAGCGATTAAGCTGGCCTATATACTGACGTCATTCTTCCGGTAACTGTTTTTAGGCCTCTGTCGGCAAGACCCGCCGTAATATACGCAACAACTTCCTAATTCTCCGAGACTTACACGAAACAAACATCATTTCCCCATGGCTTCACTCTTATTTAACTATTTAACCTCAGACAACTTTACATTTAACAAAATCATTAAAATAATTGATAATTGAAGATAAGATAATTTGAAGATTTTCATTATGGAATGGTTTTAACTGTTCCTTTTTCGCTTTTCAAAGATACCACACCACAACACAATATATCAAAATACTACGATTCTATGAGAATATCGAAGTGGTAGTGATTAGGTAGCTATTAAGTGATCAATAATAAAATTGAAGAATAAATGGTTGCTTTCAGGGCGAAGGAAGAAAAGGTTACTTCACCGATAAGCGTGACAGGGCTATCGAGGCATGCACAGAACTTTTTGAGATCGATCTAGGTAAAATAAATTTTTATTTTTTCATATAGTTAGTTTTATAATTTAAAATGCCATTTTTCATCTAATAACACTGGATTATTCGATTGATATATCCATTTATTTCACAATATTTACATGAGCTGAATGCTGTCCGCTATCAAACAACAATAAGAAAAAATATATTTCTTCACTAATATATTGTATGAGTAATATGTAGAAGCACATTCATTTTGTAGAATTTTCATTTG
The DNA here is from genome assembly GCA_930367205.1 of Acanthosoma haemorrhoidale. Lineage (NCBI taxonomy): Eukaryota > Metazoa > Arthropoda > Insecta > Hemiptera > Acanthosomatidae > Acanthosoma > Acanthosoma haemorrhoidale. The sequence continues at coordinate 109,506,330 of OV884014.1, read as the reverse complement.
TTAATAAATAATTCCTGAAAAAAATCATTGTGTTGTATTGCATCAAATTTTTTCATGTCTATTTATCATTTTTTATTTTTATTTCGGTGTTGAAAGTATTTAATCATGTATCGTAGGAGACTTATCTTTCTAACAATCAGACGCATGTTTAAAAAAAAAAATATGGTTTCTTGTTTATAAAACCTAGCGAAGCTCTAAAAAGCATAAGAATGTTTGTTTTTAAATTTTAATGATTTTTTTGTTAACTACAGAGAAGGTGATTGACATGTTGAGCAAGTTCAAAGCACCAGACGATCCAGCATTTCCCGTAAGTTGAAGATGGATTTGACTTTTTTTTGTAATTGGTTATTTTCAGATTTTTTTTCAATTGACATACATGTTTGTTATGTTTCAGTGCTGGTACAACTGTTTTTTGATAGAGATGGGCGTGGTAAGCAGCGCTTTGATTACATAAATAGCTCTCACTTTATTCTAACTTCAGTCAAATTGATTGTAATGTAGCTTGGCTATAGTTCATGGTTAAGTGGCCGTATCTTGGGTGTCAAGTCTCCCGTCTTAATTTCCACGGCTCTGCATGTTAGGTATCTCCGTACAGATGGTTATCGATCAACAACGATAAATGTTAATTAAAATAATAAAACGAAGCATAAATTTTGTATGGCATAAAAATTCTCACGTCCAGCCAAACAATGTGTGGGCAATGTATTAGAGAAACAGCTTATGTCGAATGCATGTCCCAATAACAATAATGCAATAAGACTAAGGAAATCAATAAAAAGTGATTAATTAGGAAGATCGCTGAAATTCTTAATGGTGTGCTTTTTTAATTAAAAGTTAATTGAGATTGTGGTTCAATCAAGGAATCTGGTTGGTGATATTTATTTTATTTACCAGGTAACTTTTAAGTAAAAATTCAATTGAAATATCCTATTATTGTAGGGGGAATTTACCTAAACATTAAATGTCCTTAAAAAAAACCTATTTATCAACCATATGCTAGTTCTTGATGATGTACATAGAAACCATTGGACCTGGATTGAGAGATTAAGACCGCTATAATAAAATTGGACAATGAAACTAAACATTTCAAGGATGAGGACCTAAATCACATAGGAACTACCATCAGAACCGTTGGAGCTGTCAACTTTTTTTTTCCGTTCCATTCCATCTCGTTCCAAGCCTGGGAGTCGGTACTTCGTAATGTAGCAGGCCTTAGTTGCCAGTTGTTACCGCATTGTTGGCACTGTTAATTATAATTGTCTTATATTGGTTAATAAAGTGTCGGATAAGACAATGTTATTTGTTTGTCCAGCAAAACCTCTAACATTCTTTTCATTCGCAAGGAGCTGGAAGAAGAGCGAGCTATACGATGAGACTAGGGCAAGGACCTGACTGCAGTTAAGAGCCAGAGGCTGTCGGTATCATCTCACTAACTGCGGTCCTTAATCTGGTGCTGAATTATGTATTCGGCGTGGAGGATAGGTATGACTAATTTGATAATTGAAAGCCTGGGAAGTGACACTTCTGATTCCAAAGATCCGGACAAGTTGTGTGTCGTATGTGATGATGGGCCTGCATTGATGTGCCTTCACTGTGATAACGATTTATATTGTGACAAGTGTTTTAAAGATTATCATTCCCCACATGACAGACGTAATACAGTGCCTTTTACAAATTGAAGTACTAGATATTACACAAAAATTTGCAGATAATAAATAGCTTGTTCCTGCTAAATGAAAGATAAACTCACAACGATATGCTCTGCAATTTTTTTTTCTTCTTTACCGCTGTCGGGTCGTCACGAGGTGGGTGCCGGTTTACCCTAGCCCCTGGTGACAAGTGAGGGTTTGCTTGAGTTAATAACCTGGACAATAGATTAGTTAGTCATGACGGCGTTACTATCTGACTCCATTTTATGATAGGTATGTGCCCCGACAATGCACTATGTTCAAGAGGAGAGGTACAGGGTAGGTAGGTAGTTTGTGTGGTCTTGGAATGACCACGAATTCACACTCGGTATCTGAAATTCGTCCGGATCCCAAAGGCGAGTGTGAACCGGAGAGAGGCAGACTGAATTGTCACGCGAGACACTGCTTGGAGTTTGCAGGACCGCGACAACCGTTGTCCACTAGGGAGAGGTCTCTCCTAAGGAGGTGCGAGACGAAGGCAGAGATTCCCACTGGGAAAGTGTGGGGCCTGACGACGTCGGACTACAACATAGCGAGGTCAGAAGAGAGAGATGTAGAGGTTTTTCATAAAGAAGCAGCCAGGTTTTCAAAGTTTCAAGCAGGAGCCACGTCAGTGAGTAGTTGCCAGGAGAGAATGATTTTTAGGGGCTAGGACTGCCACCTTAAGTACCTGGCCAGCCTTGTCCTTATCCAACCATAATCAAGATTGGTGTAACCAATGGTAAACGACTTCTTTGTCCTCTGGGACAAGCAAAGAAGCAGCTGTCAGTCCCAGGTAGAAGGGACTGACAGCTGTGACCCATCTCATGTCACTAACTGCTTGGCACCCCGCATTTTATTGCTTAACACATTTAAAATGATTTATATTTTGTTCATGTTATTTACATTTGTTTACAATATATATACAATAGAGTATAGGGTGATTTATCTTATGTAGTTAGCGGTCACTACACAACAATACAAATACCGTTATTTGTTTATCTTTCTTCATTATGGCAGTACTTTCTGGTACAAACTACTTGTTCGCTTGAAACAAACAAGTTGTTAGGAACGGGAGGTAAAACCGACAAAAACCCAAATCACATTAATACAAACAAATGATAAAATAAAGGCAAATAAATGTTGTCGGGTTCACTACTTTTCTTCCTTTTTCAGGATTCTTGAGTCGGTCAACCTTTAGGCCCGGTTCTTTTTTCCAAGCACTCCCAACTACTGCCATCTCTTAGTACACTGTTGGCTATTTATTGAGTAGGCTTGACAGTAATTGAAAAACATATCGTCGTTTTTTCGGCAATCTGTCGTTTGAAATTGTTAAATCTGTCAATGGGCGTACCTAATAACATTTCGTTTGGATATGTAAGTTTTATAGCAAAAGTAAGGACAAATGACTTCTCTCGTAGATATCCATGGATACAACTTCAAAGCAACTGCTACGACACCTCAGCGGTTGAAGTCTTGTATTTTGAAAAGAGACTTGACACATATTTACTTATTATAAAGTATATACACTTTTCTATGGTTAAAAACAATTATTTTGGTGTTCCATGCCTTAGAAAAAGAACCATCGCATTGATTGGAAGATGGTCGGCAATGTTACACTGGAATATCTGAATGACCAGTACAAAGACGAGATTGACAAATTGTATGAGACGTGCGAAGAAGAACGTGAGTATTATTATTGTATTTTTTTAAATAGAATAACCGGAATGAGGAAAAAAAAATTAATCAGTTTGTCTAACTGTGAAGATTTCTCAAGTACTTAAATAAAAACCTATTTACTTTTTATGTTCTTTACTTCCTTTAATAAGACATTAAAAGAGTAAAGCCACACAGGTAGTTAAAAGATAATGATTTAAATCACTGAGATGGTCGAACAAGTATTTTCAGCCTTTTTCCTTTCAGATCTATTTTTAAACAAGTTTTAAAAACTTACAGACCACCATTTCTCGAAACTGTTTCTTCTTTTTTTTTTCTACCTTCCTTATTTCGTTTTTTATACAGTTAACAAGCGGAATTAATTTATAATTAACCTAAAATAAATTTAGGCTTTGAAAATTGAAAAAAAAAAAAAACTACTTATTTTTTTGTTTCAGTACCGACAGTCAGCAAAGATGATTGTGTCTTGGCTTACGAATTTCTACTTTGCGAAATTCGGAACTGGTTTAGAGTGAGTAATGTTTATCTCAGTAACCTTGAATCAATTATTCATTTATTTTAAAAGTGGCACAAGTCCGTGCGTGCACTTGAAACAAATTAGTGAATGGGATTTCTAATCACTTAAATGGCTTTAGGCATTTGCGGGATATTTGTGGCTGTCTGATTATTTTCTGCTTTAGTCCAGTCTCAAGCCATTAATTTAATTAAATGTAGATAATATTTCCAAGAAAAACAAATTAGAGATTAAATAAAATAAAATTTATTGCAGATATCTCAATATAAAATTTTCCCACCTCTCATGTGCTCTAATGACCTTTCTAATCTCGATGAATTAATTAAAAACATTTGTTATTTTAAACTTATCGTTAATTTCTCGTTTTTTTTTAAACCAACAACAAGCCTCTGACGGGCACCCATCACTGCTGTCCAACTGAATGAGCTTGCACTACATGCCTAGAGAGACTCTAGGCTCAGCCTTCAGTGGACTCTCACCACTGCACCGCAAAATTTCCACCTCTACCGAGGCTTCCCACACTCCACACCCCAAATAAATTCCAAATAAAATTTGAGAGCTAAGGGTAAAAAAATCTCGTTTTAACTGTTGAACTCCAAATTTGGAAGTATTACATTTCAAAGTATTCAAAAGGAATACTTTTGATCAGGTGTTTCATTTTTTTGTTTTTTGTGAGGGGGGGCACCCAGAGCTTCCTTATCAACTTGTTAAGTGTGTAGGCAAAATGGCCCCTCTTCCATCCTGCTCACCTACTAAAGATAGCATAGCTGTGTTGTTCAAATTTCAAAACTATAATTTTTTTTCTGCAAGACATAGACTATAGCTATAGTATATAGAATATAAACAGAAAAAAACATCTGCTGACGGTGGTGGTGTGACAATTGGCTTGGGATTCGATAAAGTTATTATTACTAAGAAACGGGGTGAATACTTCTAAATACTTATATCAATACAAACATGTATGTAATATCAATATTAAATACATATCTCTATACAAACATGTAAATAATATCATTATTAAATACATATCTCTATACAATCATGTAAATAATATCATTATTAAATACATATCTGTATACAATCATGTAAATAATATCATTATTAAATACATATCTCTATACAAACATGTATGTAATATAACTATTAAATACATATCTCTATACAATCATGTAAATAATATCATTATTAAATACATATCTGTATACAAACATGTATGTAATATAACTATTAAATACATATCTCTATACAATCATGTAAATAACATCATTATTAAATACATATCTCTATACAATCATGTAAATAATATCATTATTAAATACATATCTGTACACAATCATGTAAATAATATCATTATTAAATACATATCTCTATACAAACATGTATGTAATATAACTATTAAATACATATCTCTATACAATCATGTAAATAATATCATTATTAAATACATATCTGTATACAAACATGTATGTAATATAACTATTAAATACATATCTCTATACAATCATGTAAATAATATCATTATTAAATACATATCTGTACACAATCATGTAAATAATATCATTATTAAATACATATCTCTATACAAACATGTATGTAATATAACTATTAAATACATATCTCTATACAATCATGTAAATAATATCATTATTAAATACATATCTCTATACAAACATGTATGTAATATAACTATTAAATACATATCTCTATACAATCATGTAAATAATATCATTATTAAATACATATCTCTATACAAACATGTATGTAATATCACTATTAAATAATATTTCGATGCCTTGTTTCAGGTCGGACTCCCGACGCATACCTAAAGCATTTTCTGTAGAATCTCAAACTACTATTTGCACGTTAATCATATTATTATTAATATTTTTACACTTTATAATCAGTCTATGTGATTTTAAATAGATCTGAGCGTTGAATGTCATTACTGTTCATATTTTAAAATAGTATTTTTGTACTCTATATTGATTTTACAACTATGTTTTGTTACTGTTCAGTAGATTATTTCCTAACATTGTTTTTAATAAAATTCTGAAAAAAATATATAAGTATTTTATGCTTTTATGCCGAAGACTACTATGGCTATTGAGTATATACCAACCTGTAGTCCTTAAAACCAACGAAACTTTTCCCCCCAATTTATGGGCGCGTAGTCAGTGGTTCCTGACTCTTGCGGCCCACTCCTTACCAATCAGCATACCCTCCAACGTGGCTTCTGCAAATAGCTGTACCCTGGTGGTCAGCCTCCATGTTGACAAAAGAGATAGAACTGTGATTGTTGCTGGTTTTGGCTGTGATCATACAATTTTCATATGAACAATGTACACTAGCTCAATCCCCAGGGTTCGAGACATTTTGTATAGAGTCATTTTATATCCTCTGGGTCTTACATAATATTTTTCTATAATTATATTTTATTTCACATTCGGTACTACTAATATCAACATCTGATATCTACTAATATCTGATCACAATTTTCACGGATAGCCAGGCAGCCATTGGCGCCCTGAGAAGCTATACGACCAGATCTTATTTGGTTGAGGAGTGTAAAAACAACCTAAACACACTCTCGCTAGCCAATAAGGTTAGAATCGACTGGGTGCCAGGACACACAGGCATCACAGGCAATGAAAAGGCAGATGGCCTTGCAAGGGTGGGCTCAGAACAGACACCTCTTGCACCTGAACCCATATGTGGTATCAGCCTCAGCTACGCTAAAAGGCGTATAAAATTAGCTTTAGAGGACAGGGCAAGACTCTCTTGGAGAGAAACTAAGAAACAGGAACACTCGAAACTGTTTCTTGATGGACCCTGTAAGAAAAGAAGCTCAGTACTTCTATCAATGGACAGGTGGACACTCAAAAGTGTGACAGGACTCTATACAGGTCACTGTCGGTTAAACAAACACCTCTTTAATTTGGGGATAGTGGGATCACCAATCTGCAGATTCTGCAAGAAAGAGGGAGAAACGGCACGTCACATAATATGTGACTGTGATAACCTAGCTAGAAGGCGATACCTTCACTTTGGTAGTGATCGCATTGTAGACCCCAAACTATGTGAACTGATGGATCCTCTCAGTATCCTCAGATTTGCAAAGGCCGTGGGCCTGTCACATATATAGGACAGGGACATGGACGGCGCACAATAGGTCTCACTGAGGCCGCGGTGCACAAATGCCGGAACAAATAAAAAAAAAAAAAAAAAAAAAAAAAAAATATCAACATGTAATTTCTCGTAGAACCTATTTCTCAAGGATTATATTACTAACGGTCGAAATTCAAAATTACATTATCTTTCGAAATAACTGTATACTACATTAATGGATTTTTTTTTGGATTTAATCATCAGCCTCGACTTTAACTGAATATTTGTATGGTACGGCTTAAAAGGAGACACTCGGTCATTCATACTATATATACAAACAGCCCAGAGGCCTCCCAAGTCCACATGGTTGTCATCTCCCTCGCGTGCGAAGGAGGAAGCGGAGTCTCGGGAAGTCCCCCACGCTTCAACCGCGTCACTGGATAAGAGCCAGCGGAGGCTGACCAAGAGCGCGAGAGCCACAGACACTCAGGACATAATTAGAGAAACTGGCCATTGCCAGGACTCCTACTGTCACTTATTTATAGCAGGTCACGAGGCCACTGCCGTTTTAGTCTCCGAGGAGGATCATGGGGATGACTGGTGCAGTGCAATGACTGTGCTAGGGAATTAGGGTGGTTGGATAGGTTACTATGTAATTTTACGAACTTGGAAGGGATGAGTTCAAGAATGTAGGGTATCTCATTCCTTATCAACTGTTTATTTACAACTCATAACATAATATAAGTCATATTTGTATATCACAGATGCATTCGAACATTAGTAAAATAAACATTGCCTTTCAAAAATGCAAATTCAAAAAATACTTCAGAACGGCTCGTACCTCTGAGTTTCATTCGTTGCAAAGTATAGTCGCGGCGGCCACATCACTGGTTCCGGTGACGATATCGTTCACATAAGCATGATGCATTAATGCAAGTGAGCAGAGTGGTAAGGATTTTCCTTCGTTTTTTGCTAATTGGCGGACAACACGTACAGCTAAAAAAAAGTCTTATGTTTAAATCTATTTCCCGAATTTCCTCGTTTTTCTTAACTCGGCCAAATATATACTGATATTTGCGATGCCCAGATGCATACATTTGTTGCATGTATAAACTACAAAGGCTATGCCTACAAGTCTGAATTTTAGCAAGGCGATGAAAACGTGCAATCGAATGTGATGGCCTTTGGGAAGGCGATCGTTCAATGAGACATTGAATACAACTCAAAATTTCGGTCCGGAATTGGTTTCATTCAAACTACTTGAGGTGAGATATAATTGGCTGAAGAATGCGCAGGAGACATGCACCCTAGGTACAGATACTCGTTCATGAACGTTTCGTATTCGTATTATGTGAGAGGATTCTTGGTTATTCTCCTTTCAAATGAAGCTCTAGCAGAGAAAGCTTCGAGTAACATTTCAGCAAGATGAGCTCTCAAAGACAAAGTTACAACGTAGAATGAGTTTCGACGTTTGCAGGTTTAACATTTTCGATTTCACAAAACCTGATGAGACGGTTGAGTTGGTTGAAACTAAGACTACGTGTAGACGACAAAATTTAACCAACGAGTCGGTGATAAAGGAAATTTGAGAACCTGGATCAATGGCCCCATTAATCGCAACTGGTCTACCGAAAGAACCACCGTCGAGCGCGGTGTCCAACAGTTGAACAGAACTCGTGAAGAGTAATAATGTTGCGAAACAAGAGGAACGGGTTTATCACCGCAGGAGTTGATGAGTGCATTTGCCAGTTACATAATATTGTCGAGGAGAGTCTTTTAAAAAACTTTATTATGAATAACAATCAAAACACTGGTATATATATACAAATCAGTTACAGCGTTAGAACATACTCTAGTGAAGGCTTAGGCACAAGTGGGGTGTCTTGGCCCTAAGGAGGTAAGAAAAGGGTAGGATTTTAGGAAACAGAAAGGGGTTACTTACAAAAAAACTAGGGTTCGGCTCAAGAACCTTTCATATTTTATACCATTTCAAAACTTTCCGCTTCTGTTGGCGTAAGTAGAAGCTTTGCCGATTGGTGGGTGCATTAAAATACAAGGGGATGATGGTTTGAGGGGTTACGTTGGTGACAGTTGGATCGCCAGTTCAGTCTTTAAATGTTTACAGAAACAGTTCAAATATCCTTGTTGAAACCGGAAAAATCGATACTTTCCATTTACGGAGAGAGTAGGAAAACCACACGGGACAAAATACACAGAATGCGCGGGAGACATGCGCCCTAGTTACAGAGACTCGTTAATGAACGTTTTGTATTCTTATTACGAGAGAGGATTCTTGATTATTCTCCTTTCAAATGAAGCTTTAGCAGAGAAACTTTTAGACTTGGGTTATTTTTGTTCACAGTAGCCTCATGCGTGGTCGAAAAGTTTGTGACAAAGCTTTGATGCAAGAGTTATCACAAGTCTGTTCTCAAATTTGAATTTGTCTCGTGACAAAAGTAACAGGACTTTCTATTAAAGGAATCGCATTATGGTCGTGGCCTAAAAGGTCTTTTTAGTAATAAAGTGAATGTTTCGCAAAGAAAGAGATAGCAGAATAAAATCGTCCACTTTAAAGGCTTGCAGAGGTTGAATGCGTTTTTTTTTTTGTGAATGAGCGTAGAGAAAGAAATTTGAATATAACGGGCTTGAATTCTAGTATTTTGTTGTGGTAAACACTTGTTTTGACATCGGCTTATTAAACTAGTACGAGCGGGTTCGTAATTTTCAGGATTTAGTTGAAAGGAGCGGGAATGAATTGCGAAGGAAATGAAACCGTTGTATGGACTGTAAATAGTCGCTTTCATGAACAAGCGAACTGAACCAAGCAGAGTAACTAGGCCACTGGGGCACGTAAAATTTAGGTATCTAAATGGGGGGGGGGTATGTGATAGCTGCTCTGAGGACAAACTATGGGGTTGGTTAGTGGTGAAACTTTCTTCTTTAACAAAGATTGGTTCTTCTTTCTCCAATTTGAGATGAAGTCCGGTGATTCTCAGTTTTATGCCTCGAAATGGCGTCGAAGGGCTATCGACAACTATATTGGTGGGTAGATAGGAATTAGGGCCATCCATGAGTGCATTATTAATTTAGAAAGGTTTTGATAGCTCGTTAACGTTTTCGAAATGAGCTATACAAATGTTCTGAACTTTCCATATCGAGATCTTTGAGTTTGTTCTAGCTGTCAGATATATTAGCAAAAGCCTCCTGTATAAATATTGCGACAAACTTTATCGAGGTCTTTAACAAGCTTTACTTCAAAAATGTCAAATGTACAAAAGTATAACCGTCTGAAGGTTATAAAATTGAGAAAACAATCATGAAAATAAATAGAAATGAGTCATTATCATTCAAAATTAAAATGTATTAATATCCAAGAAAGGATTTTCTATTTGTTTAAAACCGCACTTAAGTAATCGACCAATAATTCTGTCATGGTTACCTAAATAACTTTCTCATTAAACTTGACTCAGGTCATCTGTATGTATTAGTTCATTTTCTTAGACCTCTTAAAACTTTTTCAATCAGGATTTCCAAAGTTATTTGTTCAGCCTAATTTTAAATAGTCTTGAGGCGTTCAAACTGTTATATTATAAAAATCTAGTAACTCTAAAAGTATTGTTAAAATAATAGACTAGAAACATAAACTAATGCAGAACTTGTTTATGGCTTTGCCTGGAGAGTTGTACTTGATTCCATATTTTACCCGGAGGCAGAGAAGGGCAATAGAACAGTTGTTCCCAGGAACAAGGAAGCCGGGACTACAGGAAAACACGGCGGGATTTTACAAACAGAGACCCTTATTCGTCGCCATATTGAATTATATTCGTCCCTATATAGAAGGTCTCTCTCTCACTACCTAGGTCGAGTCCAGGAGGCAGGGGGTGACAGCTGGGGTTTAGTCCTTGGCAGACCAGCAAACTTCCTCTCCAGGCAACATTCTACATAGAAGTTGGGGTACTCTAACATTCGTGTATTCAGTTACACTCCAATGAAACCATTGTGCTGTATGTATACACATATCGACGTTTTTTATTTTGTACGTTAATAAAACATTTTACTAACCACAGATATAATATTCAACTATGCAACTCTCTAGGTATATAATATTTTAAATTAGATTTGGTGTAAGCATGCGATCTAAAAGTGACTCATAGATCAGGGACTATCTCTACATCTAAATCCTATAAAGGGTTATAAAACAGATATGATTGTTAAAAAAGTCAAACAGGGCCATTTGTTTAGATAAATACTATCAGTTTGGAGTGTTAAATATGTCAAACAGCTGACCTGAAACCCACATACGAGGCTGAAATGACAAGAACTAAACACTTTGGACAAACTGTACAGACTACTTCAAAGGACATCCCATCTCTCAATAGAAAATAAATTATGAATCTAAAAAGTTATACTTAAGCCAATCTGGACATACGGAATAGAGCTATGGGGGACAGCAAAAAAGTCGAACATCAAGCGCATCCAATCCTTTCAATCGAAAGTCCTGATAACAATAGTTAATACCCCTTATTACGTCAGCAACAAAACCCTTCATAACGATCTTAATATACCTTACATTCTTCAACTCATCCCTACAATTCTCTTCGGAGACTAAAACGGCAGGGGCCTCGTGACCTGTTATAAATACGTGACAGTGGGAGTCCTGGCAAAGGCCAGCTTCTCCAATCATGTCCTGAGCGTATGTGGCTCTCGCGCTCTTCGACAGTCTCCGCTGGCTTGTATCCGGTGATGCGTCTGACGGAGGAGCGTAGGGGACTTCCCAAGACTCCGCTTCCTCTTTCGCACGCGAGGGAGGTGGCAACTTTGAGGATTTAGGAGGTCTCTGGGTTGTTTGTAAATACTGTATGAATGAGCGAGTGAATGAAAATTGTAAATATGATATGAATGAAAACATTTATCTCAATTACTTATTGCCCAATGAGGCAGATTATAATTTTATCATAATAAAGTTTTTGTTGTCATTTAAATATGTAAAAATCGCTAGATATAGGTCTACCGACTAGACTTGGAATAGATATGCTACAAATGGAATTAAGCCATCAAATAATTGACAATATGAAATTAGCATATCGAGTAGGGTATCAATTTAAAATCAATGTCATGTTTGATAATATTTTCAAATCCTTAACGAAACCATTTCCATGATGCCTACAATTTGGATTCTTTTTTATTTTTTTTATAGCTGACGGATCGTGGCAGTAAACGTGTCTAAGGTGACAGGCCCAAAGAGATTCGTTACTAATACAAATTGAGAGGACTCCAGGTCGAAGGAAGCTGTAGTGCTAGTAGTGCTAGTAGCACCCTCCCCTGGAATAGACAGGCATACAGGCATACAGACAGGCATGCAGGCTACATACACTCACTCACCTTTGGGTAGAACCTCGCCCTTTGGGTTGGTCCAGTAGGCGATGGGCTTGGGGAAGGCTTCGCAGTCACACTCGAGGATCACGTCCTGGCCCTCCATCACACCCACCAGCTGGTTCTGCACTTGGATCATCGGAGGGACTGGAACAGATAGGGCCAATAGTTAGTTGCCAACTTCTGTTAGCGGCCTGTTACAGCTGTTTGTTCCCTAACAAACTCACATAGGACTCGGGGATAAATCATTCAAGGCGTGTTTACAAGAAAAACAACATTTATCGATGTTTAATTCAAACAAATTTTGGTAATTTATTTGGTTATTAATAAATAATGGTAAATAAGCATATGCATACAGTGGACTTGAAGGGATATCCTCTTGCTGACACTGGGCGGTACCCCGTTGGAGGCTATGCAGAGGTAAGCGCCCATGTGCAGTCGGGTCACCTTGCTAATGTTGAACGAAGGACCTTCCAAGCTCACTTCTGCAACAATACACACAAATATAATTGACAATCATATCTCACAGTATCAAATCATAAAAGAGGCCATCACAAGAATATTACTGATTAGCTCAATTACCTAAAGTTTGTGATTGTATTTAAAATACCTATTATAATAATCAGATTTGAATACTTCGCGCAATTGTTGTACTATACCTTGGCTTGTGAAATATTATTATTGGAAACATATTTACTTTTGAGTTCCGACCTTTTATGTCTGTGTATGTGATGCGAGAGTGAGTACGGAGTCTAGACAAACCCTCATTATTTTACATCAGATATGAGTGTTTATGACATAAATATAAAATAAAATATGACTTAGAAAGTGAGAACATAGAGAAATGGTTCGGGACAGCTTCTTAAATACTAATTGATCCGGAACTTGATTGTGAATAAATAAATGAGTTGAAGGTTTTTTTTTTTTGGGATATCGAGTTATGTCGATGTGAGGGAGTTGATTACCTCCAAGAAACTCCCAATAGGACCTTAGTACGCATGCGTTGTCCATTAATGAACATTATCGCTATTTCACTAACCTAGGAATATTTCCCCATAAAAATCTTCTAAGCATTTATGAATGGATGTTGGTAAAAAACCCCTATTTTAATTCGCACGAAGTGCATTGAATATCCAATTAATATTCTTAGCTCCCAAACACGAGTTAAAAAGATTTAATGGTAATAGAAACGCGTGTCAGTCCAATCGTATGCTTGTTTTCGATAAGAACTATTTTCCAGCAAATTTTTCGAAAAGAATACCTATAGATTAACTAGTACTTAAGGGGAAATAATTAGAGTGAAAGCCTATTGTAAAGTATCAGGGGGTTTGTCTAGACTCCGTACTCACTCTCGCACCACATACACAGACATAAAAGGTCGAAACTCAAAAGTCTAAACTACCAGCAAATTTGAAATAATTCAAAATAGGTTCCCAATAATAATATTACACAAACCAAAGTACAACAGTTGCGCGAAGTATTCAAATCTAATTATTATAATAGGTATTTTAAATACAACCACAAAGTTTATAGATAAATGTAACCATATTGAAAATCCATTACTTCATTACAACAGAGATAAATTAAGCAAACATGAGGCTTAAGGAGTAATATATTATGAAGGCATCTTTTTCTGTTAGCGACACATACTGTCTTCTCTGTTTGAACCCAACTGAGCCGTGGGTCCACCAGCTACAGTTTTCTTTGTTTAATATGTTCTCATCTTAATATGAAGGGTGTTCCAGAATTAACGCAACATTTGCTTTAAATAGAAAGTTTTTAGTATTTTTGTTGTTATATTTTTATTGAATTATAAAGTAAATAGGGTTATTTATGGAATAACACATCGGGCAAATGGCCTCCACGACTTTGCTGCCACATACGCACTGCACTCTTTTGTCGAAATTTTCCATGACCATTTGGCATAAATGTGGTTGAATTTTGTTGATGCAGCGTTGAATTTTCTCTTTTAATGCACGGGTGGATGTGGGCTTTTTGACACACACCTTTGACTTCAAATAACCTCATAAAAAGAAATCTAAAGGTGTTAAATCACACGATCTAGGGGGCCAATTCTGATCACCGAAACGAGAGAGTACACGACCTGCAAATGTCTCGTGCAGTACTTGAATTGTTTCATGGACTGTATGGCATGTGGCGCCATCTTGTTGAAACCACGTATTGGCCACATCAATATCATCCAATTTCGGCACAAAGAACTGTGTTATCACGTCGCGATATCGACCACCAGTAACAGTCACTGCTTGACCAGCCTCATTTGTCACTCTCACGCACTGCTTCGATATTGACATTTGAACGGCTTGTTCTTGGACGACCATTGTGTTTAGTGCCTCCAACTGATCCAGTCTCCCTAAATTTTTCAATAAATCTCTTCAAAAGTCAAAACACTACTCCGACCATATTTTGTATGAAATTTTCGAACTGCGGCCATACTTTCATTATTTTTGATATAATGTTAAACAATAAAGACACGTTTTTGTATCGTGTAACGCTCCATTTTTACTAACCCTAAACCGTCAGCTTTCAAATTGTTTTTTCTTAGGGTAGCCAGCACTTTACTGCACAAATGGTGGCAAATTCAAATCTTGCGTTAATTCTGGGACACCCTATCCCTACATTCTTAAACTCATCCCTTCAAAGTTCATGTTTTCCATAGTAATCTATCCAACCTCCCTAATCCCCTAGCACAGCCATTAATTAAACTGCGCCACTCATCCCTTTAATCCTCCTCGGAGACTAACACGGCAGTGGCCTCGTGACCTGGTATAAATGCGTAACAGTGGGAGTCCTCCCAATGAGCAGTTTCTCCAATCATGTCTTGAGTGTCTGTGTCTCTCACGCTCTTGGTCAGCTTCCGCTGGCTCTTATCCAGTGATGCGGCTGACGGAGGAGCGTGTGGGACTTCCCAAGACTCCGCTTTCTCTTTCGCATGCGAGTGAGGTGGCAACCATGTGGATTCGGGAGGTCTCTGGGCTGTTTGTAAATACTGTATGAATGAGATCATTTATCACAATTACTTATTGGCCAACGAGGCAGGTTGTAATATTATCATAATAAAGTTTTTATTCGTAACATGTTCCTCACAGCCTCTTATCCATTGTAGAATGTTAGTGAAAATATTTGAATAGTGGGGACCTCGACGACGAAAGCGCTGGTAGCTAGGCGATGAAGGTGTTGAGACAATCCGCAGATGGAAGCCATTGTCTTAGCGAAGAAGTGGAGAAGACAAAGGACGAAGTTGGTCTGATCGAAGTGAAGATGATTTGAGGCTGAAAGAGAGACTTAGCCCTTGTCGCTAATTGACGCTACTCGAACCCGCGGACAAAAAAGCCCTACCTTCCAGGACAATATCCAATCATCAAGTCCTTCTTCCCAACTCTCCTCTCTGCTATGAATTAATGCCCGCTCTCCCTCTCTCAACAGATTCCGCCAATTGTTCTTATTAATGAGATCTAATTGAGTACAACTCCGAGGAACAGGCGGGCAACTTATTCCAGCTAAAAAACGAAAACAAACCGTTATTTCCTAACGTCCATCTTGCCCGAGAGGACTATCTCTGTTTTCAAACAGGTGCGAGAATTCATTCACAATATCCACAGTTCTGTTTTTTTTTTTGGGGTATAATTATACTATAATTAATTAATTATAATACCTAATTAAACGCCAAAGAAAAAAATATCTACTCGGGGGCTACCTTACCTTGAGTGACTCCTGACTCAATGTTAAGGCATTATAATTTAAATTTGGTGGTGGTATTGTTCCCACTGTTATTAATAGTAAATGCGATAAAAATTTACTTAAAAAATAATAAGAATAATTTAGCTAACTACACCATTGTTAATTATTAGTTGATCCCAACATTGTTGGCCGAAGAAAAATGATTTTAAGTAGCTGGGGCTCGAACCCATGGGCTCACTTCTAAGTATTGTTCTTTAGGTTTTCCACTTTTTATAAATATATATTTCTAAAAAGACAGCTGTCGTTTGTTATAATAGTTTATACTATGTTTAATGATAATGATACAAATAGTATTCTCTAATTAGGGACGTTTGGTGCCCATATCAAACTAATTAGAATATTAACATATACATATGTTTACAGATAATTACGTGCTGGGATTTGAATCCGTGACCTATATATTACGAAAAGGTATCCCTCAACCGTTACCACATCATACTTTAACATAATTATGTGCATGTTGTTAATTAGCAAACTCTGGTAGAAGTTTCCTTGTTACCTCTTCACCCCCGTACTCTTCATTCTGTCCTTCGGTTTTTTTTACTTTCAGAAAATAATTAAAAATTAGTATAAGTACTATTTATTTCCTTGCCCGAAAGATTGGCTCTTCATATAACTTTACTCTACTGCAGATCTTTCAAGAACGATTATTTTTGTGCGGGATGGATGTATGGCCTCAGTTTACACATCGAATATCAATTTGAATAAAGAATTAGCCAATCCAATTTAGAAAACCGAAATAAAGGTCAGGTGGTAAAATAAATTAGCTCCCTCGCCACCTTCAACTAATGATGGCAACCTCGGTGTAATATGTGACTTAAATCATTATGAGGTGTATTCATTTTTTGATATACTCTGAATTTAACCTTATCTTTGATTCGTTTTACATTGTTTGTGGGTCTATTCGTCTGTGTCGCGAAATAATGTGTGGATTATGAAATATTAATAAGACGGATACAACAGTTGTAAAATACGTAGGATATAAGCCAACTGTAGTACCATATCCGGCCCGGAGGACCAATTCTTCCCAGCATGACAAGAGATCCAAATGTTCCCGATCGAATCCGGGGCTGGGTCTGACCAATCAGAGAGTACGTGCTTTATTATCCTGCTGACCCCTCTAGTTCATCCCGGTATGTTCCCGTCCAATCGCCCGCCCTACATCGGGCTGGGTGTGAGTCGGCTCTGACAATTTCATATCCCAGTCGGCAACGAGTCCACGAATCTACTTTTCACATTGAGCCCAAACTTTATTACAGAATTGAACATGAACGTTATTATTGAATGTACATTTGAGCATGTCTAATATAATTTTATTCATTATTATGATTTAATTGAGGTCATATTTGTTTAGTTTAATAGTATTCTACAGGTTGAAAAAGCGGAAATAAGATATGGTAAAAATAATCGGAAGTATGGAAGTTGTTATGGACTCGTTTGAGAGGAAGGGAGAGAATGGAGGATATTAATGTTTATAACAATTTTATTATGATAAAGTTACAATCTGCCTGAATGGGGCTATAAGTAATTGTGCTATATGATCTCATTATTACCAATTTACAATTTTCATTCACTCGCTCATTCATACTATATATACAAACAGCCCAGAGGCCCCCCAAAGTCCACATGGTTGTCACAGCCTTCGCGTGCGAATGAGGAAGCGGAGTCTTGGGAAGTCCCCCACGCTCCTACGTCAGCCGCGTCACTGGATAATAGCCAGCGCAGGCTGACCAAGTGCGCGAGAGCCACAGACGCTCAGGACATGATTAGAGAAACTGGCCATTGCCAGGACTCCCACTGTCACGCATTTATAGCAGGTCACGAGGCCACTGCCGTTTCAGTCTCCTAGGAGGATTATAGGGATGACTGGTGCAGTGCAATGACTATCCTAGGGAATTACGGTGGTTGGATAGGTTACTATTTTCCATACACATATATATATAATGTAATATATATATATATATATATATATATATATAAGTAATCGTCTCCCAGCTGTAGACGATCGAGAAAAAGGAATGAAGAAGGAGGTAGATGATATAATAAGAAGGTTTGTTTTATAACTGGCTTTATTTTCCTCCTGATCCTCTATACACACGTTACGGGTTTGTTTACCCTAGGTTACAAGGTATTAGGCTTAACATTGCCGTACCGCTAGACGTAACTCCCCCCTACCAGTTTACGGACATTCCCCGTAAACTCCTAACATGCGACATCAGCTATGTATCTATAGCAACACAAAACAAAAAGTATACTCTGTTAATAAAAAAAATTTGAAAAGAAAAATGTCTTCCAGGTCCATCTAAAATCACAGCACAGACCCATATAACACAAAAAAAACATAATAAACCAATAAAAAAAATATATATATAGGCCTCTCGGGACTGGTCACCTGTGACACACACCGGAGTTATGTTTCGACGACGGGGCTCCCAGGCTCCACCGCGGGAAACTTGAGCTGTTTCACATGTACCGTCCGCCGTTTAATCGGGGGTGTAATGCTTTCGACCGTGACCACGTTGTGCTCGCGGAGAGCGATCACTCGGAAAGGACCCTCGTACCGCACTAGTTCCTTACCCCTGTTCGACCCTTTTCTCCGGTAAACGAGCGCGCCGAGTTTAAGATTGCCCAGAATATCGCGGACTTTGAGGTTGTCGCGCGCCACCCGTCGCCGTTTCTTATCCTGGAGCCTTCCCCGAACGGCCACCCACTGTTTCTTTAGCGCTATCTGATTACTTACTACCCGTGCGGCCAGTTCTTCATCGATCGCCGTACTCCTGCTATCGCGCCGGCATCTTCGAAGTCCAAACAGCGTCTCGACCGGAGAAAAACCGGTGGCAGAATGGATTGAGTGGTTATACGCGATGACTGCCTTTTCCATCGCCACGTTTGGTTCTAAGCCCTTCTCTCCATGGTAAATTCGTAGGTGGTCGCTAAGCGTGCTGTGCAGCCGCTCTACGTCTCCTCGACTCTTCGGGTGTCCTGGGGTGTTGAGATGCCAACGGATCTCTAAGGCCGCCGCCTCAGCCCTTATTTCGGCGTTATCAAACTCCCTACCAGCGTCGGAAGCTATCGTGTCTGGTACGCCATAAAATTGGCACCATGTGCGTAGTGCCCTTAGGACTGCTTCCGCTGATCGTTCTGCTATCAGATGGGTCATCGCTGTTTTGCTGAACCTATCGACAATGGTGACCCATTTGTATCCCCTCCATGTGAACGTGTCCACCTGCAAATCCTCCAACGGTTGGTCTGCCGTTGGCGTCTCCTCCTGTATTGCTCTGGGGGGGTGGCGATCATATTTCGTGGTGAGGCATGTGTCGCAGGTACCAATAACTCTCGCAATCGTGTCTTTCATACCCAACCAGAAATATCTCCTCTTCAATGCTTGCAGGGTAGCGTCGATTCCCCGGTGGTTTGTCTTCCCTTGGTGGAATGCAAGGGTCACTTCTCTCTGCCGCGTTTCTTCTTTTACTGTCTCCACCTTCAGGGTACATCGGACGAACGTACGATCGACTCCGATCCTCTCCGTCCTCCATAGGCGTTTGATGCGTCCCCAGATGGTCGCATTTCCCACGTACATGTGGTGCGTTTTCCCTGGAGTAGATGCGTCCTTCAGAGCGCGGCAAATCGTATCGTCGTTTATCCCCGGTGTCGACCAGATTTTGACGATGTTGCAGTGGCCGTACTTCTCAGATTCCATCTTGAAGAGCCCAGAAGTTTTGGTGAGCCAAATGATCTGGCGCCTCTTGTCATTTATTATGGCGTCGAGGTCCTCAATGTCCGAGGGCCTATCCCCCACTGAACTCCCGTCACTCGGAACATCATTGGCTGGAGCCCCCTCCCGCTCCCCTTCCTCGCCGGGTGACCATTCCTGGACGAATTGGTGGGTGTCACGTGATGGTCCCGGAATCTCCTCTTCGATCGCATTCACGACCAACGCGCGGGATAACCAATCGGCCACGACGTTCTCCTTCCCCGGTTTGTAAATAATGTCGATGTTGTATTGACTGAGGAACTCCTTCCATCTGGTAATCCGCGCTGATGACTCTTTCAGTTTTCCCACCCATTGGAGGGGTCGATGATCTGTTTTAACCCGAAACTTCCTCCCGAATACGTAGGGCCGGAAGTGTTCTATCGCCCATACGATACCCAGTAATTCGCGTTCTAGCGCGCTATATCTACTCTCGGATTCAGTAAGGCGTCTGCTAGCGTATGCTATTGGTCGCTCCCCCCCGTCGCGATCCTGCGAGAGTACCGCCCCCAACGCGTATTCACTCGCATCTGTGGTAATCATGAAGGGGAGTGCAAAATCTGGAAACGCTAGTATAGGCTCTTCCTGTAGCCGCTCCATGCAACGTCTTATATTGTTCTCCATTACCGGGGTAATGACGACTTTTTGTCCTTTTTTAAGGAGATTGTTAATAGGGACCAGGTACTCCGCCATTTCTGGAACGAATCTGCGGTAGTAGTTCAGGGATCCGAGTAAGCGCCGGATTCCTTTTACGTCTTTCGGGATAGTCATCCGCTGGATGGCCTCCACCTTCCCACGATCGGGTTGCACTCCCTCTCTGGAAATTATGTGGCCTAAAAATTTCACCTGCTTTTGTCCCAAAAGCGACTTCTCCGCAGACAATTTCAGCCCGAATTGCTTAATTCTGTCAAAAACCTGTCGCAGATGGTCCTGGTGTTCTACCTCATCTCGACTGAAAACCAGGAGGTCGTCCATATATATCTGGCAAAACGACTCCCCAATCCCTCTTAAAAATTCGTCCATCAGCCTCTGGAACGTTATTGGCGCGTTTTTCAGCCCAAACGGCATTCTGGTGAATTCGTAATGTCCCCGCTCGAACGTGAATGCCGTTTTGTGTTGGTCTCCACGACGCATCCGAATTTGATGGTAACCCGCCTTCAGGTCCGGTGTACTGAATACCTTTGCTCCACTTAGGCGGTCCAGGATGTCTTCAAAGCGAGGAATGGGGTATTTTTCGTCTATAGTATTGTCGTTTAATTGCCTGTAGTCTATTACTACGCGGTATTTTTCGTCACCGGACGACCCTTTCTTTTTCACTGCCCACAGGGGACTGTTGTATGGAGACGTACTATCTACTATGATGCCCTGTCGTTTCAATTCCTCGATTTCGTCCCTTATATGCTGTCGCAGCGCCTGCGGGTATCGTCTCTCTTTGATATATATCACTCTCTCCTGCTTCAGTGGGATCTCATGGAACGTTTCCCCCGTCACTCCCAGTTTGTCCCCTTCGTTGAAAAATATATCGGCATACTCTCGCCGAATAGCGCGTTCCCAGTTGTCCTCCCGATCGATCGCTCCGATTCGCTCCTTCCCGTCCCCCACGGTTCCTGTACACCGGCATAACATTCTTTCCAGTCTAATATCCCATATTCCGTTACGGCACTTCACTCTTGCTCCTACCCTTCCCAAGAGATCGCACCCTATGATACCATCGTACTCGCGCGGCATCTTCCTAACCACGTGTATTTTCAAATATTCCCCCTTTTTCGCCCACCTATCCAATCCCATCGTCAATTCGATTTTACACGGCCCTCCCAGGGTGATAAGCTTGCACTCGCATGCCTGAATCCGCGACGACCCCTCGCCCACACACAATCTGTCCGCCGCTTTCCTGCTGAGAATAGTACAGGAACTCCCCGTGTCTATCAAGCATCTCACTCCTCTCGCCACTTCAATAATGGGTATACCGCCGTAATTCCCTCTGACGCTATAGTTTATTAACGTGCGGCCACCCCTCTGCCAGCCCACTCCTCAGGCCACCGCTTGCCGTTTCCTTCCTCCTTCCGTGCCATATCGTCTGCTTCTTACGTAGTCCCTGTCGTCCTCTGCAGTCTCTCCTCTTCTGCTCCTGGGTTCATCTTCTTCTTCTTCTGTCTCCGACGCTCCCGTAGTTTTTGACGATTCGGAGGGGGTTCTGGTTCTTCTCCATACCCTCTGTGCGTTTACCTCCATCGGTTCCGGCCTATACCTCTCTGTTCGCTGGAAAATGTATGGACACTGCCTCGCGATGTGTCCCTCAATTCCGCATTCAAAACATTTTGTTCGCGGGGACTGCGCCACTAAATGTCCAATTCTTCCACATCCGTGACATTTTCTATCCTCCTTCCTCCCGCTGGGTCTCGGTCTCCTTTGGCTAAGTCTCCTTCCTTCAACCGCCGCCCCTTTTTTCTCCGCATACCGTTGATCTTTCCTCTTCCATGCCTGTTGCGGCATTCTCGGCCTCCTGTACATCACTTTGGACCACCCTGCCTCGTCTGCGTCTAATTTTTCTTCTTCCTCACGGGCACTAGTGTCCATTAAATCTTGGGCGCACTCAATGAACGATCGGTCTCCCGGTAGACTATCTTTCTTGCCGGTATCCTTGGCCAACTGTACCTTCAGAATGGTCGATAGGAATGCCATCCGGCCTTCCACTTCCGCTAGGTTCACCGTTTCTCTCATTTTTTCCGTTATTTTGTTAAATTTTGCCAAGAGTTCTCCGGCGTACTGCCCTTTCGTTTGATTGGGCCGTCTGGTCTCCCTGAACATCTGGAAGATGTCCTCTTCTGGTGTCCATCTGCCTCCCCCGTATGCCTTCTTTAGTCGTTCTTTTACCACGGTCCATGGGGTGTCTTCGTCGGCCTGTATTAGGTTTAGTACGCTCCGTTTTATTCTACACACTAGGCCCGCTTTGATTGATTTTACGTCACCAGAGTCGAGTAAACCCTCACTTGCCTTCGCCTTTACTCTTTCCATAATCCTATCCCCACCTTTGATGAAATGGTTCAATTCGCCTAACTCTCCTGAGAATTTCTCTAGGTCCGATATTGTTCTCCTCAGGTCCTGTGACGTCGCCGCTCGCACCTTCATCCAAGCCAGGGAGTTTGCATGAGCTTCGGCCATCGTTTCCCTAGGTAATTCGGGCACTTCGAAAGCCGCAGGCCGTAATTCTACCATGTAACTAGGTCACTTTTTCCCAATAAAACAACAGGAAAAAAAAATTAAAATTTTACTCACAGTTGTTTACCAGAATACTCGTAGTTCCCGGGTTTCGGCACCAGTAATCGTCTCCCAGCTGTAGACGATCGAGAAAAAGGAATGAAGAAGGAGGTAGATGATATAATAAGAAGGTTTGTTTTATAACTGGCTTTATTTTCCTCCTGATCCTCTATACACACGTTACGGGTTTGTTTACCCTAGGCTACAAGGTATTAGGCTTAACATTGCCGTACCGCTAGACGTAACTTATATATAAGTTAAGTCCAGGCGCCGCTAGTGCCCAGCCTTAATCCCCAAACATATGTTATCTGTATATGTTTACAGGTAATACCTATAGATAGAGGTATCTTGGTCTAAATAAAGTAGTCTTGTTATAACGTTCTACGTGTTCTTATTACCAACCTTTCTTAGCTTGTAATTCAATAAACATTAACTGGTGCCGAAACCCGGGAACCGTGGAGAAAGCGAGTTATCGAGTGCGAGCGTAATTTTTTTTTGTTTTTTTTTCTTCTATACGCGAAAGAGAGAAGATGACTGAAGGAGGAATTTTGAGACAGCCCGTCTTGAATCTCGTAGAGGGAGCAGATATTAGAAGAGTGGGAACTATGCCAGAAGTTCATGCCACGGCGCTCGCGCTGATGAGGGTAAAAGCGATGAATACCCAGGATCTGAGGAAGGCTGTTGCGGAGCTGGAGAGATTCACTGGGGAACTGGGTGAGCTGAACCATTTCCTAAAAGGAGGAGACCGTCTCACAGCTTTAATTGGAGCTAAAGCAGAAGAAAATTTAATAGATCCCAGAGACGCGGAATCGTTGAAGGCGGCCCTGATATGTCGGGTCAAGAGAAGTATACTGAATCAAATTCAGGCAGATGAAGAAACCCCGTGGGAATTAATTAAGATGAGATTGAAGAAGGCGTACGGAGGAGGACGATGGACTCCCGAGGAGGACATATTCCAAATGTTTAGGGAGACAAAGTCCCCAAGACAAAGTAACGGGCAATATGCTGCGGGGTTAGTAGTCCGTTTCATTAAGATAACGGAGAAGATGAGAGAGTCGATTAGCGTAGAAGAGGTGGAGGGTAGAATGGGATTCTTATCCACAATTCTAAAAGTGCAACTGGCCAAGGAGACAGGAAGAAAGGAAGGATTCTCTGATGAGCGCTCGTTCTCGGAGTGTGCACAATCAATGATCGACACTAGTGCCAAGGAGGAAGAAGTGAGGGTGCAAGACGTCAGTTAAATAATTGAAGACCAAAGGGGCCTTTTTAAAAAGTGGTTTATTAACTAGACAAAAGAATACAACTTATATGACAAAGTGATTAAGTAATACGTCAGGGGTACAGTAACGAGATGAATGAGAGCTGGTGAGAGGAAAGGAAGGATTATATAATGACAGATTAGATTAAGGAGTGCTGACTTAGGCGATGGTGCAGGTGTCAGCTGGGTGTTGTCTGTCGGTGTGCGTGTGTCAGCGGCTTCCATAACTCCTTCCGACTTTAGGTTTCTTGTTCCATCAAGAAATTAAGTTGATGGCTGCGGGTGCATGAGGGCTGTTATTTGGGTGATAAACCCTTGTTGCCAAAATGTTGATAGGCTCTTGTTGTCCGGGATGGTATACAACTGTTGGTGTAGGGTTTTGTAAGGAATTGGTAGTTTTACATTTTTTAAGGTAGTAGAGGATTACAATTATAATAGCTGCCCCTATAATTAAATAAAAATAAAAATAAATATTGGATTGATTAAATATAAGTGGTTCTAAAACTATGTCTGTTATATTTAGGTTTTCTATTTCGCTTATATTTGCGATTACATCTATATCTATTTTATTGTACAATTTGTTTATGGTGGAGTCTATTATATGTCTTGAAATTTTGGGGAGTTCTTTATAACAATCATTTTGGTCTAGGGTGAGTAAGCTAACGGGTGGTAGGTATACAGTATCATTAGTAAGGCAATTGTCTAATTTGGAGAGGTTAGTAGTTATAAAACTGTTTATATTATCTATATATCTAATGTTAGTATTGGTTAATTTATATTTGCATGCATTCATCGTTCCAGATGAAATAATATTATTTATACAGGTATTATTTAAAGTAAAAAGGTTCTTACAGTAATATTCATTGTTTAAAAATGTACAATTTGTTGTATATAATATATTAAGTTTTTTGATTATAATAATTTCGTCTATATCTAAAGTTACATATTGGTTGTTAATTTTTACAGGCGAAGGTATGAGTAAATAAGTCTTTATATTTAGGGTTGCCTTAGGAAGGTCTACAAAGATATGGAGTGTTTCATTATGAGTAGTGCAGTGAATTTTACTCATTATCCACAGGATTTCAGGATTCCTAGAAGCTAGATTTACATTTTGGTTTATGTCATGTAGTATTTGGGACATTAATGATGAGTGTGTGATGCCAATTTTGCATAGTTCCAGTGTTAATGTAAGTTCATCTATTTTGTTGTGTAGGTGTGTCAGAATTATGTACATGTCAAAGAATGTCATTTCCTTGTTTATCTTCATTATGTTGTCTTGTTCTGTTTTAAAATTATTATTAATTAATTGTATGTCCTTTTGAAAGTTTTTAATTACGTGTTTATTAAGTTTTATGTCTTGTTCTATGTTGTGTTCTATATTATAGTTGTTCCGTCCTAACTCATTTATTACTTCGTCATAATGTGATTTGTCATCAGCTGTCATGGTGCCAGTAAGCCAGCTGAGAGCTGTTCCGAGTCCGTTTATTAGTCCTCTCTTAGTTCGTTTGTTGTGTGATTTTAATAGGTTTAATTTGTTTTGTGTTTGTATGATAAGGTTTTTGATTATAGGGTATGTCGGTAGGTCCCTATAAGATGGTACATTGTTCTGTATATTGTTTAGTTCCTTGTCAAGTAAGCTAATGTCATAAAAATGGTATGTCCTGTAGTAATTTTCTATTACCTTTGCGTTCTTTATAGTGTAATGTAGGACTCCGGGGTTATCTCTTATATCAGTCACTGTCATAGTATATGTTAATGTCCATAGAAGCGTCTGGATTAGTACTGTCCGAGTAGGATTCATTTTCTCCTTCTGAAACAGTAATGTTTGGTCTCGGTCTCAAGTGTTGTTTACGTGGTCTTTTGATTCTATTAACGTGTGCTTTGTTTGTTTCGTTTCTGTCTTTGTACAATAGTACGGGTCTGTAGGGATTATTGTATTTGCGGTGATGGGTTGTTTTTATATATATCTGTTCGTCATTTATGTCAGGTGGGTCTTCGCGATTTGTATTTAATAACTCTGTTCTATTTTCTTTTTCCGTCACGATTTTATTCCGTATTAGTTCATGTATTATGTTCTTTTCGTCATGGTATTTTTGTACGTATTGTTCTTTTATTTCTATTTGTTTGTTAGGTCTTCTTGTTATTCCGAATGTTATTTCGTCCGGTGTCATGTTTAGTTTAGAGTTTAAGGTATTGTTGTATGCTATTGTTGCTAGCATTAGTCTGTTATTTAATGATGTGTTTGTTAGTTCTTTTTCGTTAAGTGTTCGTAATATTTCGATGAGTGTACTATGTGCTCTGTTTAGTGTTCCTAATGAATTAGGATTTCCTGGGGTCACGTAAATTGGTTAGATTTCGTTAGTTTGTAAGAAGTTGAGTACTAAATTATTTTTATATTCTTTGCCGTTGTCCATTTTTATCGATACGGGTGTTGGATATAGTGTTAAGTAAAGTTTAATGGCTTCGCATATGTTAATTCCAGTTACGGCTGGTATCATGTGTGTAAATAGTCTTTTTGAGAATGTGTCAATTATAGTTATGATATATTTTCTGTCAAAATGTAATGTGTCTATCATTAATTCTTCGAACGGTCTATTTGGTGTTGGTGTTATCATGTACTTTGCTTTTATAGGGTTGCGTTCGTATTTAGTTTTCTTACATGTCTTGCAATTGTTAATAAAGTCATTTATCGTTTCTTTCATTAATGGGAAGTAGTATAATTTTCTAAGTTTGTCGTTTGTTTCGACTGTGCCTCTGTGGGATGTTTTTCCTATGTGGTAGTCATTAATTATTTCAATTTGTCCTTCTTTGTCTAAGATATCGGTTACATAGTTTTTGTATCTTTTTAGTTTAACTGTTGGGTATGATTCTTGTATTAGTCTAGAAATGTCTTTAAATGTTTTATCGTACCATGGTTGGAGTAATGGGATATCTGGTTCACAGTAAATTCCATAAGTAATTTTGGGTCTAATAAATTGTTCGATTAGTGATTCTAAGTCGTCTAAGTTGTCAAATTTAATTTCATGTCTGTTTTTGTTAAATGGTTTAGTAAAGTTTGTTTCTTTTATTCCCTTTTTTATTATTATCTGATGTTTCTCTATGTTAATATTCTTGTCACTGTCTGCTATCCAAATTCGTTCGTTGGATGATTGTTGGGAGTGAACAGTTGCTCCACATGTACTAATTGCGTCATTTATTTGTTCTGTTTGAGTCATGTTTTCTAATTCTTCTATAAGTGTGTCATAGTCTGGGTTCTCGTCTAACGGGAGTATTGCTAGATCGTTTAGAAATTCGTCAAAATCTCCGTCTATATGGTTAGTATTTGTGTTTTGTTCTAAGTTCTCGTTTTGTCGTGATAGTAAGTCCGCTACGTAATTTGTTTTTCCATTAATGTGAGTAACGTCAATATGGTCTGTTCGAATTAATTGTTTAATTGTTTGTTTGTCATCAATATAGTATAGTTCGTTCTTTTCTTTTGATTTATTATTATTATTATTGTTATTAAATTTATTATTATTAGATTTATTGTTATTATTATTTTTATTGTTTTCATTATTTCCCGGGTGTGTTTGGTCCCTTTTATTTTTGTTTATTTCCGGGTATGTTTGGTCCCTTTTATTTTTGTTTATTTCCGGGTATGTTTGGTCCCTTTTATTTTTGTTTATTTCCGGGTATGTTTGGTCCCTTTTATTTTTGTTTATTTCCGGGTATGTTTGGTCCCTTTTATTTTTTAATTTATTATTATTACTATTATTATTATCTTCTAAATTTTCGTTTTCTAATTTAAATTTTATTTTATTTATTATTAATTCATTATTTTGACAGTTAATTTTTATGTTTAAATTTTGCATTGTCTCGTATCCTAATAAAATATCGA
The DNA here is from genome assembly GCA_930367205.1 of Acanthosoma haemorrhoidale. Taxonomy (NCBI): domain Eukaryota; kingdom Metazoa; phylum Arthropoda; class Insecta; order Hemiptera; family Acanthosomatidae; genus Acanthosoma; species Acanthosoma haemorrhoidale. The sequence continues at coordinate 109,478,091 of OV884014.1, read as the reverse complement.
AACGATTGCTAAAGGGGTATATTAGCATTTTTACCTTTGCTTGAATTCCTAACAGGGGATAGAGATCGATTATGGCGCTTTGAGTGCCTTCGGCTCTGCCTGTAGGAGTTTTCATTACAAAGTCTTCCGAATTAATTTTTGTTCCCTCGGGTAAGGAATGGGGATTGATATAATTTTTAGAAGCTCCAGTGTCTATTAGCCATGTCTTGCCTTTTCTGTCTTTTATTTTTGGGAGACTGTCCGTGTAATTTAATTGGTATTCGGGTCTGGAGGTTCGTTGTTGTTGGGACCTACGTCTAAAAAATCCTCATAACGAGATTCTAATTGTTGTAGTCTGTCTTGTAATTCAGTTATTTGTTGGTCTTTGTCATTTTCCGTGTGGTGTACGCGATTGCTGGCAGTGCGCATTGATACGGTCTGATTTTCTCTTTGTTCCGGTCTGGGGTTTGGTTTGTTAAAGTATTGTCTTTGTTCATAGGGTTTCCATGATTGATTATGTCTTTCGTTTTCGTCTCGGGGGTAGTTATTGTTAAAACGTGGTTGTTCTTGATTGTACTGTCTTGGTTGTTGGGATTGTTGTCTATTATTGTCATAAAATTCACGTTTTTTCTCGTGATAATGTGGGTCGTAATTCCTCCCTTTATAATTGCTAGTGGAGGGTGGTTGGTTTTGACTGCATCTTTGTGTGGATTCGTTGTGTGTTAGTTTGTTACCGTATGCTCTTTCGACTACTCGTACTGCTGTGGTTTTTAATGCCTTTTTCAAATCCCTCAAATTTTTAATTCGTAGGTGTTGGAGGAAATTGTCAACTGAAGTTTCAAGTTGTCTTTGGCAATGGTCAACTATTTGTTCATCAAATACGTTTATTTCTGTGTGTTTTTGTAAGTCTGTTTTTGTGTCGTCCGTATATAATCTACCTTCAAGGTCGTCTCGTAATAATATCAGTCTTTCTACATAGCTATTGGGATGTTCGTTTCTTAAGGGTTTAGTTTGATATATTTCTGCTATGGATTGGGGTATTGTTTTGTCGTCACGAAAGTTAAGTTTGAGTTCTTGGATCAGTTCTAGTAAAGAGTTATAGTTCCGTCTTCCGCAATATTCGGCATGTCCTACTAATTTGTTTGTTGCATGTCCTATCAATTGTTTCGCGTTATATTCGTGATGTGGATTGTCAGTTGTGCAGACGTTATTCGCTACAAAATTTATTTTATTAATAAATCGTACTAGATGGCTGGGATTTCCGTCAAATTCTGGGATCAGTTTAAGGTCTGTAGTAGAAATTTTGTAATCGTTAGAAGTCATGTTTACGGTTTCTTCTAAGTTACGGTTTATATTAAGTCTGTCAGTAATGGGCATGTAAATGTGTACAAAAAAATATATTTACCAATACAAGTGATGTCTTCTTCTAGATAATGTTGCCTTCTATCGGCTTCCTCTGGTCGCTAGATAACAGATTTTGTGGTTCTTGGAGCCTCGGTGAATGTATATTAAAATATACCAGTGCTCGATCAGTCCTGAAGTCCTGTTCAATATAGCATCGGCCTTCTCATGGAAAGAATCGAAAAGTTCTCAGGTCTAGCCTAGCCAAACGCGGGATCGCTGAATGGGGAGATTCTTCTGAAGTTATATAAACACTGCCAAGGTCCCTGTTCGGGCGCCAGTTAAATAATTGAAGACCAAAGGGGCCTTTTTAAAAAGTGGTTTATTAACTAGACAAAAGAATACAACTTATATGACAAAGTGATTAAGTAATACGTCAGGGGTACAGTAACGAGATGAATGAGAGCTGGTGAGAGGAAAGGAAGGATTATATAATGACAGATTAGATTAAGGAGTGCTGACTTAGGCGATGGTGCAGGTGTCAGCTGGGTGTTGTCTGTCGGTGTGCGTGTGTCAGCGGCTTCCATAACTGTCGACAATGAGTGGAGCCGAGTTGCATACAAAAGAACCCGGACCCTGAAACCAACCTGGAGGAGACCAGAAACGTCCGTTATTGGCAGAGACAAGGGAACGACAGGAGAAAGAAGATTTAGAGGAACGAGACCGAGGTATGCCCCGCCCAGGGAAGAAAGAAAATGCCACGGATGTAGGAAGGCAGGACATTTAGTGGCACAGTGTCCTCGAACAAAATGTTTTGAGTGTGGCGAGGAAGGACACATCGCGAGGCATTGCCCGTATATCTTCCGGAGGAGAGAATACCAACGACCAGAACCAATGGAGGTAAACACTCAAGAAGTAAGAGAGAGACGGAGCATGACACATGGGGAGAGTGGATCATCAGAAGATGAGTCATCAGGGACTTCGGGAACTGAAGGAGAAGAAGCGAGGCGCAGCAGAAACAGGAGACAGACAGGGCAGAAGGTCGAGTCACGTAGATGGGAGCAACGTGATGAAGCCTGAGGAGCGTGTCGGCAGAGAGGCGACCGCATCCTGAGATGTAATGCAATTCGGGAGAGGATGTGTGCGTTGCCAATAATTAGGGTCAAAGGAGGAGAGATGTGTCTGGTGGACACGGGAAGCACCAACACCATCATGTCCCGCGGAGCGCTGGAGAGGCTGTATGGTGGAGAGAGGGCACTCCAGATTCAGGTATGTAATTGTAGTTTAATCACCCTGGGAGGCCCTTGCGAGGTAGTGGGAGAGTTAGTCATAGGGCTAAATAGGTGGGCGAAGAAAGGGGGAGATCTAAAGATACATATCGTAGGAAACATGCCGCGGGAGTACCAGGTGATAGTTGGGTGCGACATGTTGGGGAAGGTAGGTGCGCGTGTGGAGAATATCGGGGAAAAATGGAACATTAAGTTGGGCAAAGTGGAATATAAATGTCAAGGGACTATATGGGACGGAAGAGCGCGGATAGGGGCGGTTAATAAAATAGAGGGCTGGAGGGAAGGCCTACAGAGGGAGTTTGAGGATATTTTTTACGTAGAGGGAGACACGCTAGGAGCGACTGGGAAGACGGTCCACGAGATCCAGTTAAAGAAAGAACGCGTCACATACGTGAAAGAGAGACGATATCCGCAGGCACTACGTAGGCATATTAGAGAGGAGCTAGAGAGTCTCAAACGGCAAGGGATTATAATTGATAGCACTTCGCCATATAACTGTCCTCTATGGGCAGTGAGGAAGAAAAATAGACCTGGGGACGAGACGGAGAAATACAGGGTAGTTATCGATTATCGGAAGTTAAACGAGAACACGACGGATGAGAAGTATCCTATTCCCCGATTTGAGGACATATTAGACAGATTGAACGGGGCGACAATATTTAGTACCCTAGATCTAAAGGCAGGCTATCACCAGATCAAGATGAGTGCGAACGACCAAGACAAAACGGCCTTTACATTTGAGAGGGGGCATTATCAATTTACCAGGATGCCATTTGGACTGAAAAACGCCCCGATTACCTTTCAACGCCTAATGGATGAATTTTTGAGGGGAATAGACGAAGCGGTATGCCAGGTCTACATGGACGATCTGTTAGTTTTCAGCAGAACGGAGGCAGAGCACGTTGAGCACCTAAGAAGTGTATTTCAAAGAGTCCGCGAATTCGGATTAAAATTGTCCATGGAGAAGTCTCTGTTGGGGAAGAAAAAAATCAATTTTTTGGGCCACACTATCTCACAGGAGGGGGTTAAGCCAGACTCTACGAAGGTCGAGGCCATTAGAAGGATGGTGGTGCCCACAGATGTAAAGGGGATCCGTCGACTTCTGGGGACGCTTAATTATTACAGAAGATTTGTGCCGGACATGGTGGCATACCTGGTGCCTATTAATAATTTACTGCGAAAGGGAGCGAGGGTGGTAATTACCCCAATCATGGAGCAGAACATCCGGAAATGTATGTCTAGCTTACAAGAGGAACCGATATTAGCATTTCCCGATTTCCAACATCCCTTCACAATCACCACTGATGCCAGCGAATACGCACTGGGGGCAGTGTTGTCGCAGGAGAGAGACGGTGGGGAGCGCCCGGTGGCGTACGCTAGTCGACGGCTCACAGAAACGGAAGCGCGGTATAGTGCTCTAGAGAGAGAGAGCTCCTAGGTATCGTCTGGGCTATAGACCATTTCCGCCCATATGTCTTCGGCAGAAAATTCCGTGTTCACACCGACCACAGACCCCTACAATGGGTAGGAAAGTTAAAGGAGTCCTCGGCGCGGGTCACGAGGTGGAAAGAGTTTTTGTCCCAGTACAATATGGAGATCATATATAAACCCGGGAAAGAGAACGTAGTGGCAGACTGGCTGTCCAGAGCCATTACTGTGAATGCATTGGAAGAAGGGGAACCATCCGGGGAAATCCAACAGTTTCTCCGGGAATGGACACCCGGGGAGGATGGAAGCCTCGGTACGCGAGGAGATAGCGAAGGTGAGGAAACCCTTGAAGAGGAAGGTTCCGCCGCCGAAAGACCTGTTGAAATGGAAGTAACAGAAGGGATCGTGAACGACAAAAGACGGCAGATCATTTGGAAATCCAAGACCTCAGGGCGGCTGCAGATCGCATATGACAGTTATGGGAGAAGTAAAATCGCGACGATTTGGTCGCCACCAGGGGTTAGGAACCACCAAATTTGCCGTGCATTGAAAGATGCCTCGGAACCCGGAAAGACCCATCATGTATTTGTAGGGAATGCCACTATTTGGGAGAAAATTCGTAGACTCTGGCGAACGGAACAACTTGGAGTGGATAGGATATTTATTCGGTGCACGTCGATGGTGGAGACACTCAAAGACAGAGAACAGCAGCTGGAAGTGACGCTGGCCTATCACCAAGGAAAAACGAACCACCGTGGAGTTCAGGAAACGTTGCAAGCGTTGCGGCGGAGGTACTTTTGGTGGGGAATGAAAAAGAGCATACAAGAAATGATAGGGGCATGTGCAGTTTGTCTCACTACGAAGTATGACAGACATCCGCCACGGGGGCGACAAGAAGAATCGCCCACCGCCGAGACACCGTTGAGTGACTTACAAGTGGATACCTTCACTTGGAGGGGGTATAAGTGGGTTACCACAATCGACAGCTTTAGCAAAGTGGCCATGGCGCACCCGGTGCAAGATCGGTCATCAGACGCGGTAATGCTGGCATTAAATACCTGGTTCCAGTTTTACGGAGTACCAGACCGGATCGCGTCGGATGGGTGCAGAGAATTTGACAATGCCAACATCCGAAAAGAAATGAAGACTCTCGATGTCTCTTGGCATCGTAATACCCCAGGGCACCCTAAGAGTAGAGGAGGGATAGAAAGATTGCACAGCACCCTGAGTGACCACCTGCGGGTATATCACGCGGAAAAGGGACTGCCGGCGAATGAGGCAATGCCGAAGGCGGTGGCCGCTTACAATCATTCGATCCACACCGCGACGGGGTTCTCCCCGTTCGAGATCCTCTTTGGGCTGCGCGAAAGACGGAGAAATGGGGCAGAGACGGTAGCAGACAAGGGAATGGCGGAGAAAATGGCGAGTAATACTGTCGCTTTGAGGAAAATATGCGACAAAGTCAGAGAAAGGATAACGAGGGACAAAGCGAGACGAGTGGAACGGGAAAACCTCAAAGTCCGGGATCGAATGGGGGAACTTTGGGACTATCGTCTATAAAAAACTAGGGTCAAATAGGAGCAAAGAGCTGGTGCGATATGAGGGCCCATTTAAAGTGGTCGTGATTAGGGAACACAACGTCGTGACAATTGAGAGTATACGACCCCCTAAGAAGCGGCGAAATGTCCACATAGAACAGTTATAGCTTCCACCTGGGGGGGAGGTTGTAGATCAGGAATGAGCTGGAGTGTCCTCGCAGCATACACGCAAGGAACATTGTAAATAGTTATAGTTATGTGATTTTTCCCACAGAAGTATTGTTTTTTTTTTAAAAGTCAAAGTTTTCTTTTATGTTTTTTGTTTACAAGTGACAGTAGGTTTTTACGTTTTATAGGATTAGAGCTTAATGTGAGGGATTGTAAGCCTGTAGGCTGTGTACGGGCGGGGCTGGCCTTTGCTCCTTTGTAACATTAGCGGAGCATTATTTGAATGGACTAAGACGTCCGAGTATTGGACTTCAAAGTTTGCGAATGGGTGTTCGTAAACTGGTGGGGGGGAGTTAAGTCCAGGCGCCGCTAGTGCCCAGCCTTAATCCCCAAACATATGTTATCTGTATATGTTTACAGGTAATACCTATAGATAGAGGTATCTTGGTCTAAATAAAGTAGTCTTGTTATAACGTTCTACGTGTTCTTATTACCAACCTTTCTTAGCTTGTAATTCAATAAACATTAACTTATATATATATATATATATATATATATATATATTACATTACTATGGGATTTTATGAACTTGGAAAGGATGAGTTCAAGAATGTAAGGTTTAGTAAGATTGTTATGAAGGGTTTTGTTGCTGACCTAATAAGGGGCATTTACTGTTGTTTTAAGGACTTTTGATTGAAAGGATTGGATGCGCTTGATGTTCAACTCGAGGATATTTGAATATTGAATGCATTGAGTGCAACGGAATGTTTCGAGGGGGATCTCGAATACAACGCTGTTGTATTTTACATGTTAATTTTCTCAAATCAGAACTGAATCAATACAGTGTCTTGAAAGATGGCATCAAATATGAGCGGCAGGCCACTTTACGTACTTGCCTGAAGCTAGAGATTCTCCTCTCTAGTTTAGTAATAAATGGCTGAATAAATTAAATTAGTTTAACTTTATAAGAACGTAAACAAAATAATTTTTATAATAATTCATTCTCACTTTAAAAGTTTTTTTTTTTACCGGTTCGAATCTGAAGTTAAGTTTGTTCTTGGAAACCTCCACCACACCGGAAATGGCGATGCGCTAGGAAAAGTTTTACCGAAGTTAACCGAACATCGCTTTCACCCCCCCCCATGCTGGTATCCCGTATCAATTTCCATATTGAGGAATTGATAACTTTTCGAATGTGGAACTTTGCAGAAAATGGCAAGTAGGATAGACGTACAGAATGTTCCAGTAGATGAAATATTCGAGGAGACAAGAGGGTAGTGTCAGTAAGGGTCGTACATACCTCTTAGATTTTTATAGGGTCGCTATTTGTTTAACTGATGGCTTTATTGAGGTTTTACTTTTAAATAGGCGATGGTCTTCTGTCTTCTTGTGTCCTCTAGGTTAGCGGTCATAAGAAATTTAATATATATATATATATATATATATATATATATACACATACCTGGAATTCTAAAACACTTTGTAAACAAATTGTTTTTTTTTTTTATTTTCCTTTTTAGCTCTCTAATTATAAGATTAAGGATGAGGGGAAAATAAAGGGATATTTGGGTTGAGCGGATCCTTGTACTTAGAGTACCTGCTTGAAGGTGGTGTGAGGGAATTAGGGAGTGTGGGAAGCCTCGATAGAGGTTGATAGTTGCGGTACAGTGGTGAGAGTCCACTGGTGGCTGGGCCTAGAGTCCCTCTAGGCATGTAGTGCAGTCTTTTTTAGTCGGATAGCGGTGTTGGGTGCCTGTTAGAGGCTGGTGTGTGGGCCAAGCGCCGTGATGTCCACCATTTGGTCTGCTATACCAGATCTTGAGAGTTGCCATCTTGCCGGTAGCGGTGGGGGTGTCATGTCTCGGAACAGAGGATTTTGGCTATGTTTCATCGAGTCAAAGAACTTGATGTGTCTTCTTTGGATGGCTTCGGTGATGGTGGGGACCTCGAACTTTTCATGGATGTCAGGAGCCTTCATATCACGAAAAGGGGTATGCCATAGTGCCGTGCGCAGGATTTTGTTCTGGAAGCTCTGAAGTCGAGTTATTGTGCAAATTGAAATTGAAAGCAAAGAAATTGGCATCCTTTTCTGTTAATTTGAAGTTCTTCCCAGCTGTGTATTTTTAACTCTCGCTTAACGAAATCAAATTTAAAGTAATTTGAATAGATTTCATTATTTTTTTTTCAAAATTAGAAAACATTATATACCCCCCTGTTTGACCTGTATTAACATGGAGTCGTATTTCGCAATTCCACGTGATAAGCCAAAAAAATATTCTTAATTCCATAAAACACCATATCGATTGTCCAAGTCAAATTAAAGAGCTCATAGCCCTGATCAATAATATGCTACTTTTGCTTTTATTGTTTTTTTTTGAACTGTAATTTCACAAAGCCGTTAAAACTGTTACTGAAATCTGCAATGTGACTTTAACTCAACCGGTGATTTAATTTAGTGAAAAGTAACGGTATGTAAATGCTCGTCTTGACAAAATAGCGTGTACAAGAAACTCCTTTTGACTGCCTATACAATACAACTTAGGAAATCAATCAACAGTTCCTACTCAAATCATGGAAATAATTTATTGTAAATATATTATTTGGACCATTGAACAGTATTTGACAGAAAAAAAAAAAGAAATTAAAACTATTACTGCCTGTTTGGCTTGGGCTTCAGTGGGATAGACTTTCCTAGCTGGGAGCTACCCCCTGAAGATGTTTGCAGGCGAACAAGTTTGTACGTAAGTCCTACAAGGTTTACACCAACTTTCTATTTTTCTGCTGTTTTCATAATACCCGCGTATCACGAAATGTTTTCTTTCTCACTTTGAATCTTTAGCTTGTAGCTTTCATTTTTTCTAACCGGAGGAAATTTGGCTCACTGATTTGCGATTTTGACCCCTTGTCTTATGAAGAATAAACGGAAATTTTCATTTTATGTTAATTTGTAGTTTCGTTATTAATTACCGTAGGTAAATGATGTAGAAAGATAAAATGTTTTCAAGCCCAATGGACTTAGAGGAAAATTTAGAATAAGTTAACAATAAGGAAACATATTCCCTACTGTAGCGACCGCTAACTACTTAAGATAAATCACCCTATACTCTATTGCATATATATTGTAAGCAAAAGTAAAATAACATGAACTAAATGTATTATAAACAAATGTAAATCATTGTAAAAGTGTTAAGCAATAAATGGCGGAAGCCAACTAATTCACACGAGAAAGGGTCACCAGCTGGCAGTCATAAACTTAACAACCCTTTAGGGGGCCTCTCTACCTCCAGGGCTTGTCCCCGGGTCGGGTAAGGATGCGGCAGTCACGGTCACGTTCCTCGCCCCAGGTGTGCGTGTGAACCGCCGCCGGATCAGACCCTTTCCGCCTCCCAGCAGGAAGTAGAGAGGGTACTTAAGGCAGGGCTACTGGCCCTCTTAGTTAGTCTCTCTCGCGACTCCCCCGTGGCCTTTACTCGGTGACGCTAGCTTGGTTTCCGCTCGAACTCTGAAAACTGGACTAATTCTTTATGAAACCTCTGTACCTCTTCTCTTGAACATAGGGCATTGTCGGGCACATACCTTTCATAAATGGAGTCAGATAGTAACGCCATCATGGAACGATTGTCCAGGTTATAAACTCGAACAATCCGCACTTGTAACCAGGGCTAGGGTGATCAGGCACATCCCTAGTGACGACCCGACACCTACATATTCTGGAATTATTCCCTAGGACGAACGGATTAACTAGCGTAAGACTAAAGAAGCGTGACTTTGCTCCCACCTTTTCAATTTATATTTCCTCCCACTTTCACGGCTTCATCGCAAGCTGAAAAACAACGCCAAACTTGCTTGCTTGACGTTGAACTGAGATGACACCTCTTGTTCAAATGTCAAGCTGGATAATTGATGCTGAAATCTAAGGCCTAGTTAAGGAGTCCAATAGTTTTGGCCATTAAAAACCACAGTGAATTATTAATTAGTGATGTGTCATAGCCCGTTAAACATTTATGTGAATACCATGCCATATTTAGAGCCAATTAATTTCAATATTAGAGTTCTGTTCTCTATACTTCGGAAATTCAATATTTAATGTAGTGTTTCTATATATCTCATCAACCAATAATATTTTGTTTAGAGTAATAAGAATAAGTTTTCTGTTGTTAGATAATGATGATTAAACGTATCATGGATATCCCCGAGTGTTGTTGGTAAATTTTCTTCCCATATAGTGCTTTTTATTTATTTCTCAAGCACGTTTATTCATATTAATATCCTCTCAGTTGGTGATACGTTGACATTTCAAAGCATGCGCTTTAGCCACATCACAGTGAGCTGGAACAAGGATTCTATTGGCTATTCCGGACTCTCGCACGTCCAATATAACTGTTCAAATTGACTTCCTTTTAATTAAACTGTAAGTTAATTGCTATCCTTGAGTATATAGATGAGGAGAAGAGTATGTTTGGAGATAGGCTTGGGCTGGTGAATAAGAATTGTTAGCTTTCCATTATGTTTATTGACACAGGCAGACATTGTCCAGGAATAAATTTGATGGAAATATAGCTACTGACTCTTTTACCTCGACCCAACATAGTGATCCTCGAGATACTCTTCCATTCATACTTCTTCTTCATGACAATCTTTCACAGTAGAAATATTAAGAGGCACCCTTCTGAGGAACACCGAAGCATTATAAGAGCGGACACAAGGTAAACGGCCTACGAGGCACTAAGGGCTAATGCACAGAAACCGAATTTACCTTTTCACTTCTAACTCACTTACCAAAGAAGGGACTTAAAAGCTTTCGGTCTCCCCCCCTACTTACTAATCAGGCCGTGGCTATTTCCCAACTTAATATGAAACTTCACCGCTAGCCTACTTCACTCCATCCTAACTTCCTAATAGTGCACTAGTCAACCCATTCGGAAAAAACTCTAAATACATTGCTCTCTAACCCTTGAGGGTGTTTGTATTTTCGCCTCTAGCTTGGCGAGGATACCAATTTTGCGCATGTCCGCAACCTTTTGGCAATTTTTTCAGCATTGTTTTTTTTTTTATTTATGTTTTGGCGGGATTATACTCAATTAGCTTGCATTATTCACAAGTTACAAAAACCTGAAGATGTTTTAATAAAAAGCTTTTTAGGAAAAAAACAAATTCCATATTACATTTTTCCACCCCTACACTTCCAACAAAAACAAAATCACTTTTTTTTTTTATAAATGACTTTTCGCTGTGAGCATCGAAAAGATTAAGATTTCACTGACAAATTAATCTGTAAATGGGCTGTAATGTGAATCGTTTGATGTCGAAGATACAAGATCTAGTCATTAATTGTGATTTGATCTGAACGCTGTGAAATTTTGTATAATTTCTGTCGATCTAAAGCTGATTGAATCTGACTATTACTATTTAGTCTTATAGACTGTAATCATTTGGAATTGAATGGTCCCTAGCTGTTAGCGTTAGGACAGGTCCGATACCCTTATAGTCGGGACGGATGTGACCAGCTGTGACCGGTCAAGGCAGGGACCGTGCGAGAAAGCCGTTCACCCTCGCTGAGGTGCTGGATAGTAATCCTGGAGATGTAGGGGGGCGCACCCCCAACCACCCCCTCACATATCCCTCCAGTCAATCTCTTCGTTCTATATATTCTCTTCATACCTTTTCAATATTTTCCTATATCTCTCCCTTCTTATTTTTATATTTTCTTCCAGGGCTTTTTTTGTTCCTTCTGTTTTTCCCCAAAGTGTGATTTCCCTTGAGAATACAAACAATTACTCTTCTGTAACACCACCGTCACGTGAACTTGTGTTAACAATTCGTTCTTTAAAATATTTTACAAACTTTCACTTCCAAAATTCAATGATTTGTGATGAAGCTACATTGCGAGTTTGTAGCTTCGTATTGATCTGATAATTGTTTTGTAGTCCATGAGTTTAAAAAAAAAAAATTAAGTACACGAACTTTGTGTGTACTTTTCCGTGTAAGTTACGTCCGCCAGTCAAATATTCAAAAATGCATTCGACTCACAGTTCATAACGATGAACCTTTTGCGATCTTTAATAATTTTGTCTTTTTCAAATATGTAATGTTAATATATATGTTTATAGAAAATTAAAATGATAGTTAGCTAATCGATCATACAATGATCTAAAATTATAGGAGACTCTCTCTGTATTGTTGGTGCCTGGGGATTTTCCTCCAAACTCCAATCAGCCAGGTCAGCTCCCTCTGACGACCTGACTCCCTTGGAATAGAACCAGCTATTTTCTATTTGCTGACTATCACACATTCTTTCCATGGTCGATCGACCATTAGATACCTGCGGGGTATGCCTGTGCACGTTATTTCTAAAGAATAATCATTCTATTAAATAAATTTAATTGATACTAAAAAAATACTATGCCTAGTCATTTTTGAGACTATACCACACCCACTTGCGATTTTCTGTGAATTCGGCAGAACATCATAACGTGCTGACGTCATAGTCACAGAAGTATAATCCGGTAGGCCGAATAGACTTGACTATTTCCCTGTCAAAACGATGTATCGATCAGGTGACATCAATTATTAACCTAATGTTACAAAGTCGATATAAAAATAAACGTGAACGACAATATAGTGTGATTCCCAATGTTAGTAACGAGGCTTCCGAAAAAGGCAAATTTTATAAAATTCACAGTGATCTGCAATTTTGCCCCAATCACATAGAATTTGGAAAATCATCAACCAACAATTCACTTTCCGACACTATTATAAAAGTTTTAATGTACTCAAAAATATTTATTCATCACTCGGCAAGGTCTTGATCACTACTTAAACTGTCCCAAGTGGGCTTACCTCCATTTGAATACCATCGTTCTATTTTCTGACTGGATCGATTCTCGACTCGTACTATTCAAAATACAACCCCCCCCCCACCTACCTTTACCTGCATATTCTGGTACGATAAAATCTTCAGAAAAGAGCAGGATTCAAAAATGTACTCAAAAGAATATAGGGAAAGATGTGAATGCAATATGAAGCGACTAACTTATTCTTGTGCTATGAAAAAAAAACAAGCTACAGAAGCGGAAAGGACATCAATAGTGAGCGAATGTCACCACCATTTGCATTTTACATTTGAAGTTTGATTGCATTTTCGAGGCCACTCTTTTATTACCATCCCCACAAATTGCTCTTTTAATATTGGCTCTTTGTAAATTTTCTAATATCAAGCCTGACCAATTTATCGGTTTCCGTTTCCCGGAAGTCAACGGGAAAACCCACGGCTGGTCGTAATTTAGTTGAGGCGGGAAAAAAAAAAAAAAATTTGCGTGTCGTACACGTGGAAAAAAAACAAAATGTTATTACAAATTTTCGATGGTTCGGACATTGTGGCGACATTTACGGAGAGTTCCACTTTCGAAATGGTTACTTATTTACAAATTATTTATTTACCTATAGCTAAAACGTATTTTATTTTATCAGATCCGAAAGATAAATGATTTGATACACGGCTTTCCAGGAAATATGTGATATTTTTCGACTGCTAGTGAATTTGGAGATTCATCATTTGAACTACACTGAAGTTCAATCAGAACACATTCTAATAAAGACTGAACTGGAGCAACAAGATACAAGGTATTACTGTCAAACGATAAGGAGAGTCGTCTCACTTGTTTCTCAGTGCAAATCATACATTCAGTACAAGGGTGAGTATTTTCAGAAATGAGCAGGATTCAAAACCAGTCTTTTATTTTTAATTCACTTTATTCAAAAATGACCACATTAAAATGTTCAAGAAAAAAATGACTAGTTGTCACAATATGTATTGCAAATTTCTGAAACTAAAAAGTTATGTAGAGTCCCCAAACGTATCCTCTTCCAACTTCGACCATCACCCTATTCTTTCTTCACCGGCACCAGTTATCACTCTTGTAAAGTATTTTTTCTTCAAGTTCAGCGATCTCAGGCGATATGGGAAATATGAATTTGTCCATTTTATTGTTCAGAAGCGATATAGGCACTTTGTCAGGAAACCATCCTGAAAAGCCTCAGAGGCACTACAAAAATTTATTTTCCAATTAACCGAGTCATCATTTCTACAAAAATATTGACTTAGCTACAGCTCCACAGAAAGCAGCAACGAAACCTGATCACGTGGCAACAGAAGTTGTACCAACATGACAGAAACGGTAAAATATGGCGGAAATTGTCGGAAATTTAAGAACACTGTTCTCTCTTCAAATATGTATAACATTAAACGAGGAAACATTGGAGACAATCTTATTTATCTGATAAACATCGTAGGACCTAGAATACGCAGAATAATACGCCTGTAAGCGGAGAATAGGAGTTACCATACCAGTTTTAATTTTATGACTTTAGGTAAATAGTAGTCCAGTAAAGTGTCATATATTTAAGGTATAGTATTGAGCAACGTCCTCATTAATCAAGCACCATTAATTTGGTACCCTACTAAAAATTTTAGAAATTACTTTTTTTTTATTACTAAGTAATTAATAATCGTCAATTAAGTTTTATGAAGCTGAAAACCGTTTCCATGTCGCCGAATAACCAAATCGAGCCTTTGCGGTGGTTTTTCATTCAATGCTTGTACGTCAAAAAACAGAACAGCACAAGCGTAAAAACAGTTTGTGTTTTTCGTTTTCGAAACTAAACCTAAAAATTGCTCAATGTCTTATTTAACAAATAATAACTTTGAGAGCAATGATGACATTGATTACAGCTTATCTATTCTTGGCTCTGAAAACTGTATCCGTTTTTTTGAAATTCCTAATTCCTTTATTGTGCAATAATTACAATCTGCCTTTTATAAGGCAATAAGTAATTAAGATATATGCTCTCATTCATACAATATTTACAGTTCATCATTCACTCGCTCATTCATACAATATTTACAGACAGCCCAGAGACCCCCCAAATCCACCGCAAAGAGAAAGCGGAGTCTTGGGAAGTCCCCCACGCTCCTCCGTCAGCCGCGTCACCGGATACTAGCCAGTGGAGGCTGACCAAGAGCGCGAGAGCCACAGACGCTCAGGATATGATTGGAGAAACTAGCCATTGCCAGGACTCCCACTGTCACGCGATTATAGCAGGTCACGAGGCCACTGCCGTTTCAGTCTCCGAGGAGGATTATAGGGATGAGTGGCGCAGTGCATTGACTGTGCTACAGGATTAGGGTGGTTGGAAAGGCTACTGTGGAATTTCGTAAAGTTGGAAGGGATGAGTTCTAGAATGTAGGGTATATTAAGGTCGTTATGAAGGGTTTTGTTGCTGACATAATAAGGGGCATTTACTATTGTTCTCAGGACTTTTGATTGAAAGGATTGGATACGCTTGATGTTAGAATTTTTTGCTGTCCCCCATAGCTCTATTCCGTATGTCCAGATGGGTTTAAGTATAACTTTGTAGATTAGTAGTTTATTTTCTATTGAGAGATGGGATGTCCTTTGAAGTAGTCTGTACAGTTGTCCAAAGCGTCTGTTTAGTTCTTGTCTTTTTAGTCTCGTATGTGGGTTCCAGGTCAGTCGTTTGTCAAGATGGAAGCCTAAGTACCGTACTGTCTCGGATACAGGGAGAGGAATAGAATTAAAATAAACTAGTGGACCAGACTTGCGACAAAGGGTGAAGGTAATGTGGGAGCATTTTGCTTCATTAACTTTGATCCGCCATTGATTGCACCAATACTCGATCTCGTCAAGGTGTTTTTGAAGGCTATGGGATGCTATGTCGGGGTCTGGATGGGATGACAAGACTGCAGTGTCATCTGCAAATGTGGCCAAGAAGGTATTGGTAGTAGAGGGGACATCAGCAGTGTATAGATTATAGAGGATGGGACCCAGGACGCTGCCCTGTGGAACTCCTGCTTTAATGGGATAGTAGTTAGAATATTCCAAACCACAGCGGACTTGGAAGAAACGGTTTGAAAGGTAGGATTGTAGGATTAGGAATAGGGTCTGTGGTAAATATCTTTTGAGCTTGTAGAGCAAACCTGCGTGCCAAACCCTGTCAAAAGCTTGAGCTATATCGTGAAATTCTTATGGGCTGAAACTAATTTATTTTAAATGGAGATGATATAAAATTTAATTTTCATCTTGTGATTCGAACCTAGAGCCTTTATATCCTTGCGCTAAACATTTCACTGCGAGAAAACCTTAAAAAATGTGTTTAATCAAAATCTTTAATTTATTTATTATAGTTATCTTAACCAAGGCAGTTCCAGCCATTGTTGACATGTACCTTTAGTCCATATGAACAGGCGAAATATGTTCGCAGTTGAACCACGGAAAAATAAGTAAAAATTTGCATTGCATCCATTCTGAGTTATCCCCTTTTCTCTAATCATTGATCGAATTACTTTGTACAATTTATAAACTAAATTTCAAAAAAATTGTCCGAAATTATTTTAAAAGAATTAAATAAACTTGGAATTAGTTACAGTTTATAAACACATACACGATGTCGATATTAGCTCAACACCGAAAGAAACTGGATGTTTAATGTTCCTTCTCTGTTCTCCAAAATTGTTGTTAAAAAACATATTCTAACAACTGAATTTAAAAATATCAAATACAAACAAGTGATATAAACGGAAAAAAATATTTTTAATTTATTTCTTTTTGAAAGTAGCATAACTCGTTTGTAATTAAATGTCTTTCTAATTAATTACGATGTTAATTAAAACGAACAGACAAAACGCCATAACTTAAACAAAGAAAATGGGGCATTTTTTTTATTTTTTTTTATTACTATCTCAGTTATAAAGTTGTTTTTCCATTTGAACATTTGAAATTGAATGTAATTAAGAGATGTTTGAAATAATGAAACTTAAAATAAACAATAGACGTTTTTTATACCTCCATATATGGGTAATTCTCATCAAATCCCGAAATTCGGTTTTATCATAAACTGACAAATAATATCGAAATGAATTTGTATTTATTTTCCATGAATTATTTGGTACTGATGATACAAGATTGCAATTATATAGTGGTCCCTAGAATAAACGTGTTTTACAAGGATTATGAGGATATATAAAAAAATTTAAAGTGAGGGAATGACAACTTATGTGAAGGGAATGGCCATTACAATCAATTTATAAACCTTTGAAAATAAAATTGATTATTTTTTAATTATTTTTTTATTTAGTAATCAAATATTATTTTCTTACATTAGCTGAAACAGAAAATCACAAAGTTGCTGGTAGTACAACATTAACTTAACTGGAGTTTTACCAAAGGAGTAAAGTTCTCCTTTTATACTATTTAGTCTTAAAGATAATAAAGCAATCGCTTCTTGAGCAAAATAAACGAAACAATGAAAATTATTTAATCGAAAAAACTTGAAAGTAGACTTTTATTACATTTTTTTGTTTGTTTGATAATATAAAAGTGATTTAATTTGTAGCTTGGGGCATAGTGAGGGAATGATTTTACGGACATTATATAAGTGTTTTTTTGTTTTATTTACTTATGTGCTTCTAAAATAATAAGCGAAACTTCTAGTAACAGCAATATGTTCGTTAGATTTTTGTTAAAACTCAAAGGACAAGAATTTCGGAATTTCGTGAGAATTAGCCATATATAGAAGTAATTTCCTTATTAGCTTTGAGGATGGAATTTTACTTTTAGTGCGATTGTTCTTAGAATAGAGATACTAACTTTCTGCCCAGTACAAAATATAGACAGCTCTCAGGGCCCAAGCAGAATGGGCTTATTAGTGAGTGGGATCAAGTCAGGTAAGCACTGCTCATTACAAAGGATCTATTTATTGTATTTGAAATTTAAATACGGTTTTGGCTTCAGGAAATTACAAAAAGGCATAAAAATTTACGTTTTTTAAAAAGTTTTTTAGTAAAAATCCGTTTTTAAAATATTTTAACTTAATTATTTTGGGGATATAAGCCCCTTGTGTATGCCAATGTCTGATGAAAAATTATTTCTATTTGAAACCTAGGTATAATTAATAGTTATGCTATTGATTTTTTCCTCCCAATCCCCTTAAAAAAAAATGACACAACTTTTATTTACTATAGATCCTTAGGCGAATCTATTTACATACTACATTTTATATGTCCGGTAGCATCGGTACACTCCATACAAGGTCTGAATCGGCATAGAAGCTATGTAATCAATGCAAGCAAAATAATACTTTTTTTTTCTCTTAGCTCTCTAATTATAAGATTAAGGATGAGGGAAAATAAAGGGATATTTGGGTTGAGCGGATCCTTGTGCTAGGAGTACCTGCTTGAAGGTGGTGTGAGGGAATTAAGGAGTGTGGGAAGCCTCGGTAGAGGTTGATAGTTGCGGCACAGTAGTGAGAGTCCACTGGTGGCTAGGCCTAGAGTCCCTCTAGGCATGTAGTGTAGTCTTTTTTAGTCGGATAGCAGTGTTGGGTGCCCGTTAGAGGCTTGTTGTTGGTGGGCCAAGCGCCGTGATGTCCACCATTTGGTCTGCTTTACCATATCTTGAGAGTTGCCATCTTGCCGGTGTCATGTCTCGGAATAGAGGATTTTGGCTATGTTTCATCGAGTCAAAGAACTTGATGTGTCTTCTTTGGATGGCTTCGGTGATGGTGGGCACTTCGAACTTTTCGTGGATGTCGGGAGCCTTCATATCACGAAAAGGGGCATGCCATAGTGCCCAGTTGTACCTGATGCTTAGTCTTCAGTTCCACTCCCAGATCAACGTAGACAGTGAGAAAGTATCATCACTCTCTCTTTATACTTTTGTAGTAAATAGCATAATTAGGGCAACGCAGATGGGGATCTACCTATTTATAATGTACAACAGGGAAAAATACAATGCGTTTCATGACTTTGTTGAGGATGTCAACTTAAATGTATATTACAAAATACAGAAACAACACACAGACATCTCAATGGAGGAAAAGCGACTTCGGATGAGACTATTTGAATGTTCTTTGTAATACCGATAACATTGAAAATTTTTATTTCGAACCTTACTCAACATATTCATTATTTATTTCCAATCAGTTAATTAATAAATGACACTTAATTGCGTTTCATGGAGTAAGCAATGTTTTTCATTGCCTCATCTACTGCAAACTCTTTATGATTCAAACTCATGATGAATTCAATTATTCATGTCCGAAATAGATAATAACTGGCTATTCAGATCCAAATCTTTCATCGGTGGAAAACAACCTATCGTGAAACTTATCGGAGAGTGTACATTGATATTCTAGTCATGGGGTTTATAGCACGACGGGTAATCTATTCGATACTAACGGCATAGTGGCAGGTGATCGATCCAGGGATCAGACGCCTCTATCCCGAATAAACGACAGTGATAGGGGATAACTGCGGGCTGAGGAGGAAAGTCCCTAAATCCCTTGCAGGACGGCAGGAGCTCCAAGGGAACACATACTAAATCCCCAGCTATCTAGCCATAGGGTAGTTACCACAGCAATCGAAACACTATATTAGTCCCTTTACGTCTTAATGATTGCCCAAGCCCGAAGTTGGACCAGTGCACGCGGACACGGTATGTGGTCCTAAAAACCAATATTTGTCACTTTTAGACCCCGTGTAAAATGCATGTTGTTCTCTAAAGGGACAATAATGATTGTAGCGACAGCTAACTAATATCGGATAGATTACCCTCCACTCTAATCATGTACGCATGTATACAAATGTAAATGTTATCAAAGCGAGGACAAGAATCCACTTATTCTAAATAATTTATTCTTTATTTTTCCCTTTTTCCTCATTTTCAAGTTTAAAAACTTAGGAAAATAAAATGCTGACGACGATCTCTGGGGCCCTACAAAATGTACCTAGTAGTGCCTCCCCCAGGGATCCAGTCTGCCTCTTTCCTCTTCACCGGGCGGTTCTCGTATGGGGGCAGTTTTCGCCTACCCTCAGATACTGAGTCTGAACTCGTGGCAATTCCAAGACTCTACCTCTTATCTTGAAAACAGTGCATGTCTTTGGTTCGACCTCTCAGATAGAGCTCAGTAGCTAGGTCAACTACATCCCCTCCTGACGGTCCGACAACGATTAAATTCAAGAAATCGAACATATCAGGTCTTGGACGTTTTGACCGAATGTTGAAGAATCACAAATATCGGAAATATCAGTACTAAATTCTTCATATGTTGTCTTACATAGCGATTTTAGACTATCTACAATACAATTTGGTCATATAAACGATATTTCCTCAGCATCTCATATAAGAGATCCCTCTGCTTTTGTTAAATATTCTTTACTTTATTATCTATTTTTCCGTATATTTATCATTAATATGTTAATTAGATATTTCTATTTTAGTATTTAGTATCTACTTTACTATTTAGTTCCTCTACTGGCTCGTATCCGGTGACGTGGCTGGTAGGGAAGCGTGGGGGACTTCCCAAGACTCCGCTTCCTCTTTCGCTTGCGAGGGAGGCAACAACCGTGTGGACTTGGGGGGCCCCTGGGCTGTTTGTAAATGTTTGTAAATATTGTATGAATGTGCGAGCGAATGATGAATTGTAAATACGGTATGAATGAAAACACTTACCTCAATTATTTATTGCCTATGAGACAAAGGCAGATTGTAATTTCATCATAATAAAGTTGTTTGTTAATTCAGGTAATTCACTATTTAGTTAAAAAATAAACCGTTGTGCCTTGCATGACACCTTAAAATTGACGGTAAAAGGATTTTTTCTCGTGTGGAATAATGAGACACTACTCGAGTGAAGATATGCGAGGAAACTTGCCAGTAGCAGACATCGACGAGACACGTTAAGAATGAGCCATATGTCATTGTGTTCCGACTAAAGGACCCACTCTCTCGCTTAACCGACTGTTGAAATTTTAAATGGAGTTACAATTTGAGCGATGAACATGTCTATCCGTCTTAGTTAGCAAGTTAATTTCTACACAAGTATATTCTGAGGTGTAATGTATTCATTGATTGATTGATCCAAATTACAGACAAACGAAAAACGATTGACCAGTCTCAAAGTAGAGCTTCTCACTTCGGGTTAGGTAATGCATTTTTGATTTAAATCGACCTTAACAGGGCCTGTTGTTCTGTTTAGATTACTCTACTAAATGAGTGAGCTGTGAACCTGTTGCCGTAACCAAAACATGATCACTGGTTACAGCTGAAAGTAGAATTGGTTATTCTACCTGACAAACGGTTATTAATTAAAAGAAAAAAATGACGATAAATTCGACCTCGTCCCAACATTTCCTCAGTAACGAAGCCTCGCTTCCAATTTCTTTTCAGTATTACGCGATTGCAATTGTATTATTGTCTTGCCGGAAGGGGCTATTAAGAAAAACAAATATATGAAAGCTTCGTAAGCCCATAGATATGTCGGGCAGAAATACCATTTCAAGCATCATTGGTACCTGGAGGTATTATTATATGGAATAAATCGTATATAGTGGAAAAATGACCGAACCCTCCGAGGATACAGCGTACTGTGGCAGTAAATAAAGTACCAACAAGCAACAGACACCGCCAACAATGCGCACCGCAATTTCCATAAGCGGTCATGGGCCGATGCTCACATTTTCCCGCGCTAAAGTTTTCCCGGATCGAGTGCTCATGTATTCATACGACAGCCCCTCCACTCCCCCCCTTCAACGATGAATAATGAATTAGCGAGAGCACACGCGGCAATAATGGCCGGTTCGATTCCCCCCCCCCCCCGGTGAACAACAAAGGAGGGGGGAATACGTAGTGTTGCTGGAGGCTTGAGTACTTAGTGAGGACTTATGGGTACTTAGCGCTTGTTATAAGTGCTGGCGGCTTAGCAGCGCTAAGCACCTCACCTGTACAGGCGGGATCAGCCGAGGGTCCACCGGGTCAAGTGCTTGCAAAAATAATACGCTTTTGATATTTTTTTAAAATTTTAAATTCAGGGATAGCATATATAGCCCAATCAGAAATGGCGAGATAGATTTGCTTTCTGCAATGACTGCTGATTAACGAAAACCAGTCGATTTAATACCCTCCAGGTTTTCTAAAGACAGTGGAAGTGAATTTTTGTAGAGTAATACTTAATATAAAATGGACGATTGACTAAATATTCTACTTAAGCACCATACTTGAGAAAGGGACATGGATACAAGTTTAAAACACCTTCTTGATTATTGCAAGGCAGCAAATTAGGACGATAAGACTCACACGCGAAAGGTGCTTAGTGCACATTGAGAGAGCAAGACCTGAGGAAGTTGTCTCTCACAAAGAACTGAGGCAGACAGAGAGATGCGACCTGCTTACTCTTTGCTTTAGCTCTCAAGAAGGGAATTAGAGATTGAGGGATACTATTATCAATAAGTGGGAGGACCATTATTCTGACAGTACAACCTATTACTTAAGATGATGGCATCGACATTGCTCCTTCCAGGCTAAATCTGATGGATTTATAAAAAACAAATTTTTAATAATAAAACAACTTTATTATGATAAAATTACAATCTGCCTCATTGGGAAATAAGTGATTCTGATAAATGATCTCATTCATACCATATTGACAATTTTCATTCATTCACTCATTCATACAGTATTTAAAAACAGCCCAGAGACCCCCCAAGCCCACATAGTTGTCACATCCCTTGCATGTGAAAGAGAAAGCGGAGTCCCCACGCTCCTCCGTCAGCCGCATTACTGGATATGAGCCAGCGGAGGCTGATCAAGAGCGCGATAGCCACATACGCTCAGGACATGATTAGAGAAACTGGCCATTGCCAGGATTCCCACTGTCACGCATTTATAGCAGGTCACGAGGCCACTGCCGTTTTATTCTCCGAGGAGGATTATAGGGATGAGTGGTGCAGTGCAATGACTGTGCTAGGGAATTAGGATGGTTGGATAGGTTACCATGGAATTTCATAAACTTGGAAGGGATGATTTCAAGAATGTAAGGTATATTAAGATCGTTCTGAAGAGTTTGGTTGTAAATTCCGTAAAGTTGTAAAGTTGCGGCAGAGGGTGAATATAATGTGGGAACATTTTTTTTTAATTAGCTGTAGGAACTAGGCTTAAGGTATACGATGCCGAAACCAAATACAAGGCCACAGAAATCACAAGGCCCGGCTGTCTATCTTGGATCACCCATAACTCTTTACAAATTTTGTGCCAATTCCTCAGACTCTATTTTAGGAGCATCTTCTTGCCTAAGGGCACTAAGATTCCTTAATATAAAACCTAAAAAAAGGCTAGTTTTCTACGGCCCAGAAACGAGGCCTATCTCCAAAATGGTGAGCAGACCTTCATGGTCTTGGAGAGGACGATTCTGCGGAAAACGTTTGAAGCTGCTAAGGATTACAAGATATGGAGACGTCGAAGAAAAGAGGAACTCAAGGAACCAGAATGGTTCGGATTCCTGATAATGATCTGCCAAGTAAAATAATGACAGGGGTACTTCAGGGATCAAGACACAATCATTGATTTATAATTATTGTTGGTTTTAATGGTTGATTTTGTTTGTCTCCCCTTGCACAATCAGTATTTTTATCATAAGACTTTTTGTTTTAACTGAAGATATATAGATAATGTTGTAGTTTTTAAAAACGTTTTTGTTTAATAAAATTTACTGGGGAGAGACAGTCAGTCACTTAACGCTAACCTAAATATAGTTCAGAAGTAATCAACCAGTTTCATCAAGAACGGCAATTATTTTTTTAAAGACTTCCAAAGGTTGTTCAAATGATTATATATATATATTACTTTAAATTGAATAGAAGTGGGTGGCTCCCAATGTCCTGCCTATTAGTCTCAAATAGTACGCGAGAGCGTAAATAATCATAAGACCAATGAAATTGTTATCTTAGTTTATTGGTTGTACATAATTGACATTGACGTCATTGCTCTATGGCTGATAAGTGCGTGTAACTTCCTTTAATTTTTACATCACATGTCACTCTATATGTTTAAATATTTTAACGTTATTGCATGTTATAGCTAACTGTCGGAACGGTGACCGGTTAAGTTACAGTAACCTGTTCCCGGTCGTTACGTCCGGCCTTCCTGTTTCCTGTATTAATCCCGCGGTCTGGATGTCACGTCCGGTGCCAGTGCCTGCTGTATTCAGATTAGATATGGCCATTAGTACTCAGTGGTGAGCCAGGTTATATATATATATATATAAATACCTGTTAGCAATAGATATATTCTACAGAAACGGTCCTTGCAAAGTGGTCGTTTATCAGGCTGGCACTTAAATAGTTTTGGCAACTGTTTAGTGGTTTGAAAGAGGTTGGGTTCAAACCTCGGCACTTCGAACCATTAGGTTTGGAGAGGCCTAAAATCTGAAATGATTCTTCTACACCTCCAAACTTTGGTGTGCCTTGGTGTTTTACAATATTTTATAACATTATGCATTAACGAAAAAATACCGATTTAAAACTCTGTGATCGCAAGTGTCGTCGGATTATACGGTAGTAAAACAAATCCAAAGCGTTTCGCCAACTTTAAACATAAGACAACTCAACCTGTTCAAGATAGAAAAGTTTCAATAGTTATTTAAAAGAGCGTATGTGGCTGTCGCGCTCTTGGTCAGCCTCCTCTGGCTCTTATCCTGTGACGTGGCTGACTTAGGAGCGTGGGGGACTCCGCTGCCTCCTTCGCATGCGAGGGAGGTGACAATCATGTGGACTTGGGGGGCCTCTGGACTGTTTGTAAATATTGTATGAATGAGAGAGTGAATGATGCTGTAAATATGATATGAATGATAACATTTATCTCAATTACTTATTGCCTAATAAAGAAGGCAGATTGTAATTTTATCTTAATAAATTGTTGTTAACTCCAGTTATTTAAAAATCAGTAATACATAAACCCGTGTGTTGACCATACGAGTGCCTACGAGGGTCTCATTCGTTATTGGGAAGAAGTGAAAAAAAATGGTGGGGTAATAAATTAATGGTCCCAATTAACATTATATGGTTGGTTCCGTGAAAATTATGAAGGACCAATAATCCAATTTATAAATAAACAGGCCATTTGTAAAGTAAATATTTTCATCATAATATAAGTAGGGAAATAAATAAAAGATCTTCACTTCCTGGCCAGTAAAACGAAATAAGGGTTTGTTATGACTTCAGTAGACTACAGGCACAAAAAGTCTTTAAAACGATATCGGTAATTGACACTTGACTTTAACTATTTCATAATGGATTCATTGAAAACCAAACAAAAAGGAATTGAAAGATGAAGTACGAAATATAGTTCTTTGAGTCACGTTATAAATCACAAATTTAATGCATGTAATTTTAAATTAATTAATTTCTATTAAATTTAATGTGATGTAATTTAATAAAAATGAATGTGGTTAGGCCGAGTTGAAGGGTGTAAATACGTATGAATGTTTATTTGTTATGAGTGAAATACGTGTGAGCATATACTTTGGACATTGCCCACCATTTACAAAGAATAGAGTCTTGGACGTAATAAATTCCCTGCTCGTCCCACAAGCCGTCGTGAGCAGGAGACTGAACTATGAATGAAACTTCCCGCTACGAGAACAGGCTCAATGAATGATGGACCCCCTCATTGCTTGTGGGATTGGCGCCCCCCCTCTAGGATTATGTATTTAGGGGCCGATGCCCGACGGTGGGGAAAATTGTCTCCGCTGCCTGGTCAAACAATTTATCAAAGTCTGCGGCGCTCCTCGTCAGGCCACGGCTGTCTGGCCACGTCGGATCCTCTTGCCCATAACAGGCAAATAGCTAGCCTACAGGAATTTGTGCAATGTCCTGCGGTCATTGTTTTTTCATACGAGGCTTAGGAAACCTTTTATCGACAAGGAAAGTGTTCATTTTCCGATACGAAATTCTTTCTAAAGCTATAACCATCCATTTTGAGCACTAAAAGCACCTTTATAAAATAAGGTAAAAAAAGACGAGGGGAAAGATCCTTGGGTCGACTCGTTCCGTCCTGTTCGTAGGTCCTATCTTACCCAGGGGAGCATCTAAGCAACCCATTAGTAAAAGGAAGAGTATCCTATGCGCTACGCGTATTATACTATAGCTACGCTAAAAGGCGTATAAAATTAGCTTTAGAGGACAGGGCAAGACTCTCTTGGAGAGAAACTAAGAAACAGGAACACTCGAAACTGTTTCTTGATGGACCCTGTAAGAAAAGAAGCTCAGCACTTCTATCAATGGACAGGTGGACACTCAAAAGTGTGACAGGACTCTATACAGGTCACTGTCGGTTAAACAAACACCTCTTTAATTTGGGGATAGTTGGATCACCAATCTGCAGATTCTGCAAGAAAGAGGGAGAAACGGCACGTCATATAATATGTGACTGTGATAACCTAGCTAGAAGGCGATACCTTCACTTTGGTAGTGATCGCATTGTAGACCCCAAACTATGTGAACTGATCGATCCATTCAGTATCCTCAGATTTGCAAAGGCCGTGGGCCTGTCACATATATAGGACAGGGACATGGACGGCGCACAATAGGTCTCACTGAGGCCGCGGTGCACAAATGCCGGAACAAATAATAATAATAAATAAATATCCTAATTGACAGCACGTTTTTTAAGAGTAATCTTTAGGTGATTAAATTGTATGAAGTTATCCACTTTAATGTCCCATGCACAGCCCTCTAAAGACAGGGGATTGAAGGGCCCTAGGAAGGACAGCCGACCAGGAAGAGATAGGGAGACAAATCAGAGGCAGCTGTGATTGGAGATTGCGCCAGGTAACGGTCCATCTGCCCATCTTCATCTGTGTAGATGTCTTTGTCGGTCCACCCATTCTTCTCTATTGTCTTTTTTCTGTCTCATCTTCCCTTCTCTCGGCTTCTTCTTTGGTTAAAACATCTAACGATACCTTAAGAGACACACTGGTAGATCACTGGCCTAACTATTATTTTTTTGTTTAAATGTTTTCTACAGTCTGAGCAATAACTTCATTTTAATCAAAAAACTATTTTGAGACCTTTCGGATTATAAGTTCGATCAGGTGATTTCTACGAACACACACATACAGACAGGCAAAAGGAACATGATTGATCCTTACTTGTTTGAAAGTAGAGCCTTAATTAGCTGTTGTTGGGCGATAAATATCTGATTATGAACAGTTTATATTGTGCAAATGAGTACAAACATTCATAAGCCCAGAATGATAAGCCAACATTTCTCTGACAAATATTCCAGAATAACTATTAGCTAAAGAGACAAAATGGTGACATGTCCGATATCCAAACCATCGATATCCTGAATTCCTTTTTCACCATCATCCGAAACAAGGTCTTGTCATTACATACCACAGCTGACTGTTATCATATAATACCAACGAACAGTGACCAGTGATGGAATGATGAATGAACAAGCGGATCATTGAAATGACCCGAATCGTTCATATACAAAGAATGAATGGCTGGTACATTACCTTCTTTCCCGTTGATCCTGAAAGGGAGGCTGAGCTCCCTCCTCCAGGTGATGCTCGGCGGTGGAGAGCCGGAAGCTGCACACCGGAAACTTGCGTTGGCGTTCTCTCTTACCACCATGTCCGTACTGGTGCTGGAGTCGACGATGTCCGGAGGAACTGTGGGCAAAGGAGGGAAAAGTCAGCACTCAGATTAGCAACTAGTGAGTATATTAATTGTCCTGGAGTTTAGGTTTTCTAAAAGCCAAGTAAATAAATAATAAGTAAGAGTAATAAATGAATTAGTAATCATATTGCTTATTTTTCTTTTATTTTTTTCTTTCATAGCCCCTTTAAATTTACAGATAATTATATATAATTATAGATCCTCAGGCGAATCTATTTACAAATTATTTTTGTATTTCCTGTAGCGTTGCTACATTATGTACAGGTTTTGTTATTTTGTAAAAATTACATAATGAATAAACAAGTATAATGATACACATTATACGTGACTGGACTGAACTGACTAATAAAGGTGATGGGGCTCACCTTTTTGATCAAACTTAAAACTAACTTACAAACTAATTCTTATCCTAATTTTTCCCCGACAGTCTGTTGCCATCGATGTGGGAGAGGTGGTGGGTTCATAGTGTTAAACACTGGGTTTGTCAGGTGCTGCAACGAGTCAAAAAACTTGATGTGTCTCCGGCGGATGAACTCACTCACCGACGGCACACCAAGCGACGGGTGCAGGTCAGCATTCTTCAACCTCTCGAGAGAGGTATGTCGGACCACTTTTCGCATGATCCCATTGTGGAAATGTTAAGGTTGGATTAATTATTTATAAAATTATTTATAATTAATTATCATAAAAATTATAATGTTGGAGACATTTGGCTGTATTGTCAGTAAAGTGGGTAAATAGTGGGGCGCCGTACAGCACAGCTGGCCGGAGGACACATTTATACATCATCAGATTGAGACAAAGCGACAGGTTGGGTGAAGTTAGCAAGTGCGATAGCCGGTAAGACCTGTGCTGTACTTTTTCTATATTTCTTAATTTATATAATAAGTTCAAATCTGTCAGCGAGCTGGTTTGAACATTCAAGATGAGAGAGGCAGGATATGTTGACTGGAGGTTCTCAGAATACGCTGGGAGATCGGCGCGGGCGTCCTGGTTATTTCATCCACGCCACGCATCAGATGACAAAGCCTGGCCAATCAATATGGGTAAATAATAGAATGGGACTAAGAAGATGCAGGTCTGGAAGAGTAGGAGGAGTAAGGAACAAAAGAGGTTGGCTCCCGTGTCAAGTTGAACGGTTATTTCATTTTGTTAAGTATAAGGAAGTTATAAGTTAAAGTCGGGTGATAAATATAGTGGTGGAGGTCACTTCAATTATTATTATCAATATTAAAAGTAACCTAGTAGCTGGCTGGGCTTTACAATTGTACTTTGATTGATGCACTGCACACTCATCAGAAAACGAGGCTCGTCACAATATATTATTATTAAGGTTGGCAATAAAGTAATTTAGGTTTTTTAGTGTGAAATAAAACTCAATTTTTTCTATACAACAAATGAGCTTTAATCAGTCAAATATCTTCCATTCTGTTCGATGACCTTTTGCCATCTTTTTGGTAACTTCATGATCCACGCTCATAGAACTTCTGGTCCTTATCAGCAAAAAACTCACCAAGTGCGGTTTGAGGTCATCGTTATTACTGAAATTTTTACCATTTAACAAGTTTTGTAAACATTCAAATAAATAATAATCCGAATCTCCAGAATGAAATTTTTTTAAACCAATTCTGTCACGTGCGTTATGTTAAACAATCAACGCCATAAACTTCACACATCTCCTAGTCAGCCTCAGCCGCTTTCTTGCCTTTGTGAAAATAAAACAGTAAAATGTGTCGAAAATGCTTATTTTTGTACTCCATGTTGAAGCTGACACAGTTGTAAACAAAATTCCACGGAATTTCTTTCTATAGCAACCTAAAGGTATCGACTACCAAATGTGAAAAGAAAAAAATTCTAACATTTAAAAAAAGAATAAAAAAACAAATATAACGCTATCTACTGGTGCAAACCGAAATCACTTCCTTGCCAACCCAATATGTAAAAAAGTAGTGCATAAATAACAGTACTGATAAATAAAGAATTCTTTTAATACCAAGTGGATGTGAGCTGGAGGGTTTCAATGGTACGTCAAAGGATAAATTAGGAGGAAGAGAATTCCAGAGATGGGTGGTAATATAAAATAACACACATAAGGACTATTAAGGCTAAAAACACTGGGAGTATACCGAAGATTCGCTCTGTAGGCTATCGTAAATATAAAGAAAATGGTGAGAGTTAATGATTCGGAAAAGTTACGTATCATGGAAGTATTGTTGTCCATCTAGATCGGAACACAGTTGAGGATTTGGGATTGTACTGATCGTTCAAGAAGTTTGACAGTGCGGTCTTTCGAAAATATAGTTTATTCAAGATAATCCAAAATATTATAGAAGATAGCTCTAGATTATACTTGTTTGAAAGCAAAGTGGGTTGTAATCCACAAACACATTAATTTTTGTTTAAATTTCTACTTTGTGATTCCGATCATCGAATATAAATATTCCCAAAGAACTCCTCTACTTTGGCACTAATAGAAAAGATAAAGAGTCCCTTTAGCAAACAGGAGAACTAAGTAGTCCCTATTGGACGGAAATGTATTGTTCCCGGAGATCCAAGGGGCAATCAAGAAGGGCTCAGCCCTGCCCCCATCTCGTTATGGACTTGAAGGAGAGTTCGGCCCTTCGATGGTTCGCCTCGATAATGGACCATGGTAAGGTCCTCTATCGCTCTGCTTCTTCTCATAACAGGCGTATAAGGAGAATGCTCAGCACAAACATTAAAATGACTAAACATTAAATAATAACACTCACACAAGCCACTGTGAAGTGTAAAATAAACGTTATCATCCCTCAACGAAAACAGCCAAGACATTACATAATATACGATGTACGACGAGATTTTTAGTGTATCGGTGGGACGCTCAAATTTAGAACATATTAAAATTTAAATAAAAAAAAAAAATCTTTCCAACGACAAAAAATGAATTTCTACTTTTTCAAAAAAGTTTAAATTTTATAGGCTGAAAATGGGATTTAATAAGAAGTATTGCCTCCTCTGGCTTTACTAAATGTTTCATCCTTTTAGGCATACTAATAAAAAGTTTTTTAATAACATTTTTTGGCGATATTGTCCCACTCCTTCAATACGTCTTCAGCATTTCAAGCGAAGTAGGAGGTGGATCCCACCACCGAAACTTCCTTTTAAGTTCGTCCCGGACAGGTTCGATTGGGTTAAAGTCTGGGCGTCTTGCTGCTCACTCTAGGTTACGGTTACCTGTTGTGTCCAGGTACTCACAAACACATGTTACCTTACGTGACATTATCATGCATAAGTAGTACATGATATTGTAAAATCATCTCCACATACCTTAAAGCATTCAAGAGCCTTCCTTGGATTGGTACCAACCCGATACAGCCCCGTCCAAATGCCACAGTTTCTGACAGCACTGATTGTACCATTCTCCAGACTCTTTCACGGTCATCTGGACTGTTAAAGGGAACTATCGTCTCTTCGGCGATTAGGATCTCCAGTCCAAGATTGGCAACTGTTGCAAATCTTACTCATATAATTATGTAGTCATCGTGCAGTCTATGGTGTTATGGAGGAAGAAGGGGTCCGTCCTCAGACGTTCTTGAGCCAAGGCTTGACTCTCTCCGTCTTCTTCTAACGGTTTCTAATACCACAAGCTGTAAAAGCGGGTTTCCTAAGCAATTGCATTTTAATAAAGCTGTCGTCAATGGGATCGGGGACTTTTGGTCGTCTCGGCTGACTAGCGGTCTCTCTGTACCTTTCGTGGCTCTTTTTCTTTCTTCGTGAAGAGTGAGCAATTATTCTAACTGAGTCGTCGTAGCTTAAAAGACTCATTATCACACGAATAAAACATAGAATAAACAGGTAAGAGGGAAACTGGTGTACGGGGAAAACAAAAGGTTTAAAAATGCAGAAAATGGAATTGGAACCATTTAAGAAAAACATTTAATCCTTCGGTTGTAGAGAAATCCCAAATGTCACTCATGTAACTAATCCCATTACTGTAAATAAAATAAAACATGGATTAGGTCCAAAACTAAAAAAATCTCGAGAATTATAGGAATTGCCATTTTTTGAGTTGGAAAGTGGATTGTAATTTATTGGAGTATGAAATGTTTCGCGGACAGCTCGCTTTGATCAACTGAGTTGATTCATCCGGAATAAACTGTGGAAATTGCTTATTTAAATTTTATCGGGACTTGGGGCGACAAAATTTTGGTTGAGTCGAATGTTCTAAGAAACAACCAAAATGAACCATGCGAAAATCAATGTTGAACATGTTTGACGAATTTTATCTTACAAATGGTGTGTTGACAATTGAGAACTATTAAAACAAGAGAAACGTTTCTTGAATATGCAGCCGGTGTGATACAGAAACAAAATGTGTTAGGGTACGACAATTGCAAAGATTGCGAAGCAGCTCAATTTACAAGTTGTCTTTATGTTCTTCCGAAGATGGGAAAGTATTGGATTTGCGCCCCGTTCGCACAACAATGTCATCTGCGAATTCATACGAGCAAGTATGTATTCTTTGATATCGGTGTCTTCTTTTAAATTCTTTTGCTACCTACCCCTTTCTAATTGTTGAATATTTCGTGAACTTGATGAGCGTAGCTGGTGAATTGCTTCTCGTCTAGTATTCCATGACTCTGCCAACTATTTTGTATTGAGAAAGTGAAAGAAAAAAGTCCTTTCCAAAAGATATGTAAAGACAGTTACTAATTCGTGACAAATTGTAAAAAGACACACTATGACCAGGACAGATTCAGCTCGATTGAACCGTGTATGAAACTCGTTCAACCTCTGTGTTGTCTCTGGTTGAATGAACCCGTGATTGATCAATGCGGCCCGCGAAAACCCACCTTTCATACAAAAAAAAACCCCCCATTAAATTGGGCTTGGTAGAATCGAAAGAGTGCTTTCTGTTGTTGGCTCTCAAAGCATGTTTTTTTTTTTTTCATTCTTTTCTGTTACCGTTTTTTATATGTAATATTAAACATAAAAACACAGTTGCGTAAATAGCCTGTTAGCAGACTTCAAAGCTTACAAGTAAGCCGATAGGTAACGAGGTTTTTTTTTTCTAGTTTATTTATATACATATGTACATAATTCATTTTACTATATTTTAAACAACACATAATATCCATTCATTTTTCACACACGACTGATGCGGTTTTACTTGCGTACATGTAGAGATAACCCGACCACACCAGCTATAGTGTTGTTATATCTGGTTTATTAACCATTCGTTTATTAACCATTCTTTCAGGCTGGTTAAATGAGAAAATATATATTTATAAAGCTTATATAAAAACATTAATATCTACTTAAAAGAAACAATACAAATACAAGTGTTCACGGCGTTGAGCTTGAGGTATATTGAGTGGTTAATTCTGTTTAGTTGGTAACACTGGTTATTTGAGCAGGCTGAGGATAACACCAATTACAGGTGTATTTCCCGTTTTTTTTTTTCGACAAATAATTGTTAAAAAGATCGGATTACCAATCGCATAACTAAATGGAAAGGCACTTTCCAGCCAAAAATAATTTTCCTTATTTTTCCCACATTCCTATTTTTATAAGTTTGGGAGCTTAGAAAAAAAAAAAATCACATAACTTAATTAGCCAATATGATATTAATTCATCAAATAGTCTGTGCTATTGCGCATAATAAATTTACCAGATTATTTACTACAATAAAATTTATTTTATATGCAATATATTTATTAATTTAGCCTTTGTTTCCGCTAATACATTTATTATCACTCTCCTGGAGCTTTTATTAAATAACCAATAATAAATATGAATTAATAAGTCATTTGCTAGTTATATTTAAATAATGGCCAACTGAAAATAATTGGATATTTTTAAATTTTAGTTTTATCTATTAATTTTCCTATAATTTTAGTTCAAAAGCACTATGGAGTCTGGCACCTATTTCTATTGAGCTCACACAACATAACACAAAAACAAAAAACTACTCAATAATGATTAAACGATCCTCCTTCTGATTTAACAGCAATATTGTTTATTAGTATTTAAGGGATTATTTGGCCGAACATTTTAATTTTACTTAATGCGGCTGTGACTTCTTAATCATGAGAAAAATATTTTAAAAAGTGTTTTACCGAAGAATAAACGGATGAAGTTAATAAGGGGAATATAAAAGTTAAAGTAAATATCCCACACACGAGGCTAAAAAGGCAAGAACTAAACACTTTGGACAACTGTACAGACTACTTCAAAGGACATCCCATCTCTCAATAGAAAACAAATTACTAATTTACAAAGTTATACTTAAACCAATCTGGACATACGGAATAGAGCTATGGGGGACAGCAAAAAAGTCGAACATCAAGCGTATCCAATCCTTTCAATCAAAAGTACTGAGAACAATAGTAAATGCCCCTTATTACGTCAGCAACTAAAGATCTTAATATACCCTACATTCT
The DNA here is from genome assembly GCA_930367205.1 of Acanthosoma haemorrhoidale. Classification (NCBI taxonomy): domain Eukaryota; kingdom Metazoa; phylum Arthropoda; class Insecta; order Hemiptera; family Acanthosomatidae; genus Acanthosoma; species Acanthosoma haemorrhoidale. The sequence continues at coordinate 109,444,391 of OV884014.1, read as the reverse complement.
TCAACTCATCCCCTCCAATTTCATGAAATTCCATAGTAACCTATCCAAACACCCTAATCCCCTAGCACAGTCATTGCACTGCACCACTCATCCCATAATCCTCTTCGGAGACTAAAACGGCAGTGCCCTCGATGTGACAGTGTGAGTCCTGGCAATGGCTAGTTTCTCCAATCGTGTCCTGGGCGTCTGTGGCTCTCGCTCTCTTGGTCAGCCTCCGCTGGTTCTTATCCAGTGGCGCGGCTGACGGAGGTGATAACCATGTGGACTTGGGGGGTCTCTGGGCTGTTTGTAAATACTGTATGAATGAGCGAGTGAATGAAAATTGTAAATATTGCCCAATGAGGCAGATTGTAATTGCATCATAATAAAGCTGACTAATAAAAAAAAAAGTAAACAGCTAATACAATTTTACCTACTTTATTTAGAAGTATTTTTCGTTCAACTTATTGAAGGTTTGCTAGGCTTAGAAATATCAATTAAAGTAAGCATACACGTGTCATATTCATTCCACAGATGCAGAATTAGTGAATAACATAGAAATGAGATAGATGAATTAGCATAAGCTCTAAGGGTATACGTAGGGTGTGTATATGTAGACCACGTGGCCGGACTAAGCAGCTAGTCTAAGGGTCGGTGTGAAAATTTACTGACCGGTAGGTTTTTTATAGGTGGGATATGGCACCATAAAACCCTTCTAGTACAGAGTGCAGATAATTTGGCCTTGGGTAGAAGAGAGGCATATAGACGGAAGGGAATAGTCTCAGAAAGAGGTAGGAAGGAGTATGGAGAAGGGCCCAGGGTCAGGTAAAGGTAGGAAGGAGTATGGAGAAGGGCCTAGGGTCAGGTAGAGGAGACAGATGAGTTTTTGGAGAGGATTCTTTCATAGTTCAGTTCTAAGGACGATCTGACGGTCTGGGTTGAGTAGTTGAGAGGAAGAACTAGATAAGGAGATGTGGATAGGCATTCGGCCTAGCCTTCGTTGCATTGCTGGGTAAGATAGAAGATATGTCAATCATAGTAATTGAAGTATAATATGAAAAAAATCCATCAAACACGAAATTTACTTTTGGAACTTGGAATTATTATCTTTAACGCTGATACATTACGCTGAGAGGGCGATAAAATAATCAAACCAATTGAATCAATTGTAATTATTAATTCAATTCAAAACATTACTCTTTTTGTTATAACAAATTATAATTTTGTTTGTGTATCATAAATACATATATTTGCCCGAACATAGGCAAACTTTAGCCAGACTTACTAAATGTTGACCAGACTGGCAAAGTATTCAAACAATTGATAACATACAGACGACAAAATTATTCCCATTGCACCGTACAGCTAATAACCCACCTCGGCTAGGCATGAGGTTATCTGGAGCAATATGTATCCTAGGTTGAATACAGATAGAGTTGAACAGACTAAAGGATACATCGGCGAGAGGTGTCCTCTCATCCCTTCTGATGGAATTAGGGGTTAGGGCGACCTCATTAAATATTTATGGGGTTCCTGCCAAGTTCTGCCGCCCCCCAACCCACGACCCCGCCAGTCAGTCTAAAGTTCGTCATCCGATGAAATCAGTTGCGACGTCTAGCGCCTACGAGATTGATAATATTACACAGGGTACTAAACTCTGTGGCAAAGGGGTACCTGATCCATCTCTGCTAGTATTCATTACGAACAATAATAAGGCTCTACTCTCGAACAGGGACTGGCAACCGTCTGTCTGTATGTCTTTGTGCTTTGTATTATTACAAGAGTAAAGACTATACAGGTATAGAGGGTAGGGTCCAATGATCCTTGTTTGTTCCTTAGGAGGCATCAATTGCGGGCTCTGGCTCTGGTAAATATTAAAGTACCTCAACCGAAGTCGGCGGGGCGCCAATTGTCCAAAGTTTAATTCTCATTTTGTATGCTTTATTCCACGCCTCGTAGTTTGTTACGGCTGCGACGATGGTTTTATTGATAATTTTAATGACTAGAAGTAATGACAGTCCACTTAAGCCCCGATACATATTTCCATATTATTAAGCAGGATGTCAAAATCTTCAATTTTATAGCCTAATTAATATATATTTTAAGTAATTAATTTATTAATAAGCCTTCCTATAAATATTGCCTTTAAAAGAACACAGAGACAAATAGCTTTTTTCAGAATTATACAAAAAAAAAACAACATAAAAATAAAATAATCATGGAGTTGCATAGCCAATTCCATGTCTTGCCTAGTTCAAAATGAACTGTTTATGTATATGATTTCATGTCTCTTGGCCGAACAAAGGAATGACAATTATTGAATAGTATAATTGAAGTACAGTAATCCGTTAGCATTGACGAGGGTTATGTCCCATTATGAGGGTTATGTCCCATTATGAGGGTTATGTCCCATTATGAGGGTTATGTCCCATTATGAGGGTTATGGATAACCACGCGAATATGTCGAAGCATAATGCTGAGTCTTCCTATGTAAATGAGGGAAAGGTCTAAGATGGCCGACCAAGGCCAAAACGCATGCGATTTATTTTAATTTATTGCTATTTATTATTTTGATTTAAAGTACGTACAACATTTAAACATGCATGTTTGTCTAAATTAATTAATTTACTTGTAGGTGACAAAAAATAAGTTGTAATCTGTAACTGCTTTGGGCTGAATGTGTTTGTGCCTTCTGAAATTAAGTTCAACGTATGAGCTCGATTTACTTCTTAAACTTCAAACTTCGAAAAACAAATGGGTCATAGTCACTTTTGAAAACCCTCGCCTCAATATTTTAATAATTCTCATAAAATAATTTTTGTCTAACTGGCGAAAAAATATTCATATTTTTCAAAAATATATTAATTTTTGCAATATGAATGTGCGAGCGAATGATGAATTGTAAATATGGTATGAATGAAAACACTTATCTCAATTATTTATTGCCTATTAAGTAAAGGCAGATTGTAATTTCATCATAATAAAGTTGTTAAGAAGTAATTTTTGCAATGGTTTTTTTTGTTGCATTACAAAGTATGGATGAGAAAATTACATAAAAAGTACTTATGCTCAATCTTTTTACTGTAGACACTTTTTTTTTAAATCCTCCTACATTCAAAAACGCAATTCTCGAATGTGATGTCTTCCGCATGACCAAAACTCGCGGATGAGCCCGTAAAGTCGAGTACTCCATTGCAAACTTTTGTCCACGAAATTAGAGTGATTCTGTTTTGCCAATATATGTATATTTGAAAACTCAGGTTTTCAAATATCAAATTTATTATCCAATTATAAAATCTAATCCAATTTATGGTTTTGTTGCTGCATTAATATATATTGTAAAGATACTGACTCTATTCCATTTATTGTTAAGTTTGAAATGAATTCCAAATTCATAATGAATCAAAATTGTGCAAGGCAACGCCAAATCTACTCTAAATAAATATATGTTATAGATTATTATAATATAATAGGTATTTTATGTTCCTGTTATCTCATTCATAAATTCATTGTTACGTTGAGTATTTTTAATAATTTGTATACATTTTAAGACAACCGTAAGTGATATTATTACGAAAATATATTCTGTTACATTGCTGACATTATTCAACTTACAAAAGCAATGAAAACTGTGGAGGGTTCCTATAGTTAACTATTGTACAACAGTTCCTGTGACACGAAGTAACCGGTTCCGTGGTGTAGTGGTTATCACATCTGCTTTACACGCAGAAGGTCGCCAGTTCGATCCTGGCCGGAATCACTTTTTTTATTAATACCTAAATTAAGGTTATTTTACATTATTTACTATTATTAATCTGTTTTTTATAATATAATTGTTATTTTACGCTTTTATTATACCAAAAATTATTTTTAAATATGTACTGATAATAATCTGGCTTAAAATTAATTCCAACATACATATTATTAAAAATATCCTGGCCGGAATCACTTTTTTTATTAATACCTAAATTAAGGTTATTTTTCATTATTTACTATTATTAATCTGTTTTTTATAATATAATTGTTATTTTACGCTTTTATTATACCAAAAATTATTTTTAAATATGTACTGATAATAATCTGGCTTAAAATTAATTCCAACATACATATTATTAAAAATATCCTGGCCGGAATCACTTTTTTTATTAATACCTAAATTAAGGTTATTTTACATTATTTACTATTATTAATCTGTTCTTTATAATTTAATTGTTATTTTACGCTTTTATTAGACCAATAATTATTTTTAAATATGTGCTGATAATAATCTGGCTTAAAATTAATTCCAACGTACATATTATTAAAAATATCCTGGCCGGAATCACTTTTTTTATTAATACCTAAATTAAGGTTATTTTTCATTATTTACTATTATTAATCTGTTTTTTATAATATAATTGTTATTTTACGCTTTTATTATACCAAAAATTATTTTTAAATATGTGCTGATAATAATCTGGCTTAAAATTAATTCCAACGTACATATTATTAAAAATTTTTTAAGACAACATTAGAGACCACAAATACAGGATAGGAACTAACATATTATTTTTTGTTCTGATACAGTTCATTGATATTAAACATTTTTAGGACAATCACTGCACGTTTTTCGTGTTATTCTGCTATTATTGCATCTTGTTTTTCCATGTTTTATTAAAAAAAACAACCAAATGAATATTTTAGATTATTAACTTACTAAGTTAATTACTTGTAACTGTCATTAATTATGAACAAAACTAACAAATAAAAAAAAAACATCCCAAATAATGTTGCTATTAGATATTTTTCTTAAATTTTTACGTCACTTATTTCCATTAAGTGTTTTTATATATTACTAATTTTAGCCATGGTGAGATCGAGACTCGAACCCGAGTCTTCCAAAATATCGAGTACGTTGGCTTTACCAACCCAGCTACCCTGCCTATACATTTTTTTCTTTGACCAGTAATTATTAAACTAGCACATATAAAACTCAAATAAATCGTATTTATTAATAATTAACAGTTGTGATCTGAATGATTAGTAATTAAGTGTACATTTGAATAATTATTGGCTAAAGCGAAAAAAAAATCAGATTAATCGCTCAATTGACAGGCATTTCATCGTTGATGAATTTTTTCTAATTATAGTAAGCTAATGTCATAATTATTACCCATAGTGTCAAGATCATGCGAAGGAAATGTTTGCTTAAATAATAAAAAAATTATTGATTCTTATTTCTATGTAAAGGAGTTTTAGCTTCTTCGCAGCATCGAAATATTAAGCATTAGTTTTAAACGTGAAACTACGGTTGAAAAAAAATACGGTTCGTAACATTATTTGTTCTCTTTAAAACTAATAATAAAACATAAAAAGACCGGATTAAACTAAAACATAGATGGGTCCTGTTATGTTGGTTAAAGAATAAATAGAAAATTATTCATCAGATGCAAAGAACATCTAAAATAAAATACAAGCTAGTTCTAGGAGCATCTATATATAGAAGGCAGGACATCATGATGCACCATATTGAGTTGAATTTATCGTTCGGGCACTTAAACAAGGGGTTCTCTAGTCCTGGTTAAGAACCACATTATCAGGTTCCCTCCATCATGACTGAGTACCTCATCATGAGGTACTATCGGACCTCCCTATTCTCCTCCAAATGCATTTAAATGCAGGAAGAGGAGAAATTTGTAAGTTCGATTATTTTATTGTATAATTTATCACTTGTATTATTTGTTTGAGGATTTTATAAAAAAAAAAAAAAAAAAAAAAACGTTGAATTTATTTTGTTTCAATACGTCCGCGCCTGTGAAAATAAATTATTATTAACACGTAGGAACAAAACAAAGAAAAACAACTACAACTCAAAGACTCCTAGAGGCCATTAAAGAGACTAAGTGCCTGCTTACTTGCCATGATGGTTTGTACAACTGACTATTTATCAACTTAGTCTTGCTGGGTTTAAAATGTTCAAGATTTTTCGAGTACTTTCTTTGAGTATGCTTTAATTAAAGTGCTTGTCAGTAGTGTCATGGCCGTAGGTCTGGCCGAACCGGTTATTAGTTGGGCGAATCACTTGAAGCTTTAACAAGTTGCTCTTACAAGCCATGGTCCAGGATGGCGATGCATACGTTCATAGGAGTCGGATTGGCATTTTATAACTTATTGCTTTTTATTATAACACAAGTTTCGATGAATTTTTGATCTTGTATTTGGCGCTAATGAAACCTTTGTCTAAAAACTCTCCTAAAAGTATTTTAAACTTTGGAAACGTTGGAAACCGGAAGTTCTCTTGATGATTTACGGGATTAGTCAAGATTAGATCGCCATAAAGATGTCACTATTACAGAATTGTCTTGCAACATCATATTAACAATAGATTTCAGAGAGTACTAGCTCAGAGCTGACTAAAAAATTCTCCAAGTTTAACTTATTTTAGTACCCCCCCCCCTCCCCAGATCCTGTGGCCGGCAGCTGAAGAAGTGGCCGGGACGTTGATGAGGACCATTAGACCACATTTAAGGAGACTGCACCGCTGCAATATCCACCGCTATCTCCTCTCCAGATAGGACCCAGGTAGGGCCTAATCCTCCCGCTGGGTTTTGCCCCCATTACCTTCCAAGACTAGAGGACCCGCAGGGTTTTGCAGGGGGGGGTGACCTCCCCTAAAGCTGAGGATTACAAGAAGTTGCCCTATATTAACGGAGCCAGGAGGGCAAGCATAATTATCGAAGCGAGAGTCAACATTCCGCCTACTTATACTTGGGGCTTAATGAACCGAGAGCATAAGATAAAGAAAGTAATTAAGCCCTACGGGGGGGGGCTTATAAATTATTTATTAACAACCAGTTTAATAACAGCGAAATATATCGGGAAAAATAACCCTTTAACTGTAACTGATTAAATAATTGAATTGATGAAAAAATTGCAAATGTGTATCAGAAATTCTCGACAGATTTTGACGTAGAGTGGCTTATTTTTTACAGGAAAAAAAGGAAATATATTTAAATATTAATTTTTTTATTTCCCCCCCTTAACCCCTGAATTTATTAACATTTTCACAATTTTACAAATTTCAATTTCTATTTACAATTTCTCCTCTTTCTGCGATGCGCTGGTGCATTCGAAGCAGGTATGGTTAGAATACAATATCAGTTAAAATTACAATGCAATGTATAAATACTAGGTGATGGGGCTCACCTTCTGTTTACAATTTGGGACAAAACTTACAAACTAAAACCTAAACCTAGAACCTAAGACTAAAGCGTTCCGGCCGCGACAGCGGCCTTCCATCGATGGGGGAACGGAGCGGGGGTTATCGTGTTAAATACCGGGTTTGTCAGGTATTGCAAGGATTCGAAAAATTTGATATGTCTACGCTGGATGAATTCATGTTCCGTAGGCAGATCAAAGATCTCAAGAAGCTCACTGTTGCTCCGCTGCTCGAATGAAGTACCTCTGACCACTTTCATCAGTATACCGTTTTGGAATTGTTGGAGTCGCCGAGCTGTCGTAGCAATGAAGTAGAAACCAAGCAAAGTTAAAAATGGCTTAAGTATTCTTTTAGTTGCGTGTCAGATGTACACAACAAGCTCAATTAAATTATTACATACCACCATTCCATTTTTGTTAATTGAAATTGTATAATTTGTATGCCAGTTGTGGTTTAACCTTAATATTTTCATCAATAGCAATATCTGTCCACGAAATATTAAATTTGGTATATAACTGCGGAACTTTTAGAGTGAAGAAGATTTTATTTGACACAAGACTTAATCTATTTTAAAGCAGAATAAAGAACGTTTTTTCTTCACAATATGCATACAGTGTTACAGGTGACATTCAATCCCCCGTGGAAAAGTGAAGAGGGACGAGCACTCTAAAGAACTAATATGGAATTATAAACAAATAAAAGGGATTTTGAATTTATTTTTGTTTATTGCTTCTTGTGTGAAAAACTTGTGATGATTAAAACAGAATTCAGTTAGTTCGAAGAGGCTACAGAAACCTAGGTAATACCTTAGTTAAGGTGTTAGGTATGGCCAGAACACCTTTAGAACAAAGCTATTGCGGTAGTGGGTCTTGGGCAACTTATTTTAACACTGAATATGTATTAGGGAAGGAAAACCGTCTTGAAAAAAAATCGTCACATGAGAAGTGAAATTCAAAAAAGGGAGGGAATTTCTTGCTAAGTTTTTCCAACTGAAATTTGACCCAATGAATTCCACCTCATGGCATTGGAGCTATATATGTGTATATAAATAAACGGTTATCAGAGTCAATGAAGCGAGCTAGCTTTGACTGTTATGGGGGCGGTGATTGGACCCCGCGGACGGACAAAAAGTCAACCACGGACCCAAGAAGGTCCCATGAACCATTACACAAACTGTGAGCAACGTAGCGTGCTAACCCCCCCCCCCCCCCCACTAAATTGTCATTACTTTTATAACAACCCTAGGAGGAGAAACTTGAAGGGTCTTTGAGATTTTCACGGTCTTTAAAAGTTCCATTGAGCCGTCAGTTGGTAATTGCCTAATGGCCGGAACGGGTCTATTTATTCCACCAGAGGCAATAATAAATGGATTTCACTACCACAGAAGATAAATACATCTCATTTATTACAATTTATATTACAAGCAAAATTCTAGGACAGGTAGGTTAACGACTTTGTACTAATATCTCAAATTAAACACATTGTAAGCTACAGACTTTGATCAGTCCGGTCTGTGACCAATTTAAATGTTTGTTTTTTTTAAGTATAATTTTACATCATATAACATACAATTTAGTTATTAAAGTCTCCATTACATTTTTTGCTATTTAAGTGACAACAATAATAAAGCCCATTGTCTGGAATGCTAAACTCAAGCATTGCTCTCCTACGTCAATTCGACACTAATATACTTTGTCTTAATTGAGAAAAAATTTACTGACAGGACCGTTATTCAAACCCGTGATGTGTAAAACTATAAACGATAACTTACTTTGAGTATTAAACTAATATTTTTATTTAGAGGAGTGAGTTTATGAATTAATTTAATAAAGTAAGGTTATTCAATATGTGAAATATTCTCAAGAATTTCAATTATGAATTTTTATCTTTGAAGATTTCTCATAATTTGTGATCTTAATCTGCCCTATTAATTTCGTTATTCATAATACTATCGACATTGCTCACGTAAGTTCTATTTAACTGTAGGTAAAATGAGGCGTTTTTGTATCATTTTCAAACTACTTTCTTTAATAAAATTTTAGTCTTAACTATATTAAATCCACTTGCTTTTGTTATATCTCAATTTTAGTTTTCAGATAAACCAATTGTTTGTTATTCGCCAAAATGTCTAACCTCTTCAAATGTCATAACGTACACTCATAAATAAAGTTTGTGCTACTCTAATCTATTTATGAGCTCTCCAACTCAGGTCAGACTCACTTGAACCTGTCCTACAGGACGGCTCTGTTCAGTCAGTGAGTTTTGGGTATTGGAAAATTAGCCACAGTGATCGATGCCAGTGTAGTGTTTAAAAGAGTTTTTTAAAGACAACAAAAGGAGAAGCAGAAAAGCGGAATTCCAAGAGGAATTGGCATTTATATTTCTCGTTCCAACAACCAACCTCAAATATTTGCACAATTTGACTGTCAGATCTATTGAAAACTTCAAGAAAGAAGTAAACATGGAAGCCAAAAAAAGATTTTATAATTTAAAGCCACCGTTTTTGAACTAGTAAATTCACAACTACAAATGGCGAAGGCGATACCCGAGTCCTCGGACAAGTACTAGGTTCGGAGTACTAAGACAAATTCAAACACATACTACATGTATGAAATAAAGTTTGTACATTGGAAGGGCTACAACGAAAAGAGAGGAAAGTTGTTCTGATACAGAAAATAACAGTTTGGGACTACGAAGATAAAAAACAAACAAGCGAAAAAACATCACGAGGCTCAAAGGGGGGGGGGGGGTAATCAAAATAAAAGCTAGTGATAAGAATCCAAAAAAGATGATGGAAATTTGCTTTTCAAGCTATAATATTAATGGTCTCAATAATAAATAGGAAACCTTTTTAAAAATATGTACAATATGTTGAAGGAGTAGTAGAATATAATTGAAGAAAAAACATAACAAAAGATTGACAATTTTTCAAAAAACATTTAAATAAAACAGCCGGGGGCGTGGTTACATGATAACAAACACTAAAACCGCGACGTGTTAGAGAAACCACTTTTTTGTTTAATGTTGTAAAAATAATTCAATAAAATTTGTAATTAGTAAGATAACCTTTAATTGTGTGATATTTAACTAACCTTTTTAAAATATATATCTATTGGGAAAGAGGTAAGAACTGCGGTGAAAAGATACCCGAAGTAACAGTTCGCGGTAGGAAATAAATCAAGCCTAAGATATCAGGAGTGAGAGGTTAAATCCACACCTCCGCTGATGTAGTCAGTGTCTGAGTGTTAGTGTGTAAATATAGGAGGGGGGGTAGATCGATCGGAGGGGGGGGGGCCATATAGGAGGCAGCGAGTAAGTGGTAGCACTGATATATATCTGGCAGCGGTTAGGTTGGTAAACATGGGCGTGTGTGTGGTTCCGAGGCTGTAATGGCGCCGTTATTAAATGTATCAGGGGATATGTCTGTTGTGAAGACTATTTGTCTCTCTCTCATACACCGCCAGTAGTTTGTTTATAGTTGTTGAGAAACTAGTACACGTTTCAAAGTTGTACATTCTCAACATAACAACCTATATTGCTTAAGTAACTATATTACAGATTAAATGAGAGTGAAAGTACAAATACAAACTAACACTACTTACCAATACAGTAGAATCCCGATAATTCGTACTGTCAAGGGACTGACAGTTTGGTACGAATTATCGGGATTACCAATTATCGGGTGTACAAAATTAAAAAAACGTATTAAAGCAAACATGAATGTATTAAGAAGTATGTACAATGTAGTAAGGATAAAGCTGATGCAATAAACACTGCTTAGTACTAAACTAAACAATAAACAATACATGCAATAACGAAATGTACATACTTATGTTCTAGATTAAATAAACACCAATCATTTGTACGAAAAAAATACGTAATTTTTTTTGACGCAATCCTTGCAGACGGGTATTGTCAATTCCTTTGTATATTTCCTCCAACTGGTACATTTGAATTCCTTGCTTGCGCGAACCACTTTTTTAAGTTCTCTTCAAGTTGTGGGTAATCACTAGTCTTGAAGCGTTTTACTTTGCTGCTTGATGTCTGGGGAGTGATTTTGTCCTTGTTCTTCAGGATTGATGTGATCGTGGAACGAGGGACGTTAAAACGCTTGGATACGTCAATTTGCTTAAATCCACTGGCCACGGCGTTTATGATTTGTTGTTTCTGTTTAATAGAGAGGCTAACTTTTTTCGGAGGCATGGTAACGTGTCACAACGATAACGAAAACGAGACTGAACTGTAGAAACAAAAGAAAAGCTTAGTACAGTTCCTAAAACTTTCCCTCTCTCCTCTCCTTATTTCCTTTCAGTAAAAAGAGTACGAATTACGTATGGGATTTTATAGAAAATATTTATCTCGCACTCATTCTGCTATCTGGTCTCTCACTGTCCTCTTTCCATTTCTTGAAACAGTACGAATTAACGAGGTTTTTAAGCGGGAAATACGTATTATAAGGCGTTTTAAGTGACCTCGAGCATAAAAATAATACGAATTACCGAGGGTACTGAAATGCATTGTTTTTATACCACTTACCGGGATTTTCTCTAGGGACCTTTAAATTTGTACTAATTAGCCGGAAATACGAATAATCGGGATACGAAATGTCGGGATTCCACTGTACATGAAATTTTATCCAGTAAAAATAATTTTTAAAATGATTAATAGGAGAATTTTAGGCAAGAAATATGACAGAATTGCTTGGTATACCCAAGTCTATAATAATTGCCATTGCTGGCTAATGGTTAACTCGAGTAGCCGGTGTGAAGCGAAATGTCCAATGACCGATGTCACGCAAAAGTCTTTTCTTCATCAATAACAGACCATTTTTGGGATTTAGTGGTTGGGGCGGTAACTCTGTCATGACACGATTTGAACAATTTTAAATTTATATTGAATACCAAGTTTAGATAAAAATCTCATTTCTTCCTAAAATGTAACTTTTTAACGACATTTTCTCTAGTTTGGTATCAGGGTAACAGAATGCTACAGGAGCTAACCTTCTGGCTACATGTACCTATTATGTGTACATGTATCCATGTACATGTATAAATTATGTTCGAAGGCAAGACGCTTTGCTCGCCAAACAACATGGCTCGCATTTGAAGTTATGAATGATTCTATATGGCAACTGGAAAAGAAATTCAGTAATAAAGTAATATAAAATAAATTAAAGCAATAAACAGTATAGGCTACGGGAAGTGTGACATTCTAGCACAGATTCGAGGGAACATTTCCCCGTTTCCGAATGATCTGCCGGATTCGCCTGCTTTTTTTGTTTCGCCGAATCACCTCGATCATGTGTGCTATTTATATCATTGCAATTTAACCCTAAGTGTATACACTCCATATTTTGTGCTCTGTGATTATACTGCACCTGCCAGAGACTCCAGCTAAAATGTATATTTCGAGACATTTTTAGAATATTGGATAAGTTTAGGGCGTGGAGAGTAAACATTTAAGCCCTGCTAAAGATTTAAGTGACCTATTTACAGAAAAAAACACAATATTCGATTCCAAAGAGATTTTCTGGCAGAGTGTAGCAAGATGTGCAGCGGCTTAGAAAAGCCAGCTCAATATGCACTTGGCACTTAAATGTTTAGTAAAAGTCAGTTGTAATGGACACATTCTCTAAGCACCGGATGTACGAAGCCTTTGGTAGAGTTTTCTACCTCAAGTTCTGCTAAGTTTCCTCCACCTTAGCCAGGACTTAAGTCGCAAGTTGTGCGGTTTCCTTCTGTGCCTCCTAGCAGCTGTGCTGTGTCTTCACAAGTCCAACTTCTGTATTCGGCTAACCTCCTGGTCGTTTAACTTCCGTACTCCTTCCTGCTTCTGTCCCCAACAAAAATGGACAAAGTCCGTTGAACCCAGTCCCAACGAATTCCTTAATTTTATATTATAATAAATAGTTTATTCCCAGAGCATTAAGTGGCTTTACATAGAGACAAGGATTTGCTAAAATGTTCTTATCGAAATGAAAATTTGTATATTCCCGGGATACACTGTATTTTTTTTCTTTAAATTATAATAAAGGGAGTTATATTTATAAAAAAAACTATATACTTAAATATATCGAGTCACTTTAACTTTTAAGATCTCTTAATTCGCAACTCAGAACCTGGTTTACATTCAATGTTCCTTATAAAAACAAAAAAGGAAATACGTCCAAAATAAAGTTTTATTGCTTAGTTTTTTTTTTAGATAATTCAATTGCAAAAAAAGAAGTCTTTTCAGTGACCTTGCTAGTCATTTTCTTCAAGTAACTTTTCGTAATAAACAAACAGAGAGTCGCCGTTGAAAACGTAGAATTTAGCTCATAATTGCTGTAATAATTCTTCTTCCGCTAGCAATAACAACAATTAAATTATATTTGTGTTGGGTGAAATATTATTTAGAGGTTTCTTTTATGCATTTAGCATAGACAGCCCCTGGTGATCGTAACCAATCCAACCAATTAAAAAAATACAAAAAACATTACTCTATAACATCATGTAGCTGTGTTATTACACTAAGAGTTTTCAGTCAGAAAGGTACCAAAAATCATTTTGACCATAGGATCAATAAGTCATCAAAGTCACCTAGGTACCTGGTAAATAGGTATACTGTAAATAGGTCCCTTTCTTTCCAAAAATGAACGACAAGTATTTTTGTATTATGTTGATTACTCAACTCAGAATCTCCTTCTTAGAGCTGTTGAATTGACAATCCCGTTTAAAAAAAAATTTATCCCTATTTTCCAAAATTCGTCACAGAGGCTGAAGTAAAAGTGCGATGAATAAAATATATTATCGGTAGTCAAATCTTTATTTCCCTGCTGGGATTTCATTGCGGCTAGCCTCCTCTAACAAATTCAAAATTCAGTTTAGTTTTCTAAAAAAAAGACAATTCAATTTCTATCGGGGAAAGGAAAGAATACTTTTATAAACGGACCGACCAACACAAACGAGATATATTCAACAACAGAATCGACAGTTCGTTCCTTTGCAAACAACCATAAATCTCATTCCTCAAATACTGTCATCCTTGATGAACAATTCTACCACACCCGTGGACTTTTATCAGAAACACTTCACGTCAATTTAGAACTCTTGTTGCAAAACTGACAAACAACAATTACAATTACTAAAATAACATTGTTTGACATGGACAATAGGAAAACCTTTTTAATTCATCGCAGTGCCAAGCCTTTCACGCGAACCGGTTGCTTGGGTTCCCGTTTTCTCTTTCCTCTCTTCTGAAGGTTCTCAACTGTTGATTCCTTCGCACGCTAAGCGTGAAACCTTATTACTTCCACAGCTTTTCCACGCACTCACAAATTCTTCGAAGTATCTTCAAATTCTTACCATCAACAAGTATTCTTATTCCACTACCACCTTACTTAAAACATAATTTGTGTTATTATATCAAAAAACCTTTCGATCGTTATCAGATTTGATCATACTATCATATCCAATCATACTAGATTTGAACTATAATATATTAATTCAATTCATTAACCATCCAGTGTTTGTATCCGATTCACTATTGTTTTGTATACTTTTTAATCTAACTTTTGTCACTAATTATTATATTAAAAACTTCTTTATTTTGCTAAAATGACTTATTAAACAATAGATATAAATAAATAATTGTGATAAATGTTCGCATTCATACCATATTTACAATTTTCATTCACTCGCTCATTCGTAAGTATTTACAAACATCTCAGAGACCTCCCAAATCCACATGGTTGTCACCTCCCTCGCATGCCAGTGGAGGCTGACGAAGAGCGCGAGAGCCACATGCGCTCAGGACATGATTGGAGAAACTGGCCATTGCCAGGACTCCCACTGTTACGCATTTATAGCAGGTCACGAGGCCACTGCCGTTTCAGTCTCCGAGGAGGATTATAGGGATGAGTGGTGCAGTGCAATTACTGTGCTAGGGGATTAGGGTGGTTGAATAGGTTACTATGGAATTTCATGAACTTGGAAGGGATGAGTTCGAGAATGTAAGATATGTTAAGATCGTTATGAAGGGTTTTGTTGCTGACGTTATAAGGGGCATTTACTATTGTTCTTAGGACTATTGATTGAAAGGATTGGATACGCTTGATGTTCGAATTTTTTGCTGTCCCCTATAGCTCTATTTCGCAGGTCCAGATTGGCTTAGGTATTATTTTGTAGATTATTAACTAATTATTAACAATCACGTTTAACACATACGTTGTTTTCTTGTTAACAGAACCTGAAGCAAACATACATAATAATTCGAAACGTACCCGATCTGTCACCGACCTCTTCTAAAGCTTTAATGCAACCTGTTCTCAACTCACATCCCAATACTACAATTTTGTTGTTCACGTATCGTGTTTAACACTAAACCAAAATTCATTTATGATTCCAGTACAAAACTTGTTGAGGAATTTGATGTGACCAATGTTTTCCGGGAATCGGCTTAAACAAATGAATTAATATCAATGAATTTGATGGCATTTTTTCTCAGCAATCATGAAATAAGTTGTTTCTACATAATAGCATGCCAAAACAGTTAAAAGAGCGGGGGGGGGGGGGAGCAATGTTGATGTTGTCTTGATTTTTGTGTCGTAGCAGAGACTACCTAGCCTAGACCTGTTGTACAGAATGTAAACAGTGTAATGCACGCAGTCAATAAGAAGACAATAAATAATACCTGGGTCGGTTGTTTGACAATTATTCGAGGAATGACAAGTCTTTCTGTTGTACTGAATATGGATGCGAATAAAACAACTATTACTTTAGGTAATTATTAACTATATATGAAGCGGAATTACATTCATTGTGTAATTATAGAGGGTATGCTCGTAGTATTTTCGTGCAGAACAAGAGTTGTCCTGGAGACTCCACATCGTCGACATGAAGGGTTGGTATCTCTTCTGAAGCCTCACCATATCGTGCATTCTTCCATGCCCCGTAGTAATCTGAGACAGTCAAGTTGACATACAGCTTGGAACAGTGGCATTGTCTTAGGACATCCAATGTCTAGTCTTACTTAATTAATATGTCTAAGGTACAGACTCTTCACAGTGGTTCCTGCAAGTCCTCAAGTATTGTCTTCCTCGAAGCAGTCAATAGCTATGCGATGTTCTACATAGGAAGTAGTGGACCCTAGTTATTTCTATTTGTACTTGTGCTAACAATAAACATAACAATATAATTTTATAAGCAAAAAGTTGACTCACCTACTACCTCGAGAAAGCCCATCTGACTCTTCATGGGGTCTGTGTTGATCTGGCACATGTACCAGCCCCGGTCCGCCTGCCGGATGTCCTTGATGTGGAGGTACCAGGTCCTGTGGTCGGAGTGGCTCACTCCGATCCGGTGGTTCTTCGTGATGACGTGGTTCTGGATGGTCAGGATCGTCTGCGTGTCCACCCGTAGCCAAGCCATCTGCAAGGGAGTACGTTGGTTAGCCAAATAATATATGTATTATAATGTACTTCTTCTTATCAACTTATTTATATCAGTTTAAACTTTCATACAATATTTATTAGTATCAATCTAATCTATTGATTAGTTAAAACCCGGACCAAACACTACGCAGACCTTCATAACTTCAAAATTTATTATAACATTTAAGAACGCTCTCATACAAAAAATAAATAAAACAAAGACAACCACTATTTACATATACAGACACATATTCATCAGAGCAGCTCAGCCTCTTCCTCCACGGTGTCTTCATCTTGAGTTTTCCCTCTCTCTCCTCTCCCACTCTTACGACACCTGCTCACCATCAGCGCTCCTGTCGGCCGCCTTCTGAACCTCCATCCAACAAACTTCCAATGGTTCACTCCGTGTTTTGATGAATGCGGCCTCGATACATCTCATTATATGTGTGTGTGTATTTGGGGATAACACAGGAAAATTATTTGTTCATAGTGGCTCAATCTTCCTCACTATGTTTCGAATTTTAGCCGAATGTGACTATCGATACCAATTGGCTATTTGGCAACAACGCTTAACTAAATATGCAAATATCTAAACCCATTTGTTTTTAATTATAATTATAATGTCAGTTGAATGTGGTCGAACAATAGGATTCGCTGAATACTGAAGCCTCTTGTTTATTATTACTTCTTGCTACATAACTATTGTTCGCATTGTTCTAAGAGATGTTGCATGGTATTAGTCGAGGCAGTCATATACTGCTGGAACGAAGGATTAAAAACATGGACAGATATAGTTATCAAAAGTCGTAAGGTACAACAGAGTGTAAACGAACAAGGCTGATGGATAATTTATAAAGACAAAAAAGATCTGTAAACAAGTGATTTTTAGTCTCCGGATGGGACTAACTGTGATATGGGTTGGGATGAAGGGATTTGGTGTGACCAGAAGTTGAAGTGAGGAAGTGTGGATTGTGGAAGGGAGCAATGGGACGCTAAGATTAAAGATAAATTAAAAGTAAGGTGATATTCATTTGACATAAAAACTTTGAATGGTGGTCTTGTTTGAAACCCTCCGTCGTCCAGTCACTTGGTTGAATCAATTAAATGTTATATTCTCCTTTAAATTTAAGTCTGCCTAAACCTTTGCTAAATTGAAATATGCCCAATATCATTCAGAATTGTGTTATGTTAATTAAATTGGGAATGGCTAACTGCTGGAGATCTGCAAGAAATGGTGATATTTTATCAAAACAATTTCCATTTCCGGGCTATATCCTGGCCCAATAACGGAAGTATTAATTTCACTTTGAGATCTATGCTGATGGGCCGTTTTCGATTGATGTATTCAGTCAGCCCCGCGTATTTCCGGTTCGTTTAATAAACTCTCTCGTGACGTCAGAGCTACTCTGCCTCCTGAATATTCCAAGTGTGCCTAGAATCGATTCTCGTAATCGCAAACTCGGGCACAATTCAACAAGTAACTTGAAAAAGATCTTTTTTTTTGGAAAAACGCGTATGTATATATTTACATCAAAAGACAAAATTGAAGTGAGTTGCTACCATTTTAAATGCACTATTTAGACTATAAACCGTTGTAGCGATCGCTAACTACATAAGATAAATTACCCTATACTCTATTGTATATCTATTGTAAATAACATGACCAAAATATAAATCATTGTAAATGTGTTAAACAATAAAACAAGTAGCTAGGAGCCAATTAGTTATATGAGCTGGGGCATCAGGTGCCAGTAGCAGGTAATAAGCGACCCAAACCGCCGAGAGACCCTTACCCAGGTCACGCATTAGTGACACATCTCTTAGTCAGAGGACAAAGAAAACCACATACTCAACGGGCATTGGGTACTACAAACCCAGAGCTGATTGGCTTCTGGCGAAGCCTGGGTATTTATATCATTCTCCTGGCAACTAACTGGCTCGTGGCTGCTCTGATGTAAACTGTGAAACTTGGCTTCTTCATTATGAAAACCTCTGCATCTCTCTCTCCTTACCTCGCTACGTTTTAGTCCGGCGTTGTCAGACCCCACACCTTCCTAGTGGGAATCTCTGCCTTCGTCTCGCTAAATCTTGCACCTCCTTGGGAGAGACCTCTTCCTAGTGGACAACAATTGTCGTGGCCCTGCAAACTTACCAAGCAGTGTTCCCCACGGCGATTCAGTCTGCCTCTCTCCGGTTCACACTCGCCTTTGGGATCCGGACGGATTTCGCCTACCCTCAGATACCGTGTGTGAATTCGTGGTAATTCCAAGACCACACAAACTACCTACACCACCTACCCTATACCTCTTCTCCTGAACATAGTGCATTGTCGGGGCACATACCTATCAAAAATGGAGCCAGATAGTAAGACCGTCATGAAACGATTGTCCAGGTCATAGCCTAATCAACCCTCGCTTCGTCACCAGGGCTAGGGTAACTAGGCACCCCCTTCGTGACGACCCGACAACCAATTTGTGGTGTTATATTTAAATAGCCTTTAGCTATGCTAGGTTTAATGGACACTAGACTGTAGGACTTTATGCTAAGACTTGAGAAATGTTAAAGAATAGCGAAACAGAACTCCACAGTATTGTGTAGCAGCCACCGGTCAACATACTTTTAGCATTGCCTTTTCTCATAAACACTATGGTTCGTACCTTTTAGGAACTATTAGTTCTCCTTACTCTCACTATTTTTACAACTTACAATAATCTACTCGCAGGAGACAAGAAAGACGAAATCCCAGAAAATTGGAGCATTCGACCGTTTCTTTATTGCTCCCTTTTCATCTCTAAGTAGCTTCAACACTATTCCAAAACCTCCTCATCATTCGGACAAACGCTAAATGGTCCCCTTTTTAATTTAATATTCCATTACTTCATGTTTTGTTTTATTTTCCGACTAAGGTATATACTTTATTTTTCATATTTTTTTCGCTTTGTCTTATAATATTCTGTTAGGCAGTATTAAGTTAATTTTCATATAGCATGTGAATAACTATGGAGCTATGAGTATCTACAGCATACATGGCCCTACAATAACGTTTTCCTCTTCTGTTATATTCTATTTTATTTTAAATAGAATAATTTAGAACCACTATCTTAGTAAGTGAGCACTAAGAGGCAGAAGGACCCCTACCTGTTTGAAAGGAGAGCCCAAAATGTCGGTTATGAAGTTGTCACTCAAAGCTTCAACTCCCGGCTGAATCCATCCTTTAGTCACAGACTATTCACTTTGAGATTATTCGCACTATTCACTATTCACTCCATGGGACGGAGAGTTATTCTCAATCAGTGCGGTATTTGCATCTGCTCACCAATGTATGGAGTCAATCTGCATGTATTCTCTACCGCCTCTCCCTCACACTATCCGGTTAGCGGGTGTCTTATCCGATATTGTAGTCTAGACAGAATTTAGTTTACAAACTTTGTTTGATGTAAAATTTAACGATGACAATTAGAATATAATTAAGTTTTCATTTGTAGCTATATTTGTGTGTTCGTTACTGGGGTACTGGTGACTAGCAGTAATTCAAGTATTTTCATCGTGCCACTTTGTCACATATACTGATACAAAGCTGTGACTAGTGCCACGACCAGCGTCTTCTTCATCTCCCATTCCAGTGGTCCCTCAGTCGTCGTTGTAATTTTAATAGTTAAGTCAGGCGTAGACAGTCCTTGTATCAAATTATGCATAGATTATTGAATATTCACATTTATTCAATCAAATTATTCATAGATTACCGAACATTCACATTTTTTCAATCAAATTATGCATAGATTATAGAATATTCACATTTTTTCAATTAAATTATGCATAGATTATAGAATAGTCACATTTTTTCAATCAAACTATACAAATATTATAGAATATTCACATTTTTTTTTTCAATCAAATTATTAATATATTATCGAATATTGACATTTTCCCAGTCAAATTATACATAGACTATTGAATATTCACATTTTTCAATCAAATTATACATAGATTATTGAATATTCACATTTTTTTCAATCAAATTATTCATATACTATCGAATACTCACATTTCCCCCCAATCAAATTATACATAGATTATTGAATATTCACATTTTTTCAATCAAATTATTCATATATTATCGAATATGCACTTTTTTCCAATCAAATTATACACAGATTATGGAATATTCACATTTTTCCCAGTCAAATTATACATAGGCTATTGAATATTCACATTTTTTCAATCAAATTATACATATATGATTGAATATTCACATTTTTTTCCATCAAATTATTCATATACTATCGAATACTCACATTTCCCCCCAATCAAATTATACATAGATTATGGAATATTCACATTTTTTCCGATCAAATTATACATACACTACGGAATAACCACATTTTTCAATCAAATTATACATAGATTATTGAATATTCACATTTTTTTTTTTCAATCAAATTATACATAGATTATTGAATATTTGCATGTTTTCAATCAAATTATTCATATATTTTTGAATATCCACTTTTCCCCCCAATCAAATTATACATAGATTATTGAATATTCACATAAAAAAATCAAATCAAATTATACATAGATTATTGAATATTCACATTTTATCAATCAAATTTTTTTATATATTATCGAATATTAACATTTCCCCCAATCAAATTATACATAGACTATTGAATATTCACAATTTTTCAATCAAATTATACATAGATCATTGAATATTCACATTTTGTTTTGATTAAATTATACATAGACTACTAAATATTCACATGTTTACAATCAAATTATACATAAATTATCGAATATTCACAGTTTTCAATTCAATTATTACGACATATTACATATTTCTGCACTCCGAGAATTGAGTTTACCGTCTCTAGTTTCTATTTCTAAACCAGAAACTCTTCTTTTATCTTGTCAGTATTGATACGTACAAGTTATCTGTTGAAGCTATACAGAGGCCATCTAATGAAAGAGGCTTCTTCCATATGTCACTAATTCAACATTTTTTAAAACTTTGTTAACATTTTAAATAATTTAAACATTTTTTGTAAACTTGATATACTGTTACAAATCTGTGACTAGCGTCACGACCAGCAAGGGCATATCCATTCCAATGGCCCCTCAGTGGTTGTTGACTGTTAATAAGTAAGTAAGGCGTGGACAGTCTTTGTATGGGTTTGGGCTCTGCAAGCCCGTACAGTTTGTCGTGAAAGGTTCTCTATAATGCTCTGACGGAATCTTGGACTAAAGGAATTTTCAGGTTATTATGAAAGGTATGATTTCGTAAGTAAAGCTATTCATCTGTGATATGTCTTGGAGCTTTTGATTGTTAAGTAAGTATTATTAGCGTGGACAATTCAGGCTTCTTGTGCGTAAATTGGTTTCAGTAGAACTTTGTAGTATAACAAAAATTGTTCTATAATTGTAAGGGTATCAAATTAATGACATCGAAGTTTCTATTAGAAATAATTATAATTGATTATAAATACAAAAAGTCATTTAAGTGTAGCAGCGTGTTCGCAGCGTTAACCCATTTCGACTAAATTGTTTACTGCAACTTGAATGATTACGTTTTTCTTACCTTAGCTTAAATAATTTAAATACCGAATAAATCAATACTTATAATAGTATAGAACGGTGGGAACCAGATTTTTCGGATTAGGTTTCCTTAGCCAACTCGGGTCAATTTGTGATGAAGCTATGTTTCTAAAACGAACTAACATAGAAAACCAAACCTCGCAAATATACCTAGCACGATAAAACAAGTAGTGGAGATGTTTTCGATTCTGTTGACGTAAAGCTGTCGAACCTGGGAAATTTCGTAAAGAACAAACATAAATACTTTGCTTTCATCTTTTATTGTCTAGCTTGACTGTTGCCTGCGACAAAACTCTTATTGACAAAATTATTGACAAAAAATAATAATAATGATCATCTATGCCATCGGAATAACAGTTTGTATATTCAACTAGGATAGAAATGTCTGTAAATGGAAAAAGCTAAATTCTACCTTCTGACTGAAGGACAGAAGATCAAAGAGGCAGAGAAGCGCCGAACCACAGAGGACACTAGCTCGCTAATCCAGTGGTGGTCCAGATAGGACCAAGTCAATCACCAAGCAGAGGATTAATGCGCCCTTATCTCTTCCAGCCCTCATCCCCTTTGTACCTGGACTCTCTGGAGGATAACGCCCGGCATTAGTCCAGGATGCCTCCCTCCGGCAAGTCGATCGATGGTACACCACTGCAGGAGCAATGGAGCTCTCTTTCAAATTGTAAACGAACATTTTAGGGTTTTAATGCTATTAAACACAAGGGCTAACACCGGGGGCGCAGGCGGCACTCCAGTCCCACTTGTCTGGTAGGACTAGTATTCTCATCTTAACGAGGACTGATTGTACTCTAAATGTTTACTTTTACTTACGATACTTTATATACTATGATATCAAAATATTATTTTATGTATTGCAAGTAGATAATTAATCATGTTTCAAGGAGTTGAGGTCAGAGAAGAGAGACATGAAAACTCAAGAGGGTGCGGCCGATCGCACTCCCAACCGGGCTATTCTTGTACAAGTCCTAGCGCTCTCCTGTGTCCAATATAATTAGCCACTCTCTCTCACTGACATCCCATAGGATTTAACTGATGTGAGTCTTGTAACTTGATAATTACTATTTCAAACAAAAGAGATCATTTAAGAGATCACACAGAACTAATAGCTTGTCTAAGTTGGTATCCTAATTATCATTAATTAGTGCCTGCTAAATGACTAAAGGCGCTTTGAATTTTGACTTGGGACAGCTCCGCTGCTCTGCCGACACGACTTGATGGCTAACCAACGCCCTCTCCAGGCCACGCCAACGCTGGAGGAAATATAAGGACAATTAGTTCTCGGAAGTTGAGCTTAGCCGAAGAAGTTAATGACTCAGCTAAGAAGTGGGCGAAATCAATAAGTTATAGTCCCAAGTCCAAAGTGGGGAGTCCTCCCTCGAATCCATTGCAAGTAATTAAGGTTCGAAGTCTGTAATGTCAATATCAGGAAAGTTTCCTCAGAAAATAATTTCTAAATAAAAGATTTCGGGTCTTTCCCCAAAAGTGAATGTATTCATTTTCATCGTAATTATTTATTGCTCTTCTTTTTTCTACGAATGAACGTTTGATATTGAATTTAACTATTAACGTTAAACCATAACATTCAGGCATCTTAAAGAATTTACAAAGTCACCAATATCCATAAGAATAACCAAGGAATCTATTAATGAATATATGTTCAAAAAAACAGTTTTTGGTCTCTGCTAGGAGTTTTCCTCCTATTTCATCCATTATAAATCAAGTATATTATAATATTATAATGGTATTACAGACCAAAGATGGAGGGTTTACTTTAGCAAAGGCACAGGGTCTGAAAATGTATTTCAGACCGATAGCGGTCACAGAAATGATTCCAAAAATTTGAAATTTCAAAGATATATTTGACAACGGTCACGCTCACTTCTAGCACCTGATGATTTTATTTGAGTGATTTAATTCAAAGTCTTTCAGTTTGAATTGAACTAACAAATTATTTATATTTTGGTGCCATCTGGATAAGTTTTATTGGAAACGTAACCTTGCGATATATGAGATGTGGGTTGGAAACACTCCAGTCAGTTATCTCACCGATCATCTGCTTTGTGACAGTTTTGACTCGAAAATTACTTCGATGATTAACCAAATAATTCTTACATCCGAATTTGAAAAATGACATAAGCTAGTGCATGATGAAAATGACCTGGAGAAATATTTGGTTTATTCTCTTAACAAATGAAAAATCTATGTTATTAATTATTAAGATAAGAGTTTTTGTCGAGAATTATAACTTTACTAATCAAGACTTCTTAAAAAAAAACTTTTATTTCTTATAAATTACAATATGTACAGTATGGTTACAGCTGAGGGCTTACAGAGCTACGTGAAAGGAACTACAACCTTCTTAAGACTAGGGGAGTATATATATATAGTAATAGAAATGATAACAATACAGATATCCCTGAAAGGTCGTGGGAGACGAATATTCAGAATGATAATGATAATGATAATGATAGGAAGGAAAATAAGTTATTGATAATTACAATAGAGCTGATAAGTTAAGAGATACAGCTATTAGCATGTTATTGATAAGCGTATCATTTGTTAATGATATGATTATACATATTACATAACTGAGTTTATGTTTTAATGTTTATTGCTTGATAATTTTTTTGCGATCTATACTACGGACAATAAACAGCTTCAAATACGAAGCGAATTTATGACTTCCGAAACATACTATGAAGATGAATCTCCCAATTCTCGCTATTCAACTACAAAGTGAGTTAAATCTTTTGCATTTTGGATTATCACTGTACATTTAAATTATATTGAGTAATTACAAGCAAATGGGTAATTATAAAGGAAAAAAAACTGTGTATTTTGCAAAGGTATTTGAAAAACTGAGACTTGTTATTTAAATTCATACCACGGTTAAAAAAAAGAAGAAAAAAAATTGTTAACACGGAATTAAAAGAAAATGAGACAATTACTATGAAAACTACAGGTAGCTGTTATCAGAAAATAGGACGGGGGAGGGCGACAGACAGAAATAGAATAATACAGATGCGCCCCCATCTGGACCGGGTAGATTAGGGGGGGGGGGATAAAAACTACAGCCCCCCCTTGAGCAAACTCAATTTGGAACGTGTAATTAAAACTGGCTCAATTCAAAAGAAATAAACTCGGCAAGTTGTGGCTCTCGTGGACAGATAAACCGTAGCCTCTGTTTGTGCACCAGGGAGGAGGGGGGAGTTGATGAGTTACATTATAGATGCTATGTAAATGTAATGCATAGCACATTGTTTATGCACATGCATGCATTCATGTCATCAGTCAATCACTAGCTCTCTATCACAGTAGTTGTCTTTTTTTCAATCAATTTTGTTTTAATATACTCTATTTATTTAATCACAACCACCCAATGTGGAATAACTAAAATGGTTTGTGTCACAGCCACCGAATGTGGAATAAATATTCAAAAATAAAATGGTACGTGCCAAAACATCCAATGAGTCGCCATATTGCTGTAGCTACATTTGAAGATATCCAATTGCCAGTAATTTAAAATATCTCTATTTCAATTTCTCCTCAGTCGACGTTAAATGCTACCGGGTAAGTCTCAGGCGTTGTCAGTCCTTGCGTCAGTGGATTAGGACGTCCACGCAGTATCCATAAAACCCCCTAAATGGTGCATCGACCCATACCTAAGAAATATATCCAACAAATCAGGGAATATTTTGAAAAAAAGCGGGCATTGGTGTAGCCTTCAAAAGTAAAGTAACTCTACGCAACTTAATTCCCCACACTAAAGACCTGATTCAGTTTAAACATAGGTCGGGCGTGTAAAGAATACAGTATTGGGAATTATCAATTAGATGCAAAGAACATCTGAAACAGAAATCAAGCGAAATTCCACCAACAACTACAGGAAGAATCACACCACATAAATAACACATTACTACACCAAACAAACAATAAAAGAATAATTAATCGCCTGAAAAATATTGAAATACAATTATATTCCCTAATAATGATTTAAATAACAAGGAAGAAATAGCAAACCCGCCAACCCCATACCTGGACAAAGCCAGTAGTAGAGTGAAGAGCGTGGATGTAGCAGGCCTTGTTAAAATATCAAAATATACTATGGTTTTAAATATCCTTCATAATCTATTGGATTTGTACCCGTGAGATGACATTTCCTTAACAGTTTTTCATTGTTTTTAATCTTGTTTTTTGAATTTTAAGAATTTTTATAATAGTAGTAGAATAGAAAGACAGTTACAATATAAGTACAGTTCATCACAGTTAGTTGAATAATTTTATTTTATGACTGTGGCCATAATTATGAGTGTAGGGTCGTCACTAAGAGGTGCCTGATCACCCTAGCCCTGGTGACGAGTGCGGATTATTCTCCATTTTATGATAGGTATGTGCCCCGACACTATGTTTAAGAGAAGAGGTACAGAGGTTTCATAAAGAATAAGTCAAGTTTTCAGAGTTTCGAGCGGAGAACAAGCAAGCGTCACGGGTACAGGTCGCCAGAGAGTCTGCAAGGAGACTGGTTTACAGGACCAGAAGCCCTGGGCTAAATATCGTTTCTACTTCCTGCCGGGAGGCGGCGAGGGTCTAATTCGGCGGCGGTTCCCGCGCACAGCTGTCACGAGGCGCGTGACCGGTAGAGAGGCACGTGACCGCCACCTGCTGACCCGACCCGGGGCAATCCCTGGAGGTAGAGAGGGCCTAAAAGGGTCGCTAAGTTTATGACTGTTTGGCTTCCGCGTTTTATTGCTAAACACTTTACAATGATTTACAATACATTTAGTTCCTGTTATTTTACTTTTGCTTACAATGTATATGCAATAGAGTATAGGGTGATTTAACTTAAGTAGTTAGCGGTCGCTACGATGTGTTAAGGTTTGGACATCGTAGGTAGCCAGCCTATTCCTCAAGTCCCCGGGATGTAAACACCACGAATGTATTTAGAGAGGCTTTAAAAGGCTCAAATAAAAACAGTCTTGTGACAACTCTCGATCTGTGATCACGTTCAACCTCTTTTCTTTTTCTTCAAGTGTTTCGTTGAATATCATTAACTTATCTCGCATGCACAGGTAAAAGTTTTTTATCATTTAACTTTTTATTTTATTGCAAGTGGATGGAGATAAGTGGACATGACATCTTAGAGCTGCCGAAAGCGCTTTTTAAATTACCAGTTGTGGTTTTTTTTTCCAAAGCTCTCAAAATTTAAAAAGATTTTATTTATTTATTATATGATTTACGCTGGTGGGCGTAAAATAAACTAATATGGAATTTATAGGAGTATTTTATTAGGAGGTACATATTTGAAGGTTGGGTATCATTTGTGGAAAGAGAATAAAGCTGTTTTTATAATTTTGATCGATATATCATTACAACTTCTCGATTGGGGACTCTATTTTATTAGTTGGACAATTTGACAGAGTTTCGGCCACAGGCTAACCGAGTTGCATACTCACTGGGGGTAAAGAATCCAAGGGATTGATGTGAGATCGACGAAGCATAAAGAGGAGAGTGCAGTGGTATATTGGCTAGAAGTCGACCTTTCCAGCAATCCCTTTGACGGCTAGATGCTTATTACCAGATGGAGAGGAGTCCCAGACACGGTTCCGTTCTCACTGGCTCGGAACATTGGCCAGGACACGCCGTATTGAGCAGGATATTGAAGTATCATTCTTGCCCTATCGACTGGAGCCTGGTCCATTTGTCCCTTCTCTGCCTGTCAGGAGAGCTCTCTGCATGCTCGATAGTGCGGAACATTTAGCCCTTATTGCATCTTCAGGTACCCAATGCTTCTTCAAAGGTAAAATAGTCACTAAATCATGATTCATCAGCCAGCAATCAAATCCACTTTCACAGTTTGTTTTATGACTGGCCACACGACAGGTGGACCGAAAGTATTGTGTGGAGTTTTATTTATTGTACATGAGTTGGTAGGTATGTAAGGACGTAGTATTAAATTATAAGTTAGCATTTCGTTTTAGTGAGGAATGGTTCTGTTACTGTTTTCGAACAATTAGTTCAATTTAGAATCCTAAATTCCATAGCAACCTATCCAACCACCCTAATCCCGCAGCACAGTCATTGCACTGCACCACTCATCCCTATAATCATCCTCGGAGACTGAAACGGCAGTGGGCTCATGACCTCACCACCAAATATGTAATAGTGGGAGTCCTGGGGATGGCCAGTTTCTCCAAGCATATCCTGAGCGTATGTGGCTCTCGCCTTTTCATTCGTCAGCCTCTACTGGCTCATATCCTGTGGCGCAGCTGACGGAGGAGCGCGGGGGACTTCCCAAGACTTCACTTCCACTTTCGCATGCGAGGGAGGTGACAACCATGTGGATTTGGGAGGCCTGTTGGTAAATACTGTATGAATGAGCGAGTGAATTGTAAATATGGTATGAATGTGAAAATTTATCTCAATTACTTATTGCCTAATAAGGCAGATTGTAATTTTAGCACAATAAAGAACTTAATTATGAGAATTGTAAATATTTCTCTGTCTTAGAGTAATAAACATATTAGTTGCTATCGGATATCATACATACGTAATGTTAGCATCTTATGTAATAATGAATTTGAGTATATAATGTTCCGAAGCCGAATTCAATTTTTATTGCCACTTCACATAACATTAGTACATACGGGATATGCATACGAGTTTATTGATCTAAATCTATAAAGATGTAAATCCAACAGCTTAAAATTATATGGAATGTTTCATATCTCTAACAAATATATTATAACTAATGTCTTTATTGCACTTCACAATTTAAGAACTCCTCACGAGTCGATACTTCTGCTTTAAGTTTACTTAGAACTTTCATACTGCCCGTCCATCAAGACATTACAGAATTAAGCGATTTTTTCTGCTTCACTTCTCCTCTGTTATAAATAGGTGGTAGATACTGGTAAGAAGTCCATCCAGATAGCACTGGAAGAGCTAAAGATGCAGAATAGCTGGTGCAGTGGATTGGGTTATGGTTAAGGGTCGTTAGGCAAACGGTACAAAGCTTTAGGGCTAACTCTAGCGTAACTAGCTGGTTCTATAGTCTGTGGTCTGTGGTCTCTTCTCGCTCGGAGTTTAACTTCCTCACTCCCGCGTGATCCACGCAGAATCAATTGCTCATTCAATATTCTATTTTATTGCTATTTTCAGCCTTTAATATATTTTCTTTTTTTTCTCTTGAGAAACCCTTGCCCTCCATTTGTCCGTACACTCTACCCTCTTTTCACCCTTTCTTCAAGCCCATCTTGTCTTTACCCACGCTTCATCAATTAATTACACGGTATTCAAAATATATTTCTCTCCACTGACAATTGCTACTTATATCTAATCAACAGTAAATTTGCCTTGTTTAGTCAAACCATAATTAAAAAAAAAGGCATTTTAATATCAACCGTAATAAATCCTTACAATGTCTGCCCACCAAACCACACTTGAATTGATTTTTTTTTAATATACAATGAAGCAATTAACTGCTACCACTGCTTATGGTTATTTTTCGGACTTACAGGTCTTCGCCCAGGTGCTCTTCCCACAGAGCTATAGATATCAAGAGATAGGCTAACTAATGCAATCTCCTTAGCTCCAGTCTGTACCATTAAAAAGCATAAAATTCAAATATTCGTTGTTGTGGCCACCTCTTAATTACGAATGATTAAAAGTTACCCTCATCTCGGCCCAGAAAATATCTGTTACCATATTTGTACAAATAAAGCTTATAGCGTGTGAATGCGCGGTCATTCGAAGACCACATGAACTACCTATAAACCTACCCTGTACCTCTTCTCATGAACATAGTGCTTTGTCGGGGCTCACCTTCTAAGATCTTATGGAGTCAGATCAAAACGAATTAGGCTGCCCGCAGTCTAGGCCGGCAGCCAGGGTGAAAGACCACAGGTCCACCCGCTCTTTCTCTTTCTTGGCGCTCGCCGGACGGCGGCTAGAGGTTGTAGCGACCCTAGCCCACGGCAGGGTCTCCGCCCCACCTTGGGGATATTCGACAATATCTTACCCGACATTTGTAATACTATTTTAATGCAATTTTTCAATAAGATAACTTTGTACTTTGCATCAATATCTAGTGTGAGCTGAAGAAATGTCTGGGGTTTCGTCCATTTTGAAATGGTACGCAAAAACGAAAATTCCAGCTCTTTTATTTCTTCATGATAGCTTAAAAGGGTAAGAACTAAAAAAAAAAAAACGGTGGGATTTTGGATTTATCGCGTTTCAAACTAAAACGAATCAGAATTTTCAAATAGTTTTTAATAATGTGACAATTAAGTAACAAAAAATCTGTCACATGTTAAACATTTTATGGAATAGATTAGTTTAGTTAAGGAAATACTAGAATCGGATCTGGTTCACCCGGTTACGTTGAAAGACCTTAGATACTGTAAGTCATCATTGATGCGTACGATAAATCATCAGTTCGTCTTTGGGTAATGAATGTATTAGTTTCTCAGGCAAGAAAAACTAATTCGGATGCGTTTAGTACAGATTACTCGGCTTCATATTAGGGGATGAAATATGATTAGGCATAGGACATACGGACAGTGCACGAAGGGCAGACGGGGTCTTTATGTATTCATAGGGTGACAACCCTCGAGGGTATGTGTGTCTGTGCGGGACAGCTTTGACGCGCCATCTCACCCCTAACCACCCCTAATGGGCAAATACATTATCCCACCAACAGGTGGCGCCAGTGGGCTGTCTGTAACAGGGCCAGTGAATGG
This sequence comes from Acanthosoma haemorrhoidale, assembly GCA_930367205.1. Classification (NCBI taxonomy): domain Eukaryota; kingdom Metazoa; phylum Arthropoda; class Insecta; order Hemiptera; family Acanthosomatidae; genus Acanthosoma; species Acanthosoma haemorrhoidale. The sequence continues at coordinate 109,413,457 of OV884014.1, read as the reverse complement.
GTACCTCGTCCTTCGCTGGAGGGAGAGTGCCTTAAGTTCTTAAGTACCATACATTACTAGCCTGGGAGCTCTATTTAACTTTAACAAGATTTTATATGTATGAGTGCATATACATCGATTCAAATTGCAGAAGTGTTGCAAATTATCGTCCGTTTCTATTAGTGAAGATTTATAAATAAGAAATAATAGTTACTATGCTCAAATAGCCGTCATCGGAGTGGTTTTTGGATTTCTCCAAACCATGGGTACGCCGAATTTCAAACTTTTTCATATCCCCGTAGTCCACTGTCACAAATGTTCTGTACAAGTTTTACAGGCTTGAGGTGGTATCCATGTTTTATCTTGATCACCAAGCCTAACACCAAAGTATCTAAGATAAGCTCTCTTTACAAAGTCACTAAGAGTTTTTCAGTTTTCTTTTAACGTGTATTCTCCGCATATTCGCAAAACACATCACCCTGGTTTACACGACTTATTCTACTTGGACATATTTTATTTCTAATTAAAAACACAAATAAAACATAGTAGGTTTTTTTTAGGTTCACTTTACAACAACCCTTTTCTTAACACAAATATCACGTGAGGCCTTCATTCAACCCTGCACGGCAAGAACTCACAATTTTATTTTTTTTTATTTCAAAACCTCTTTATTTATATAAGTATACAATGAACAAAAAATAAATAAATAAATTATTTTGGATTTACATTTTTCTCCTCGTGCTGCATACACAGATGCATTCGAAGGGGTGCATAAATATGATACATTATCTTTTTGAAGTTAATAGTCAAAAAGCACATACACACACTAGGTGATGAGGCTCACCTTCAGCTTACACTGGGAAACAAACTAAATTTTAAACCTATATCTAGAACCTAAGACTAAAGCGTTCCTGCCGCGACAGCGTCCTGCTATGGGGGAAAGGGGCGGGGGTTTGTCAAGTACTGTAGGGAGGTGAAAAATTTGATATGTCTACGTTGGATGAATTCATCTACCGTAGAAAGCTCAAAGATATCGTGAAGCTCACTGTGTCAAAGATATCGCAGCTCGAATGAAGTACCTCTGACCACTTTCATCAGTATACCGTTTTGGAATTGTTGGAGCCGCCGAGCTGTCATAAACGTCAGATAACGAAAAAGTTGTGCACCATACAGCAGAGTAGGCCTGAGTATGCTCTTGTATATCAGTAGCTTGAGACGCAGTAATAGATCGTGCGTGTTTGCTTCAACTTCTTTGTAAAATGGTTACTAAAATGGAGGTCTGTCCATTTTAATTCCCAGATATACTAAGTTGTTGGCTGGTGAATTTTCCTCCGTTCCTACTATGTAACTAGTAGGTAGTGGGCTTTTTCCCTTTTGGAAAGAGAAAATTACACAGTCAGTCTTACCCACGTTTACAGAGATATTGAGTCTCCCCAATCTCTCACTGATCTGGTTACAGGCTGCTTCAGCCTGTGTTAGAGCTACCTTGGCACTCATGCTGCTACTGTACACCGCTATGTCATCCGCGAAAGCAGTAACTGTGGTGTTTTTAAATCAGGCTCCGACAATATCAGACGTGTAAACGTTGGGTTTAGAGCAATAAATCAATGGAAGCCTTAAGATGACTAACGACCTTCCAAGGAGAGAAATTAAAATAAACACGATCCGAGTGACAAAGGTGTTTGACGACAGATTGACTCACATATCGCACCTTAAATCCAAACCTCGGCGAGCCTTTTCATCAATGTATATATTTTTACGGTCTACGTATGATTGTCAATGTGTAAACGGTTCGTTAGGGTAAACTTTAGGGCGGAGGGACGAAAAAAACAAAAACAGATCAGAGAAATAAGACACTATTGAATCACCGTTTTTGTTTTTTTAATTCTTCTGTTTCTTTAATTCTAATTTCAGGTGCGTTTTTGAAAACTAATTTTTAAATTCCCCGTCTATTGTATCCTTTTAGGAGCACTGCTCTAAAGCATATGATGGATACACATACCAAAGTACATTTCGTATTCACAATTAATGAATGTGTTTCATTAAAGGTATGTTGTGTGGACTTTTGAATTTTCAATAATTTTTAGCCAGAGAATGTTTCAATAAATATTATTAACTAGCCCAACAGATTTTCAACACAATTTCCAATTAAGTAGAAGTACAAATTTAATATACTGGTTGTTCTTAAGGAAAGAACATTAATTAGGTGGATTTTTGTTTTGATAAGCTGTTTCACCATTTATGAACGAAAGCAACTAAATAAGAAACTTTGGGATCTAATCAGATTTTAATTTGGATCACGAGGAAAGGAGAAGTTTGCCGGCCAACTTTATTTAGTTTTAATAATGACTAGTAAAGGGTAGAAAAGGGTTGGTTGGTTGTCCAAAACATTTTAGCAGCAACAAATTAACAACCTTATTCAACAACATGCTACAAACGGACGTAGATTTCATTTTGTTTCTTTATTACTGAACTCTATATAAATATGTTTAAAACAATTTATATTTTTTACATTTGAGCTCCTCACTTACATATATATAATTTTAAAGTTAATCATATAATAACTAACTTCCTTAATTTTTATTGTAGTTAGGTCAAAGCGTACATATTTTAAATGAGCACGAAGAATTACATGGGGCGTACATCCTGTCTCTCTCCCTCCCTAATCAGGTTACATGAGACAATCTACAATAAATGTTCGTTATCTCACTTAAACAAACATGCAAGCTACACCAGTGGTTACCGGTCATTTTCCTCCAAGGTCCGTTTTAAAATATTGTCAAACTTTCTCGGTCCAGAAAACTTAAGCCTTCCTACAGCACGCTCCCAAGGTAGAGTACTTAGGTATTCAAGTACATATTACTTAGGTACTTAGGCCTTCCATCTCGACAAACGACTGACCAGGAACCCACATAAGAGGCTAAAAATACAAGAGCTAAACAGACGCTTTGGACAACTGTACACACTACTTCGAAGGGCATCCTATCTCTCAATAGAAAACAAATTACTAATTTACAAAGTTATACTTAAGCCAATTTGGACATACGGAATAGAGCTATGGGGGACAGCAAAAAACATCAAGCGAATCCAATCCTTTCAATCAAAAGTCCTGAGAACAATAGTTAATGCCCCTTATTATGTCAGCAACAAAACCCTTCATAACGATCCTAATATACCTTGCATTCTTGAACTCATTCCTTCCAAGTTCATAAAATTCCAACCTACCTATTCAACCATCCTAATCCCCTAGCACCCTCATTGCACTGCACCACTCATCCCTATAATCCTTCTCGGAGACTGAAACGGCAGTGGCCTCGTGACCTGCTATAAATACGTGATAGTGGGAGTCCTGGGGATGGCCAATTTCTCCAAGCATATCCTGAGCGTATGTGGCTCTCGCGCTCTTCGTCAACCTCTACTGGCTCGTATCCGGTGACGCAGCTGACGGAGGAGCGTGGGTGACTTCCCAAGACTGCACTTCCTCTTTCGCATGCGAGGGAGGTGACAACCATGTGGATTTGGGAGGCCTCTGGGCTGTTGGTAAATACTGTATGAATAAGCGAGTGAATTGCAAATATGGTATGAATGAGATCATTTATCACAATTGCTAATGGCCCAATGAGGCAGATTGTAATTTTATCATAATAAAGTTGTTTTAATAAGCATATTTAAACAGAGTACTCGCTAAAGTTCGTTTCAATATTCAATGGAAAAAATTAGAGTTTATTTCTGATAAAAGTCAATATTAGCCTTAGTCTTCAAATGTTTACAAGTCCTATAGTAGAGAATAATTTGTGTATTTCATTGGCTGCTCATTTGAACAGAAAAACATTGACCATGAAGTGGCCACCTCTGTTTATAAATACCGAATGGAAAATAAAATGGCGTTCTGTTACAGAGACAATGTTTCTGCCATATAGGTACAAGCACGTCAGATATATAATGCAGAAGACCACACTGCCCCTGGTGGCCGGATGCATTATTAACGAGAGCGCAGGGACATGGGCTATCCAGTGGTCACCACCCGGCTCCAGGTATCCCGCTTAGTATTCCTGCCCGAAGGTTTTTCCGCAGGGAGTGATAAAAAAAACAAAAACTGACAACAGACATACATGAAACTTATTTTTCCCACCATCTTTTCTTTCGGATGACTATTCAGAAATACAACCACTTCCCCTATCCGGTTTCGAACCCATCACAACAGCCTACTTCTATTATACTAAGCAAAAGATGGACTGCTCCATGAATAGTAGAACTCAAACTATTCTGTAAGTCAAATAAGCTGACTCCTGCATACAAAATCCTCAGGTCAGTCTTTTTCATCAATTCGATTCAAATTCATAATTTTCAGGATCCGGTGTCATCACGGTTTTTGTTTCTGTATCGCATGCATGACTTTAGGAATAACAGCATTTTTTTTTCATCAAGGCTATCAGTCAGGCCAACTCGTTAGTCTTATTCATTTAAAACTGACATTAAACAATCGACAAAAATAAACCAAATTTATATAAATTGAAAAGAGACGAATTTATCGTGACGGGTGCTTTTAAGATTATTTTTTATCACAGAAGGAACAACTGTCGGGGGATATAACGCTTAATGAATTTGTTAAAATGTCCGTCATTAAACATTTTTTCCCTTTTAAATTGCTCGCAATCCGTTTCTGCTCTAAAAGAAATTAATTAAATCTATAAGATTAAGGGCGGGAGACGGCTTTAATAAAAACAAGAGATGCACTAATTCTCTGAGAGTGAAAAGGACGATAAAAAAACATAATAAAAACAATGCTACCATTAAGATAATCTCCTTTGTCTAACGAAACGGAAATGACAAACTGCCTCGTGGTCGGCTGGGCTGGAACTATTCCTCTCCACGCAGGCTCCGTTCTATAGTTTCAACACCCCATTCTCTCCCTAGCACAATCTCCAGGGTAGGTCGGCTACAAAACAATACCACCACTATCTAGTTTACTAGTTCCACTTTTTCTTTAATGTCGGTGATAAATACAGGTGTATTCATAATAGAGTGGTTTAAACTACATTAAACCAAAAGAGAACTGTACTACCAGGACTGGCTAGGCAGCCAAAATTAAATATCCCAAAGAACTCTCCTAGGCTACGAAATTCAGGAATTGGCTTGGATTGTTACTCGCTAAGAATGAAAGAACACATGTGGTTACAGAACAGGAACCAGGTGACTTAGGAGCAGGCAAATCATACGAAAAAACAATCAGAAGGTGTAGGAACTGTTTAAAGAGCGTCATAAAATGCAACGAAATGAGTTCTTACGAGTGAAGACTCCACGTCAAAGAAGCGACTGACATAAGTCATAGATGAAAGAGTGAACGAAGCTAGGGGCTGTCTGGTCAAAGACTCCAGGAACAGTGTGATTCGACAGGTACCTTTGGCTCACAATGCTTTTCTTACTAGTCTAGATATGTCGGAGAGGCCCAGCACATAACAGTTGCTATATTGCTACTGGACTGTGCATAACAGTTGCTATATCGCTACTGGACTATACATAACAGTTGCTATATCGCTACTGGTCTGTGCATAACAGTTGCTATATTGCTACTGGACTGTACATAACAGTTGCTATATTGCTACTGGACTGTGCATAACAGTTGCTATATTGCTACTGGACTGTGCATAACAGTTGCTATATTGCTACTGGACTGTGCATAACAGTTGCTATATTGCTACTGGACTGTGCATAACAGTTGCTATATTGCTACTGGACTGTGCATAACAGTTGCTATATTGCTACTGGACTGTGCATAACAGTTGCTATATTGCTACTGGTCTGTGCATAACAGTTGCTATATTGCTACTGGTCTGTGCATAACAGTTGCTATATTGCTACTGGAATGTACATAACAGTAGATAAATTGCCAAACTAACTTCCAGCAACTGAAGATGGGGTGAATATCAGGAGAAACACGGATACCTGGAGAGAGAACCACCAGAAGACACCACACCCTTCTTCCGTTGTGTTTTAGCTGACATACGCAGAATATATCGTTTATAAAACGTTTGGTCTGCCAACTTTAATGTCTTGTCTTGTAATAAAGTGTGTTTTTCTACCATTTTTCGCGAGCTCCAATAGTTGAGTCATGAATATTAATGAATTCTCATCGATTGAACAATCTTCGATGCTGATATCGCAAAGCAAAACGCTTTGATCCATTCCCTTTTCTTCCTAATTGCTACCCGCTGTTAATATATTGCGCATCGGTATTATTATTGTTTAGCATGGTTTCTCCAAACACCGTCAAATACTAAAGTTTCTAAAACTACAAGAGAAAAAGGGGACATTTGAACAAGAAGAAATAGACAATCGCAATTACGGGTTATGAATGTAGCGCATCCCCGTGAGCCTACCTGAAGGATGGGTTGGGGTGCAAGAACAGATTGGCGAAAGACTAACCAGTAGAGGAGACGGGACAGATTTAATTACAAGGCTGAGAGAAGGGATTAGAGAGAAGGGGGTGGTCTATTCCGCAGATAAAGTGCGGCCTCCACCGCGGGATTAGGAGGATTAGTGGGAGGGATCAGGTGTGAGTGATTGGCTGTGTCTCGGTGGCTTTGTCCGCTAAGGCTTACAGTGGCAGGGCTCATGATAACTGGGTACCTGCACCTTCACTTGACTCAGACATTTCTGGGTAGATGTTATTACTCAACTTATTTATCAAATAGGAAATGACAAAGCCACATACTTTGTTGCCACCACCTTTTCATTTTGATGCATGGGTTCGACGTGATTGTATTGAACAACAGGGTAAAAGTATGTGCCCATTTGGAGGACATATCTAATTTTTTTTCGCGAGAGACTTCAAGTTTTTTATTTGAGATTTGTTCTATTGCCCATTGTCTAGTTATTATTTAGGAACACTAATGTGATTCGTAGACTAGTGACTCAAATGGATAAACTGTGCTAAACTAAATAAAATCTAATTGTTAGTTTGTTCATCCAGATAATTAATGTTACTCTTGAGCAAACAGCTCCTGCCCAGTGGGTAGAAATAGGGGCGAGGTCTTCATGAACTTGTCCCAATTAGTTCCAATGGAATCGAGTAAAGGAAACTGAACACAAAATTAGATGCCACAATGCAATCACTGTTGAGGGTATAATGGATAACAAGGGCGGTTGTGTAGCCATGCAGGCTAATACAAAAAGCTTCGATAGTTTTTGCAACTGACGGAAATAAAAACGACGTTGACTTGGACGCTCACGAAACAATGAATATTTAGCTTCATTAATTAATTAACGATTTACCTTATACAGGAATCTTCACAACGATTTCTTCAATCTCGGGTCAAGTGAATCTAAATCACCCACGGCATATTAGGGGCGCTTCGACCTCGAGGTGTACATCACCCGGTAACTCAATGAAAAAACCCTCAGTTTGGCTCAAAGGAAACAAACCCATCGATCGACGCTATTTTGTCTTACCACAGAGCGGCCACAACTCTGAATCGATCTTCCTTTCTGCTTTCAAAATGAACTAGTAACCACACGGAAGTATTTATTCTATTTGAGGCATTCATTGATACCCTATTTGTGTTAAGATTTTTCAAAACAAGCGGTTTGTACCGAAATTAACGAATATTATATTTATGGATGTAATGATTTTGTGTGAGGGGTACTGTTTCTATTCTTTGACGAGTGAAAAACAGGAGAATGTGAGTTAAAGCAGACGAATAGTAAACTATGAAGTATAGCAAAATAGTAGAGTGGTAAAACATTTTGAATGTAAAAAACACAAAAAAAAAAAACTCTGAGAAGAGATAAATGTCCAGGGCCTAGAGAAGAGTTATCGCCGGCCGACGCGAAGACTATGCTCCCTGCCCCAAAGAAGGGGTGAGAAATAAGGGCTGATGGGTCTGAGGGAACTCTGCCAAAGGGCCGCCATCCCCTCCCGTCCTTTGAATAGCCTCGGAGGGTTGGAGGCGAAGTAAGGTCTTCCGGCCTCTTTTTAAGATATTGCCGCGACTCTTGATTTATAAAGGCCACAACACGGTCTCACCAATAGCCCTACTGTGCAGACATCCCAACTCTGCAAAGGGCCAATGCCACGGCTCTTCATCTGATTTTTTAATGTCAAGTTTCCTTTGGGCGTGAATAGCAAAAGATGGCTATGGCAATGCTTCTGTATTCAAATCTACCAATGTAATGATTGCGTCTCGTTCTAGTTTTAATATCTGCTTCTAAGTCAACAACTCGGCAATCTTCCCGTAGAAGACAAATCAAATGGTAAGATCACAAACTTCGCACAGGAAGTAATGTTTACCACTGTACTAGTCTATTAGATTATATATTAGAATTAGTATGTAAGGTAGTTTTAAGTTTGATCAAAAAGGTGAGCCCCATCACCTTTATTAGTCAGTTTAGTCCAGTCACGTATAATCTATATCATTATACTTGTTTATTCATTGTATAATTTTTATAAAATAACTAATCCTTCAAATGGGGGACTCCCCTTAGTGAAAGGCACTCATTAGCCCAAAATAATTTTCCCACATCCTATTTTATAAGTTTGAGAGCTAAGAAAAAAAAAAAAAATAAATAACAAAACCTGTATATAATGTAGCGATGCTACAGGAAATACAAAAATAATTTGTAAATAGATTCGCCTGAGAATCTATAATTATAAATAATTATCTGTAAATTTAAAGGGGCTATGAAAGAAAAAAAATTTGCTGATTTATCTTCTATGGGGAGTAGATTACCAATTCGAAAATTAAGAAATATTTGCGTTGTATCCAGAATTGATTTTAGCTTTATATTTGCAATCTACAACCATAAGGACGTAAGAACTTATGTAAGAAAGGAAACAAAGAAAATACCTTAGATTGTTTTTAATACTTATTATACACAATGAGTTATTTAGACAATGTTAATTTTTATATAAGTGATTAGTAATATAGGTTATAGTCCCACGTGGTAACGATCGGTAACGATTAAAATAAAAAAAAGCAGGATTGCAGTGGATTGTAAATAAAATTTACTCAAAAATGTTGTTACAGTTTTGTGTTGGTAGAGTACGAATTTGAATTGTGAAACTAAATCATTCACATATTAAATAAAATCGATTCTCATAGATTTCTTTAATTTCAAATTCGTAAACCTATACCCCATAAACATAAATCACCCAATAACAAATTGGGACCACATTGTATACCCATTTTGTATACAAACCCTGTATCCGAATGTCAAAGGCGACCTCAATCCTTAGTAGCCCCTAGTTAATAAACTCTCCCTGCCAAAATATCAATATGTGTTTTTCTGAATTTCGTCCACATAGATTGGTATTTCCATCCAGTCTACAGATGAGACCTTGGCTAAAACATAAATCTATATTTGCCCTCGCTGTGGTAGGGGATATTAAATTGTACATCACAACTTGGGCAGAAAAACCAAGGGCCATTTCTTCATGTAGGCCCAGCACTCTGTTTAATTAACGCCGGTCAACGACTGTGTAGGACAGCTCACATTGTGTTCACGAACAGTATCAACGTGCTGGAGTCACCGTATGGATGGCACAATTGTTTGATGGATTTTACTTTAGCCAGTGATGGATTGATTTTGAAAAAAAAAAATCGAACAAAGAACAGCCTAGTTGTACTCCAGTCCCACAGGTCGGGTAGGCTGTTTTGAAAAAAAATCAAGTAGTATTGATCTGTAGATTTGGATATAAAACGCATTTGCCAGTCTCGATAATCCGTTATTTGTAAATCTGTGGGAATAAACGTTTTCGATTACTCTGAAACAAGTGTAAATTATTCCATTTTGTAGGGCCAGGTTCAGAAATATTACATCATACAAGTACGCCGGAGACATTTTACCCAGTTTCAAAATGAACAATAGAACATTAGAAAAATAAAACATGGAAACAAATTAAAATCAAAATATGTTCCTATACTGATAATTCAAATACTGCCGTATGTGGTTGTATGCAACCGACCCTTTTCCCTTCATCAGTTCATGGCACTTTCACCATCTCCTTCACCAGAAACATCATATCTTTATCATCATCATATGATATGTCTTCTTACAAGGTATGTTTTATTGATGTTATCCATTTGCTATCTTTATCCTATCCTACCCCAGAACTCATACTTTCTGTATATATTTTTTTTTCCTCTTTTCATGGTTTTATAATTTTTAAATATTAATCCTTTTGTGTCAAAACCCTTTATTTAATAAATACACATTCCACTATAAAGAATCTTTACATAAATGCATATTGTGACTGTTATATTTACTGTAGAGTAACTACATTTCAGATGATTTGTGAGGTTTACAAGAAATTCGCTAGGCTGATGCGCAGATTACAAGGCGTGTGAACATAGAAACTGACAGGGCTCACCTTAAGAATGAATTGTACTAATACTAACCTTAATCTGACTAACTTAAACTGGGTTTCCCCAACAGCCGGTTGCCATCGATGTGGGAAGGGTGGTGGGGCTATGGTGTTAAACTCTGGGTTTGTGAGGTGCTTGCTGCAACTCACCCACTGACAGCACACCAAGCAACGGGTTTTTCTTTTCTCATGATACCGTACTGAATAAATTGCTGTATTATATTAGAAATTTCATATATTTGTTGTACTCGAGGAGATAAATCATTCTCCACTATCGGGAGCAAGTGACTATTATCCCTACTGCCCCGATCGAAAGAGGCTGGAACATGCCATCACGAAGAGAAAAGATTTATCGAACTGGGACCGCCGCAGGTGTGAGATATTGGCGGATTTGGCTACGGGCGGGTACGGGGACTAACTCCGTTCATATCCACCACACGTCCTTCAACATTTATTCTACCGTTCCCTCATTCCTTTCCAGCCACTTCCGCGTCTTATTTCCACTCCAGGAAAGCTTCATATCCGTTAGGCCAACTCGATAAAGATCATTGCCAACTTGCCATATTGGCCCCTTCAAATGAGTCGTATAAGCCCATTTTGCCTGGAATAATGTGGTTAACGTAATTTTGTTCAAAATCTACGGACTTGCGCTACATTGATGTTGTAGCGCAAGTCCTTAAACGTAATAGACATTCGAAAAGAACTACGCTGCGATGCCTCACCATTATACTTAATTTATTTTCTCAAATACTAGTTTTTAACAATCATAAACTAAATTACGCTTAGTTATAAATAAAAAAAACTTTACTTAACTACTTGTGAATTACAAAAAAAAATTGTAAGTTGCTAAAACATTGAGATAAAAATAAAAATTAAATCCGGCTTGGATGATATCAATAACCCGATTTCTATCAATAGCTAAATAAAACTCAACTAAATAATACTTATTAAAACTGCCCCTGACTCGTATAAAAGCTTTGATCATCCTTATAGGTTTATAAAACTTCTTTATTGTGCTAAATTTCTAATCTGCCTTATTAGGGACTAATTGTGATAAATGTTCTCATTTTCATTCATACAGAATTTATACATAGCCCAGAGGCCTCCAAAATCCGCATGGTTGTCCCCTCCGTTGCATGTGAATTAAGAAGGTCTTGGGAAGTCCCCCACGCTCCTCCGTCAGCCGTGTCACCGGATACGAGCCAGTCGAGGCTGAACAAGAGCGCGAGAGCCAGTTAAGCTCAGGACATGATTGGAGAAACTGGACATTGCCAGGACTCCCACTGTTACGCATTTATAGCAGGTCACGAGGCCACTGCCGTTTTAGTCTCCAAGGAGGTTTATAGGGATGAGTGATGCAGTGCCTGACTGTGCTACGGGATTAGGGTTAGTTTTATGAATGTAATATATGATTAAATACTTACATAATATCATTAATGTCTTATAATTGACCAAAAAGTCATCAATAGATAAACATCAATTGACACTTGACTTAGGTGATGTTATGTGTACAACTTGGTCCTACAGAGCTGGTAGGATACTTGCAGCAGCAGCCCTAATACCCGATGCACGTTGTACATCCAGATTGACAGACACTCCCCCAGGACAAAGATATGGGGATAATGGCAGAATCGCCCACAGGAGAGCGGTAAATCCATCGGACTGGGCTATCGGCTTTAATTAGCGGCATTTGCCTACTGTTTATCATCTCACCGCCAACAATGTACCTAGTTAGTGCATCTGTCTTTGGTTCCCGGTGGGCATTAGCCACATTAGCGCAAGTCGCAATTTTCAAAGACCACTCCTTTCAACTGATAAGGGAAGTTCAAGGAAGGGAAGGTTTGGTTGCTATTGTTGACAGACTATATAGTGTCATCATTTTAGTCCACGAACCTAAGATACTCCACGAGAGTTGACCCTTGCTCAAAAGGACGTAAGTCCCAAACGACCCCATCTTGGCAATAGAGTCCCGGGGGGAAGATATAAGCATTCAATTTACGCTCACAAAATTTAATCTGTTCAAACTATATAGTTATTTATTATTAACGTATTTTGCCCCTTTGATATTGTGAAAATATTTTGAGCTGGCTCAAATGAGATTTATTCGGCTTATAGCTAACTATACTAGCCTATTTTTCACCGCAACGGAAAACACCGATGGTTGGATCTCAATATTATTCCGATCTAGAATTCAGATCTAAAAGCCTTTTTTTCTTATAATTAAAACATATTGACTATTAAAAATCGATCTCTGAAAAAACTCGATAGCAGTAAAATTCATGAGTCCTACCCATGTTCGTCTATGTTGTTGAATATCGATAGGTCGAGGAGTGATAAACGCTCAGTTTCTAATTTGCTAATCTGTTGTTTTAAATTTTACGCTCATCCCTTCCAAGTTCGTGAAATTCTATAGTAGTCTAACCAACCACCCTAATTCCCTAGCACAGTCATTTCACTTCATTACTCATCCCTATAATCCTCCTCGGAGACTAAAATGGCAGTGGCCTCGTGACCTGCTATAAATACGCGACAGTGGGAGTCCTGGCAATTGCCACTTTCTCTAATCATGTCCTGAGCGTCTGTGGCTCTCGCGCTCTTGGTCAGCCTCCGCTGGCCTTTATCCAGCAACGCGGCTGACGTAGGAGCGCCGGGGACTTCCAAGACTCCGCTTCTTCCTTCACATGCGAGGGAGGTGACAACCTTGTGAACTTGGGGGGCCTTTGGGCTGTTTGTATATATGAATGAGGGAGTGAATGATGAATTGTAAATATGGTATGAATGATAACATTTATCACAATTACTTATAGCCCGATCAGGCAGATTGTAATTTTATTATAATCAAGTTGATAATAAATAATAAATAAACCTTTACTAACCCCTCGAATCAAAGCAACAACAGACCTTTGGACTAATGCTCAGAAATATTGTAGCATTGGTTGCAATCATTTCGTAACTTATTGTGTGCATAGCTGATTGCTACCATACAATTTCCTGTTTAATTACTGTTCAAAAAAAGAACAGCCCACTGGAAAACACCTTTTGAAGAGATGATAATGAACAGACTAACGAATCATTGCTTGATCTATTCATGTTTTTGACTAGCAGATAACTGTTGTTACTCTCCGAGTACTTTAAAGAAACTTGAGTAACGTAATGGAGGGACTTGGGCCCCGATGGCAGAAGCTTTCTTTTAAACAGCTTGTGACAGCTTATGACAGCTTGTGACAGCTTATGACAGCTTGTGACAGTTTGTGTTTCATGGATGAGTAGCCGCTCTATTTTTCTTATTATAAATGATTTCGTTTAATTATTATCTAATAAGTTTGTTTGGAATTGATTACAAGTCAAATTTTATTTTGGAAATGTGTAAAATAATTAAACATTATCGAGAGATACTCACAAGACTTTCCGAGCACAAGTCTTTACGTCAAATAATTTGGGTTTTATTTAAACAACGTCCATGTTTGTATACAATTTTACAAGAGCACTTGGTGAACTTACTGCTAATATCAACTGCTCAAGCTGTTGCTTATATTCGCGGTGTCAGACTTACTGCTCTCCTTACTAATACTACTGTGCTAGGAGTAGTTTTTGAGATCAGCTTCAATTAACCCGTTACTGGTCAGTGTTCACCGGAGCGTCTGTGGCTCTCTATGTCTGTACAGGTACAGTCTACTAGCAATGATGTTGCTGCAAAAACAGCGTGGGGAATCTCTCCGATCCCTGCTTCCTTCTCTTTTAGTGGGAAAGTGATTCCTTGCTTTGTGCATATAATATGGTATGAATGAGACTATTAATCACTAATTATAATGGATAATTATAGTTTGCCCTATTAGGAAGTTAACATTTTTTTCAAATAAAGTTTTTTACTGTAAAAAAAATCTCTCCTAGCCGATTAAATAAACTGATTATTAAATCTGGCGTATGAATTGGTTAAATATAACAGTCACTAAAGTAAATATATAAGTTCCAGTTACATTACCGCTGTCGCAGCTCCAGTTACTGCCAGTAGAAGAGACATTGGGATGCAGAAGTGGCAGTGACAGCGAGCGGGTGGGTATTGCACAGCCTTACCGTCGATTGATAGTCCGCAGTAGAGTGACTGTAGATAAGGCAATATGTCCCTTTATATTGACCCAGTGGCATTTATTTCTTCTTCGTTGCTTATCCACGGGTATAGCAAACGGAATAATCATTTGTAACAAGTGGCACATTTAAAGGTTCAATGTTTTTTCGAATTTTATTTACACATTGTAGGAATGAGTGGATGAATTTGTAGGCATGCCGTATTTGTACAATTCTTAAAATTTACGACGTTTCTTCATAATTTCTATGTCTGCATCAGCTCTAGTTTACGTTGGGAAAAACGCTTATTGTTAAGAATGGGGGGCTCCTATTCGACAGATCCAAAAGCAGCTTTGCTGTTTAAAGTCATGATATTATTGTTTTTAATCATGCGAGATGCGATTGATAAACTGTGGTATTGAATAGTACACATGGTTGTCTTATATTTTATAATAATTTTAAAAGTGACATACCAAAAATAAGATGATTGATATAATTTGTTGGTTTTATTTCAAAGGAACAAGATGTGTGTGTAGCTAATTGATAAATAGAAACCCTTTTTTGAAGTGTATATTTGTTTAGCTTCTATTATTATAAAACAACTTTCCTATGATGAAATTACAATCTGCCTTAATACTTAATAGGCAATAAATAATTGAGATAAATGTTCTCATTCATACCATATTTACAATTCATCATTCACTCGCACATTCATACAAAATTTACAAACAGCCCAGAGACCTCCCAAAAGCCACATGGTTATTGCCTCCCTCGCATACGAAAGAGAAAGCGGAGTCTTGGGAAGTCCCCCACTCTCCTCCGTCAGCCGCGTCACCGGATACGAGCCAGTGGAAGCTGACCAAGAACGCGAGAGCCGCAGACGCTCAGGACATGATTGCCATTGCCAGGACTCCCACTGTCATGCATTTATAGCAGGTCACGAGGCCACTGCCGTTTCAGTCTCCGAGGAGGATTATAGAAATGATCGTTATGAAGGGTTTTGTTGCTGACGTAATAAGGGGCATTTACTATTGTTCTCAGGACTTTTGATTGAAAGGATTGGATGCACTTGATGTTCGACTTTTTTGCTGACCCTCATAGCTCTATTCCGTATGTCCAGATTGGCATAAGTATAGCTTTGTAAATAAGTAGTTAATTTTCTATTGAGAGATGGGATGTCCTTCGAAGTAGTCTGTACAGTTGTCCAAAGCGTCTGTTTAGTTCTTGTCTTTTTCGCCTCGTGTGAGGGTTCCATGTCAGTGTTTTGTCGAGATGGAAGCCTAAGTATCGTACTGTCTCGGATACACGAATAATACAAGATTGACAACCACGATCATCATCAAACCACTTCAATTTCTTAAATGATTTCGTTGTCTATTGTGTGTTTATTTGCTTACATACGCTTATAGCTGTCAAACTATATTTTTAAAATTATTTTTTGCGTTAGAATCATTGACCAGTTGACGCAAAGGAAAAATGAGAACTTAAAAGGGTTCTAAGCATTTCAGCAAGACAAGAAGAAGAAGGAGTTTATTTTCAAAAGATATTATAATCATGTACATACTTTTTGCAATTACGAATAAAAAACAAAACCAAACTGTAAGTAAAAAAATATCAAGTGCTCGAGTTAACAGAAAATAGGAGCAGAGATGTCTGGAACAGATCCTGGAAGTGGTCCCTTTGTGATCTAGTGATTGGGGACCTCGACTACTTTCCCGTGAAAAAAAAAAAAGGGAATTTTACTGTAAAAGAAGACAATAAAGGAAAATAGGAGGGGAAAAACTAAAAAAGATGTATGTGTATCCCTTATCGTAGCAACTTGCTTTAATTTAGGTGGCATTTTCTTAAGCGGAAATAGACCTTTTCAATTTCCGTTTTAGGACGGTTTGTTCGCTAACTTATCTCATAACTGACCATTTCCTAGCTTCACTTCCATTTTCAACGTTACTCATTCTTTTATTAATATTGCCATTTTCATTTGTTTTTATGCATCATATGCATCATATCTCCATCTATTTATTTTTTTCTCTAGAAAAATTAATAACATTTACAATTTTTTTTTTTGTTACAGCATTCTCGATTATTTATTTATACTTTAAAAGGTCCGGATAACACATCCGGTTATCCGTTTCTTAAGGTTTTGTTGGTCTTGACTGATAACCTTTTTGAGAGATAATTATTAGAAAAAAAAACATAAATTTGATAAGTACTCAAACCCAGGACATCGCCAATACGTAGCCTATATCTGTCTAGCTGATATTGAGGGGGTCTCGGGTTTGAATCGCGATTTTGGTGGTCTTTTTTTCTTTAGGAGTTAACTATAAAACCCCTATGGTTACATACTCCCACATAATCCATAAACATCCATAATATATTTAACCAAGACTTTCTTACTTTAATTATTTAATTTTATAAATCTTATTTGTTGAACTCAACATGTCAAAGAAATCAAAATATGATTATAATATTGTCTTCAGCCACTATTGCTTTATCAATCTTGAGTCGAAGAACATGTAATTCCTTTTTGCCATATTTGTAATCACTGTTGCGGAGAGATATTATGTTTATTCTATATTACATTCATTTATTTTTTCTAATTCAATTAAAAAAAAAAAAATTCTTAAAGGTAAACTAAAATTGTTTGGCTTATTACTGTAGTTGTATACCTAATTATTTGTTGACTCACAGGTTTATGATCGTATGGTTAAGAAAATACTTTGTCGGTAAGCCTTTAAGTGGCCAGTCAACATTCATAGGGGAAATTTGATTATTTTTTTATAATTAAATACGATTTGCACCACCCCTTAACAATTCCGTTTTATTCTTCAATTAACACATCGATGCTGAAAAATTTCAATATAACCTAATAACTTGAAAGAAAACCTTAGCGTCAACTTAATAAATTGAATTACATTTTAATTTCACTTAAAAAAATAAAAATAAAATTAACCTTTAATTTATTTAGTAAAACTCTTTCGAAAAGACCACTTAATAACTGACAAATTATTATTAAAAAAAAAGTAATGATAAGGGGAGTTGAAATAAAAGTTACTGTAATTTCCAGGGGCACTTTATCAGCTAATTATTCGCGACGGAGGCCCCGTTATTCATCAGCGTTGAATAAACCTGCTCTGTATTCGCTGCTGTTCCCCCCTGCACGTTTGCCCAAGGATTAGCAACGCTTTTTGTTTGCTTCGTCTTTACAGTCTTTGTCTTTCACTCACACAACTCCAAGACACGAAAAAAGAATGGCAACTATGATTATCAGATACAATTGCAGTTTATATTTAACGTTTACAATTTCAATATTTCCACAGGTAGGGAAGGAAACTTTACAAGAATAATGTACAGCTATAATTGTATAAGCTACTAGTTTGCCATTGGCTGCTTGCTTCCAAGCTTCGTATAGGTATAATTGTACAAGGCTTGTAGATACAAGCTACTAGTTTGCGATTGACTGCTTGTTTCCAAGCTTTGTATAGGTATAATTGTACAAGGCTTGTAGATACAAGCTACTAGTTTGCCATTGGCTGCTTGCTTCCAAGCTTTGTATAGGTATAATTGTACAAGGCTTGTAGATACAAGCTATTAGTTTGCCATTGGCTGCTTGCTTCCAAGCTTTGTATAGGTATAATTGTACAAGATTTGTAGATACAAGCTACTAGTTTGCCATTGGCTGCTTGCTTCCAAGCTTTGTATAGGTATAATTGTACAAGGCTTGTAGATACAAGCTATTAGTTTGCCATTGGCTGCTTGCTTCCAAGCTTTGTATAGGTATAATTGTACAAGGTTTGTAGATACAAGCTACTAGTTTGCGATTGACTGCTAACTTTTTGAAATTATTTTGAAAAAGTGAGTTGCAACAAAGATGAGTTAGTTGCACCAACAACAATAAGGAGACCACAAAGTTGTTGCAAAGGCTTCAAACTTATTAAGGGAGTTGTCGAAGCCTGCGGTGGGAGTCCACTTCAAAGACAGGGCTGTTATTAGCGGCTTAAAGGGACATTATCTCTTGTCCTTTGTGCTTTATTACTTAATTGCTTTTTATTAGAGCTTTTCTTCTTTAAAACATGAAACAGGCCGTATCTGCCTTGGTTTGCTTTCTTCAATCCCTGCTTTTATGTTAAATTTAACCATACCTTCAGTATATAGCGAGATCGTTTTAATGGTTCTGTATACCGTCAAAATCATCGGAAATTTTGGATAGATGGGAAACGGTAGAAGAAATAGTGCACAGAGCGGTAACAGGGCATCTCATGTATTGCGGGTCTTAAGTTAAGTTAACTACGGGTTTTTTTACTTTCAGGTTCTTTACAACACATTTTTACTTTAAATCGACTTGAAGAGCTCCAAAAATGACCAAACTCGACAAATTTTAGCTGTTTGGTGTATACTTCACTATTATTTAAACTGTAAACAGTTTTTACTATAGAAATTTCATTTACTAGTTTGTGCCCGGCATGACTCGGCTTCAATTTTTTTCTGAGCAATTATGAGCCACTACTTGAGTAAAGAAGAAGAAACAAATCAGATCAAGACAAAAATGACAAGGAAACATTTAAAGTTGTCCTAACGATAAAAATTCCTGCAATTAAAATAAATTTCTCTTTGTAAAGCATGGGGAATTTCCTCCTACGCCCATTTCGACTGTATCAGTGGCTATTGACATTATTTAGTTAATTAACTTCAAAAGTTACTCGCTACGCGAAAAGGAGTGTTAAACATTGATAAGGAAAACAGCTAGAAACCATTTGTTGTTTTTGAAAACTTTATTTTCGAAAATATTCAAAGTTAAATACTGTTCATTAGTTTTATAGATTACTGAACTGCTGTTTAGTATAGATCCATAACTATTAACATTGTTATAATTATTAATTAACTTATTAATTATAATTATCCGTCTCAAATATACTCCTTGAATCGAATGAGAAATTAAATGTACTCTGCGTTTTCAATTCCTGTTTGCTTTATTTATAAGATAGATTCATTACATGGCAAGTGGTTTGAAACGATTGTATAAAGTTACTAGAGACAAGCCCATTTAAACCAAAACTAAAATACAATGAAAATGTTCAGTTTTTAATATAAATAACAAAAAAAAACAACAACTAATAACTAAGAGAGATGTAATAACGCTGAGACATGAGAAATATCTGCTGAGACATGAGAAATATCTGCTGGGAGTGAGAGCTACTCCATTAGGGCATTTAGCAGATATTAACTGGCGGGTTTCGAACGAATGTTCGCGAACGGCCCCCACCGGGTAATTGGCTCACGGGAATTAATTATATCTGCCGTTCAAACCTCGCTGGATGCTGGATTAATTACCTCAGGGATTTCGGCTCTGATTGCTTCTCCTACGTGTCGTTCGGCCCAGGGCGAGAATGCCCCCCCCCACTCCCGTGGAATCAATTCATTTACATCCTTATTTAAATTCCTAAAATGGTATGCTATGGTATGACTATAAAGTCAATCCAGCCAAGACGCAAGGAATAATATTTAGTTACAAATCCGGAAAAAAGAAGCTCCCGAAATCCTTCGTGTTAGACGGCGAAGAATGTCCTATAAGCAACAAGCTGTGCTACCTCGGAATTACCCTCGGTAGGCACTTGTCGTTCACAACGCACATCGGCAGGAAATTAAAAAGTGTTAGGAAGAAATTCTTCAGCCTCGGACACCTACTTCACAGCCCGGCTCAAGCTTCTGATATACCAGAGCGTCCTAAGACCTGCATTGATGTATGGAACCCCTCTCTGCAAGTATCTGACCCCCAACACTCTCCTAAAGCTCCAGCAATTTCAGAATAGAGTTCTCCGCACCTCCCTCAAACACACCCCTTTCGACCGAATGAAGGCCGACGAAATCCACAAAAAATTCGAAGTGCTCACTATCCAAGATTTTATCAAGAGAAGGCACATCAAATTTTTTGACTCCCTAAGACATAGCCATAACCCACTCTTCTCCGACCTTCAGCCACCACCAATGCCCGTCAGATGGAAGCACTGCTGGGCCGCCGAAGCCTGGAGAATGAAAGACATCATTGACTGACCGACCTATACCTAGCCGAGAGATCGAGGCCGATCTCCCGGCCGACTCAACCGACGCCACATTACCCCATCTACCTGTGTAAGCAGGGTTGATCTTCCGGCCGATTAGGCCGACTCATTCAGGCCCCTAGCGGGGCGGGCCAGGCTTGACCTGGCCTACAACAAACCACCGCCTAGGCACCCCTAGGCTCAATCCTTGGTAGACTCTCACTACCTTCCTGACTCCATCCGCCTTTCTAGGCATTCCACACCCCATATCCTTCTCATACATCCTTCAAATAGGGGTCTCCCCTTAGTGAAAGGCACTTTCCAGCCAAAAATAATTTTCCTTATTTTTCCCACATTCCTATTTTTATAAGTTTGAGAGCTTAGGAAAAAAATAAAAAAGAAAAAAAATGCTATGGTTTCTTTATTTTTCCCTTATCCATAATCTTAAAAATTTGAGAGCTAAGGGGGAAAAGTAAATCTGTGTTATTCACTGTAAATCGACTCTAACTATGTTCATAGCAAAATTGTATATTCTCGTTGAAAAGGGAAAAAAAAGGTTCTAGTGGGTGGTATTAGCACCTTGGGTTTAATTCGCATATCGTTCACTCACACAGCTATTCAATGCATCTATGGCTACCAACCGCATTGTTAACAAACTTCCAAGACATTTTTAATCTAAACACTCTGTATGTAAATAAAGTTTAATTTTATTATTATTACTACAGCAAGTTTTTATTATATTCAATACCTGTACTGGTCATCCTCATGTCAGTATTGGTGCCGAAAGCGCTTGTGAGACAGAAATAAAAACTTGTGGGAAGACAAATTGGACAATATTAATTACTCTTGACCCACAAGCAGCAATTGAACCATACTTGGAAGCTCTCTTGAATGGTTTACACAGTCGACTCTTTCAATTCACTCAACGACCTGATGCAGACAACTAATCCGAAACGTTTCCATTAATATAATTTAATAAAAACGTAATAGCCTCCTTTGCCAATCTCCAAACAATTTTTTAATTATTGACCGGAACAAAAAAATAAATGAGATGAATCAAATATTAACAATAATAAAATAAATCTTTGCTACCCATTACAAATGAGTGGTAACACTACACCAGACAGTGCCCCGAACAACAATAGCCAACGGCGTGCCCATGAAAGAAAATCTTTTGTTATGAACCTTTTAAAGGGTGAGTAGGCGGCGAGAGGATAAAGGCGTAAGTAATCCGTTATAGTGAAGGAGGAGATAAGGTGCTAAGAATATTCTGTGATGTGGCCCCATTACACCGGGGGAGGCTACGCCCCACGGGCCTGACACATTTGCAGATCCGCTTATCTGGATATATTGTGTGCCCCCTTTATACCCCTATCCCCGGCCCCTTTTTATGTAACTCCATATCCCTGATGTCTGTGTGACGGCGAGTGGGTGTTATTTCCATGTGTACCCAGCGCCAAAAACATCCACAACAACTTTAGCACAAGAGACTTAAATTTAGCTATACAAAGGGAGATCTTGGAGCGCTGTGCATTCCCAAAAAAGGTATGCATGCTTAAGTTATTTTTTAGGTACAGAAGAATTATAAGCAGTTCTTTTTAACTTCCGTTTATTAGTGACTTGTTTCTTTGGGGGAAAAAGGCACTTTAGCCAAAACCACTTCACTATCTCACAAAGCTCATAAGATCAAATCGACGAGACCACCTCCACCTTAGGCGTTGCTATGGGTTGGACAGGATGGGAGGATAAAGGGTTTGAATGTAGATCAGGGTGACCAGGGAGGTGGTAATGGAAGTTCTGGCAGGGGGAGGTCTCTAGGTCTACAATAAATGGGAGATCATATGTTGAGATGAGCGTGAAGGTTGTTGACACAGAAGGGAGCATTGCCTATCTCGCGGAGCATTCTGGACTGCATGAGCAGAAGTCATTTTCGTTTTCTTATGGATAATTTTAATTCTGGAGAATAATTAAAGTTAAAAAATTAAATGCTATTTTCAACAATCTCTGGGTAGTCTTATTTTATTCACAGCTATTTTTTTTTTTTAGACTATACGAGATGGCTCATGTATACTAGATATACTTCAGTGGTTTATGTTAGAATGGATAAACAAATATGCATGACTCTTGAAAGAAGAAGAAAAAAGCCTAAAAACATAGTAATAAATATCATAAAGGATATAATAATACTATGTAATAAATTGTAGAGTGACTACTGACTCACCTTGTATGCTCCCAGATCCTGAACGATGCAGGTGAGAACTGCTTCTCTGCCGACGGCCACAGTGAGGTTGGAAATGGGCTCCCCGAACTTTGGCATCTCTGCAACAGAACATAACGGCATTAAGGGATGTCATTATATGGAAATCATTCTCAAGTATTTTTTAACGTTCACTTCAAAGATGCTAAGTTCAATCTTGAAGTATTGTAAACTTCAAGCTTGAACAGTATTCACATTTACGTATTCAGTACAGGTTTATATTTCTATATTCTCTGTTTGTGTTTTTCGGGTCATCATGAGGGGGTGCCTAGTTACTCTAGCCCTAGTGACGAAGTGAGGGTTGATTAGGCTATGACCCTGGACAATTGCATCATGACGGGTCTTACTACTGTACTATCTGATAGGCATGGGCCCCGACAGTGCACTATGTTCAGGAGAAGAGGTATATGGTAGGTATTGTAGGTAGTTTATGTGGTATTGGAATGACCACGAATTCACACTCGGTTTCTGAGGGTAGGCGAAAACCGCCCGGATCCCAAAGGCGAGTGTGAACCGGAGACCTGCAGTCTGGATCACTGGGGGATACACTACTAGGTAAAGTTCGTAGGGCCCCAGGTGACCGTCGTCCGCAAGGAAGAAATCTCTTCTAAGGATGTGCTAGTTTTAGCGAGACAAAGGAAGAGAATCCAACTAGGAAAGTGTGGGGTCTGACAAGGCCGGACTAAAACATAGCGAGGTTACGAAAGAGAGATGCAGAGGTTTTCATAAATGGGAAGGCCAAATCTAGAAACATCAGTGCAGCTGCAAGTACCAGTCTAGAGAGCCGTAAATAGAATGATTTATCGGCTAAAACTAGGGGGTATATATAGCCTCAAGTAGCCAATGGGCTGTGGTCCTATTGTGGCCAATCGCATTCAGCCAATAGGGCGAGGTTTTATTCTGACCAACCACATTGCAGGCTTGGCTGAAGCTTAAATGTTCTAGACCAGGGGACCAAGCTCAGGCTCCCCGACTCCCTCTGTAGGGGCTTGTTTTTTGCAGCTGCGTCTTTAATTGTTTACAATATTTACACTGATATGACTTATGGTTTGGTAATATTATTTACATTTGTTTAAATTAATTTACAACATATTATAACCAATTTACAATTGAGCATAGTGTATAAAGTGACAACGACGAGCTCTCAAACAATGCCAAAAAATTTCCTTCAGTCTTCACTGGATCTCAGGCAAAGATAAGCTGTCAAGGAAAATCAATAGCTCTCATCAGTACTTAGTCCTCACTTTAAGTCCCATTAAGGACACATGTAAGCAGTAGATACTTCAGTGCTTAGCAGTAAATACAGTTAATATATAGCAGATAGTTTATATTGTATAGCCAATGAAGACCTTGCCCTGGAAAGGCGAGGATCGAAGAAAGTGTGTGCTGGAGGATGAAGTGGTTAAATGTTCACTTAATCGCTTTATCAGGACTCCTCTGGATGCTCTCATGAAATTTTCAACAACCCAGTGAGGGATTTGCCCAAGCCACTCTTTAATTCAACGCCCATATGTTCTTTCGTGACCAGGGTCGATTCTCGACTCTTACTCCTTTCTCTATTTCTAACTAACCTCTTCATCCACTGCGCGTCATGGCCTCTAAAACTATCCTGTGTCCAAGTAACCATTTCATTATCAGTATTATTTATTTACAGCGTGTTGCAACTGGCGAATAACCAAAGATATTATAGTAAAAATCAATAATATATTGCAGGAAAAAAAAAATATGGTAATCAGTTAATGGAAGAAAGATCAATTTGGAGTAATATCCACAATCTTACTCAAATTAAGATTGATGACAATAGGTTGACCGAAACGTTATTGTGCATAAAATAAATTCCATAAATTAATATTCATAAGCTGTGTTGTGGCCACCTCTTAATTACGAATAATTAAAAGTTCCCCTCTTCTCGGATCAGAAAAATCAGTGAGAATGGGGGAGAAGCTAGTGGGGGAAACATCCGCAAGTAGGGACCCACCCCTACCATGGCTAGCCGCCTATATAAGCAGCCAGCCTAGCTCCAATTAGCATAACGAACAGGACCGTCACTTGGAATACTCCTCTCTCTGCACTGGCGCTTGCTGCTCTACTCAGAACTATGGTCTTCTCATTCAACTACCTCTGCATCTCTCTCTCCTAACCTCGCTATGTTTTATTCCGGCGTTGTCAGACCCCACACCTTCCTAGTGGGAATCTCTTCCTTCGTCTCACTAAAACTAGCACCTCCTTGGGAGAGATCTCTCCCTCGTGGACGACGGTTGCCGTGGCCCTACAAACTTACCGAGTAGCGTCTCCCACGGCAATCCAATCTGCCTCTCTCCGGTTCACACTCGCCTTTGGGATCCGGATGGTTTTCACCTACCCTTAGACACCGAATGTGAATTCCAAGACCACATAAACCTACCCTGTTCTCTTCTCCGGAACATAGTGCATTGTCGGGGCACATACTTATCAAATATGGAGTCAGATAGTAAGACCCGTCATGAAACGATTGTCCTGGTCATGGCCTAATCAACTCTCGCTTCGTCACTAGGGCTAGGGTAACTAGGCACCCCCCTCGTGACGACCGCACAAGCTGGTATTATTACAAGTCCTTATTGTAGCTACTGATCATTGTCTGGTCTCTTAGTTACCCATGTACTACAATATTTTATAGTAAATAAAACGTAAAGAAGAAAAAAAAAAACCAAACTGGAAAATTCTTCGAATTTCCATTTACGTCCCCATTAATTTCTCTCCTGTTTTTTTTTTTTGTAATCTTCTAAAATACCGGGAAAAATGTCAGTTCACGAATTTGAGAGGAGTGGGAAAGGATTGTAAGGTTTTTATTTTCGAAAATTAATGTGAAATACATTTTTTAAACTTTTCCCTCTCATGTGGCATCGAAACTAATGAGAAAGTCGAAACATGAAAATAACCAAGGGAAAAATGTTTACAGATGCTGGCCCTTGTACCTCACTGGTACCAAACCGACAAAGGATGGGTCAATTATTCGCAGACTGGGGAAATTTTCCCTCCTTTGTGGTTTTTAACAAAACAAGTAATGAGACAGAAACGGAAATTATCTAGAGATTCGGACGAATAACAGGCATATCACACAAACTATTAAAACTGGCATATCAATCCTTCAGGGACAATAACAATAAAAAATGAAGTTTTACCGGCGATAATGAAACATAAGGCCGTTCTCTAATGTCCTTCATCAAATCAATCAACAATTGAGTCGAGACCACGAAAAGGAAATAATCATTGAAAAAATGACGAGAGCCAATAAAACCGGAAGAGGGTTCGGTAATAAATGTTTACGATCTCTCTTTTTTCTTTTTTTCTTTCCTTCACTTTTCTTCTTTATTGCTTAACTTTTTTTTTCCTTTATGGGCGATTTCAACAGCTGTTAAATCTACTTAGAATTCGGGGAATCTTTATCGGCCCGGGTCAACTTTAGCTATTCTTGTCCTCCTAAAAGGAATTGACTTTTTAATTAGCCCTAACTCCTTTTTTTTTTTTTTATTGAATAAGAAATTGACCTAACAGAATAATGAGCGAAACTTTTATTTAGATCAATCTTATTCCTGGTCTCGAATTAGCTTTGACGCAGGGGCAATAGCTTTTTGCCTTTCTGTCCTATTGAATATATTGAGATAGTTTTAGCAAAAGTTAGGGAGCTATCTAGAATATTGAGATAGTTTTAGCAAAAGTTAGGGAGCTATCTAGAATATCGATTGTGTGTTCCTCGAAATCCCGGAGCATGTCGCTTATTTCTTTTGAACAATGGAACATACTCATTTAGTATCGAAATGAAAATATCACTTTTATTTTACTCTTCACTGCCCAATAGTAAGTTACTTATTTAATGTTCAGACTGTTTTTTTCCATTAGTTAAAGCTTTATTATGAAGTACAAGCAAAACACTGGTATATACAAATATAAAGAGTTATGTTACTACATACTGGTTGGGATGTCTAGGCACAAGTGGGGTCTGGGACTAAAGCTGAGACATATATGTATAAGAAAAGGGTAGTTCTGGGAAGTAGGGAGGTCTTGGAGGGATGCGGTTGCTTACTTAAAAAGAACAGGAACCATCGGTGACTTCCATGAAGTCACGAGGCAGGTATATAGTATCTGCTCAAGCCCCTTCTACTTTTAGCATTATATATCATATTAGCATTATAATATTCTTAGCATTATAAAACTTATGGTTAGTAAACGTATATAATAAACCTAAGAACACCACATGAACATCTAAAATATCCCAAAATCATTTTCCGAGTTAACAACTGACATGTTTACAGCATATTTAAATGTGTTAAAAAAAGGTTTTGTTACAATGATCCGACACAATTCATTTTCTCATGTCAGAGAGAGAGAGAGTAGTCACAATCTAGACTTTTACGCAAAGCCTAAGAGTTGTTCAACAAAATATTTGTATGTCTAAATATTTGTACGTCGTGGTTGTAATACTCTCCAAATACGTTAACTCATTGAAGGATGCAAACATTTTTAGAAATTACTTACAATTCAGACACAGGTTTATTTTTTAACAACCATCTCCTCTGTCGAAAACTTAAAATCCAATTACCAGGAGACATCAGGTGGGCGGATGGGCCATCGTGGGATTGGTTCGAGGCAGGACTTTAAGAGTATCAGGGAAAAGGAATAATAGAAGATTACTTAAAGGATCTTTTCTCTTCCCTCTATTTCCAGAGCCCTGGTCCTTCCTGCTTAGTGTTCATCGAATTCCTCATGTACGTTCGTTCTACTGCTCATAACGCCAAAAAAATAGTTTGTGAGTTCCTAGCTGTAGCGAGCGCTAACTACATAAGATAAATCACCCTATACTCTATTGTATATATATTTTAAATTAATTTAAACAAATGTAAATAACATTACAAACCATAAATCATTGTAAATGTTGTAAACAATAAAGACGCAGCTGCGAGGTAATTAGTTATATGAGCTGGGGCACCAGCTACCCGTAGCAGGTACTAAGCGACCCAAACCCCCGAGAGGCCTGGACTCTCCTGGCGACTGGCTGACTGATGGCTTGTGGATGCTCCAATGTTCAAAACTTGGCTTCCTCATTTATGAAAACCTCTGCATCTCTCTCTCGTCACCTAGCTACGTTTTAGTCCGGCGTTGTCAGACCCCACACCTTCCTAGATTCTCTACATTCGTCTCGCTAAATGTAGCACCTCCTTGGGAGAGACCTCTCCCTAGTGGACAACGGTTGTCGTGGCCCTGCAAACTTACCAAGCAGTGTTACCCGCGGCGATTCAGTCGGCCTCTCTCCGGTTCACACTCGCCTTTCGGATCCGGACGGATTTCGCCTACCCTCAGATACCGAGTGTGAGTTCGTGGTCATTCCAAGACCTGATGAGATTCTACTGAACATAGTGCATTGTCGGGGCACATACCTATCAAATATGGAGTCAGATAGTAAGACCGTCATGAAACGATTGTCCAGGTCATAATCAACCCTCACTTCGTCACCATGGCTAGGGTAACTAGGCACCCCCCTCGTGACGACCCGACATTAGCATATGAGGAATATTGAAAGAATCTCGTTCTTTCATTGCAACTAATACTGATGTAAAAGGAACTAGAGAGCGAGAATAAAGGAAATAAGAATGTAAAATATTTCCCAAAAGTAGTTGAATACTGATAAAAAGCATTTTATATTTAAATTTCCACAGTCCTATCAACCGATTTACATTTCAGTAATAAAATGAAAAAAAAAGCATTCAATCTCCATGAAAATACTAATACAAAACTTCCAAACTCAAGAAGAGGACCAACTGTTGTTCCTCAAGTTCTCTAGGCTATTGGTCATGGACAATTATCTTTTGATTTAATAAAAAAATAAAACGATCCCTCAAACATATTTATAAAAAGACATTATTTATTCTCGGCTCTAAAAATTATATTCCCTGGCAGATGTTGAAGTGTTAAACATTTTTGGGGTCCTACTTCCAGAAGAAATCTTTAAAGCTGAATACCATTGAAGTGTTGTATTTTTTCTTTAAGCGATATTGTCGGGTTCCGAGGAGGAGTGGAACTTGGAAAAAACTTTCTTTCTGTATCGAAGCTACACTCTAATTTAAAAAAAAAAGAAAAAAAGTGAGGTAGAAAATATTAAAAATAGAATAACTGAAATATGACGTGATGTCAACATTTAATATTTTGTTCGACCGATAAAAACTCCTCTCCTCAAAAAAATAAATTATTAAATAAAAAAGTTTAGACCGATATGGCAATATAAAAATACTATTAGAGAAGTTTTGAAGGACTCAACTTTTTTTATACCTTCACCTCACTGCTTTTATTTGCTTGATTTATTTTTGTTTCATTATTTGACTTTTATCATCGTTTCCTCATAGATCTGAATCATTGAACGATAATTTTCTAAGAATAAAATAGGTGTTTTATTGTATAAGGGTCCTGAGCAGAACTGTCTACCTGCCTCCGGACTTCATTGAAGTCAGTGATGGTTCCTGTTATTTTTAAGTAAGCAACCGCATTCCTCCAAGACCTCCCTACTTCCCGGAATCTTATTCTTTTTGTAAACATATATACCAGTGTTTTCCTTTTTCTTCTTAATTAAGCTTTTCTTTCTTTTCTTTCTAGAGACTTTCCTCTAGAAAGATTATTTAACTGTGGTTTACTAATTACTTAGAACTCCTTGGTTCCATTCTCGATTTAATAGGTCTTGTGAGGAATAATGTAGTCACACCGATTTATGAGTCAAGGCAGTTGGATGCTTATTTTAGAATCAAAAGTCTTCGCTATTAAGAGGACCGACATCACTGGATATAAATGCCATTTATTTTTAGTTCGATTTCGAGATTTCAGAAACCCAGTCTGTAGGAGTGACAGTTGCCTTCCAGTCGAAAGAAATTAAGATCAATATATGACAGAAGACGTCTGAAAAACCACAAGGCGAAGAGATTTTTCTCGCTTCGAATTAATTTACTATAATGAAGCATGTAGTTGCTGTCGATTCAAGTCCTCTGATTCCTAGAGGAACATGTCCGTCAGCCTTTTGCAATGTCACAGTTCTTCTCCAAGACAGATTCCAACAAATTTCATTAATAGAATTGGAAACTGGAAACGATAATAGCCGATTCAAAAACCTTGTGTTAAAGTTGATCCTATAAGCTTGGCAGTAAGAAGCATAATTGGAAGGACAGGACTTAGCGAGGTCTGTTGATATGTGAATTATATCAGCCATATATGCGTTTTTCAACATCTGAGGATGATATGGAAAAATTGTTTTTTTTTCTTACTATCTTTAAGAGGCTATTTCATTCTTGAATTTCAATATTATGGTCGAGTTACAGGCAATGAATGCACAAGCAACTTACAAAGGCAGGATGCTTCAAGTTACCCCAGCTCAGCTGAAATTTTAGCCGGGTGAAGATCTCACTGGCGTACTCCTGAAAACTTTACAGTTGTTTGAAAATTTGCGAGTATTCTCAATTTCTACATG
Source organism: Acanthosoma haemorrhoidale (assembly GCA_930367205.1). Classification (NCBI taxonomy): domain Eukaryota; kingdom Metazoa; phylum Arthropoda; class Insecta; order Hemiptera; family Acanthosomatidae; genus Acanthosoma; species Acanthosoma haemorrhoidale. The sequence goes on along the minus strand of OV884014.1, from coordinate 109,383,272 downwards.
TAACGTGTGGCTGCGACTTCCATATGGCGTGAACTGGTCTATCGATCCTCTATCGTATCCAAGTTGTTCGATTAACAAAACAGAAATTGAATGAGGATCCAAACGACCGATATGGATTTGGTTAGCTCCATTGTGTTCTGTCTATTGAAACGATTCAATTAAGAGTAATGAAGACAGGAGGCAAACCATGGTAGATACATAAATATATATATATATATATATACGCACGGAGAGAGATAACAAGGTAATATGAAAAACAAAGTGAGGAAGCATTCAATTATAAAAAGCACTGGAATGTATGAGGAAAGGAATAATAAGACAAACTAGAAAACACAATATTCCAGAGAGAGAACACAAATGTAAAAAGGGAAATCTCCTATGATAATAACGATGAATGTTAGGAAAGTATCCTAACAGGCTCATCGTTCAACAGCAAATTTGCTATAATGGAATGAAAGCTAGAATAAGGTGTATTCTGTTATCTATTCATGCATCCATGGAATAATATTTTCGAAAGAAATCTTTATGCGGACCTGGAATAGAAAAGTAATCAGTTATATCGTCCCTATATAAGAAATAGGCAAAAAATATATAAAACAGATTGAGGCATACTTGGATCTCCACAAGACATATGGGCATATAAGATAAAGGGTACGGATCACACCTTGCGCTACTATAAGGGCTTCAGGGCACTAAGGACGTGATAAAGACAGACGCTCTGTGCTTTACGAGGATGTGGTGGTAAAACACCACTGCTGGAGATAACCGTGAGCCTGGAGCACCGGCTTTTACTGCTCGCTCTGGAGAAGATTATCTATCGGCTGGAGAGTTCCAAGCAGCTGGAGTGTCCCAGCACTGGACTCGTTCAACCATTCCAGCTATATCCGAGCGATCCAGCTCATAAGAAGTGAAGTCATACAAAAAATATATGTTGATACTATATAAAGTATATTGCAAAGAGATAGATATGCTTAATTGTTATTATCGTATATAAGACGATATGCAAACCTAATAGAGGATAACACTTTATAACGGAAAAGTTTATGAAGGGAGTAAATAATATCGTTGTTTAGAAAGAAAATCTGGTGGGGGTATTCGATTCTGCAAATATTAAGGCTACTTACAGGAAAGCAAGTCTTACACTTGTCTCCTGTTGTTACTATTGAGTTTCGGCTCGAGAACAGTCTGACATTATATTTGGACTTTCTACCGGACCTCATCCACCTAAAAATCAAAAGGTAAGACAATTTCGAAAATATAAATTATTCAATATTAACTACAGTTTGAATGAATGATTAGGATCAATTATTTCCAGCAATATTGCGTACAGAGAGGACAGATTGTTTGTACTAGCATTGTTTTTTTATTTGGTGTATCGAGGTATCCCCTTCAGAAAAATAAATTAATATATTTTGATAAAACGTTGCTATATATATAAATGTATACAATTTATTGGAATAAATAATGTGATTTTATATAAAGGCTGAATTGTGCCGACTGTGTGAATATTCCTCCATCACTAATATATTCATACCGTGAATTCAAGACCATACACAATCCACTTATTTGCTCATATGATCACGGGAGCATTTGTGTCCATGTTATTGTTCGAGTCATAAGTAACTTCGATGCAGCTAAGTAGAATCTGTTGTTCGTATCTACCCGCTATGAGTTACCATGACAACAAGTTTTTGTTTTCTCTATATAGACGAGGCTTCAGTTAGTCTTTTGTCAACTGTTTTGTCTGATACACGTTACGTTAAACTGTTTTTTTTTAACCTCTGAAATTTGTGAATTTAAACAAGGCAATAGTGCTAGGGTGACAGCTGAAAAAATATGCAGTGTATATGGTGAAGGACTAATAACTGATCGGGCAGTTAGAAATTGGTTTATAAAACTCCGTTCTCGAGATACGGCCTTAAAAGACAAACCGAGGGCGGGACGTCCTTCCGACTTTGACGACAACCTTTTAAAGGCAATATTGGATCAATATTATCGAAAAGAGGTATAGTAGAAAGGTTGAATACATCACAATCAACTGTTAACCACCACCTGGAGAAATTAGGGAAAGTCAGCAAGTTAGGAGTGTGGGTACCTCACAATCTCAGTGAACGGAATAATCAAGATCGCATGTC